>CM022101.1:7840222-8440222 GCA_011114355.1 Carex littledalei | reverse complement strand
ATTATCAAGTGAATGACCAATTAGTTTCCAAATTTGATACATATTATATCCCCTAAACTATTGGAAGTTGAAGAAATTTTTTTGGATAGGGACAGTGTTGGCACGTACCAATAGCTTCCCTCACAGTTAAGTCCGGCCTGATCACATCATTACTACTCATGAGAAAAATATCACCAAGGTAAAGGTGGTTGGTCGGCAGGTAGACAGAGTAAAGCTCTTCCTCTCCATTTCTCGTACGAAGAATTATAGTTGATGTGATGAAGCCGAATGCATATTCACCAATTCTAGGGTGGCGTACTATTACTACTTCTTTGAACGCCCGTGAAGTCTGATCTGAATCAGATTATTACTAAATATACATTAGAATTTACCAACTGTGATATGCAACCTCATAAAAACTCTGGACGGGTGTAATTCTATCAATTTTGCGGTGGTAAAAAAGGCACATGTCCACGGGGTACATTTGTGTCTGTAGTTATTATGCACTGGCTCAACCTGAATGAATGACAATAACGTTTTGATATTGGTACTACGAAAGAAAATACCAGATATAGGCACGAGATGCGCGGGCACATGCATACCATTATTGAAAATTTAATTAATATGTTGTTGCACTAGTTGTACTTAACTAGTGGTATCTTGTGTGGATTTAACATTTTACCTGGCGAAATAGCAGCACTGATCTGCTTCGAGGCAGAATAGAGACTACTAATAAGTGGCATTTTCTTAATAAACCATTCGCCAAGCCCAAGAAGAGAAGCCCCGAGATATGATGAAGTGAACACCCCGACCAGAAATATGAAGGTTATCGATGTTACAAAGCCTATGCCTTTGAAACCACCAAAAAAGAACTAGTTAGTCTATAAGATCCAGATAGTCAAATGAGAAGAATATTATTTATTTTCTGAATTTCTTCATCAATGTACAGTAAATATGGTAATACTGAAAATGTAATGGTCTTTCTGTAATTTCGGTAACAGGAGAATTTTTGTAATATTGACTAAGAAATGTATTACCAAAGAGATTGATCCCCAAATGAGCATAAATAGGAGAGAAGAATCCATCAAAGAAGCTGATAAACCACCAAGTAGTGTAGAAAGTGATAGCAATGGGACACAGAATCACACTACAAAAAACAAAACCATGGATTGTAAATCTACATAAACACCTTACTTGTTAGAGATATGTTTCATATGTCATCATGTAGAGTATATAATAAATGCACCTCAGTGGATTAATGACACATTCTCTCAGGACAATTTCACAGGGTGTCAAAATAAGCAGAGGGGCATAAGCGCAGGCCATTTGTTAATTTCTGTTTACTGTTAAGAGCTTTAAAAGTCAAGATTTCATAATGCATTCTTTATATGTGTTCTTATACTTCTTTTGTAATGCAAAGTAGGAAATCGCTTGTTCAAATAATTTGAAGAAAAAAAAAAAGCAAATAACTTACCATCCACTCATAAACTTTTTCCATACCCAGCTTCTTATGTACTTGGAGCTTCCCTATTGATAGTAACAAGAAAAACACACTGATATAAGCTCAATCGAACAGAGGGAAAATTTCAATCCTCTGAAACAAAAAAGATTCCTTCTACAACTGTGAATACATTGTATGTAATTTGTATGAACACTAAATTAGTTAATCCTTGCATGGTGTTTCAATTATTCTGAGTTAGTAAACTGCTGCATCCAGTAGGAAAATAGTTGTATCTTTAGTCTTGCATTTTGGTGTGCAACAGTGGCACCTTATAAATCACGGAAACACTGAAAAAAATGCGGCAAGATTAATCTCTCAAGGAGATATATTGCCAAGCCTGGTTTTCACAAAAAAAAAAAAAAATCTAATCTAGGTATTTAAAATAAAATGACTGCAAAAGCCTAATCAATACTGTGTATGTTTTTGGATCAATTTGAAGCATTTCTGACAGATAGTCATAGAACAAAAAATATATATATTTTTTTAGGTGGTCATAACACAAAAGATAAGATTATTCTATATTCTTAGTTCTAAAGAAGGATAAAAGAAAACATTTGTGTGAGGAAGGAGCTAATTTGAAACCAGAATCAAAACAAAATCTTTATCACGCACTTAATTTAATTTTGACTAATTCAAAACGAACAGGCAAGGTCGTCTCCTACTGATCCAATTCCCATCCAGCAATTGAGAAAGAGAGGAGAGGAAGAGCTGACCTCGAGAGTCATGGCATGGTAAGGAGGTGCAACAATGGCCGGGCTGACAGGTGTGGGGCCCGCAACATCAGAGCCTCCATTTAGACCTAGAGCCTCGCTTGCGACAGGAATCAGAAGCTCTCTATCTCTCCCGGCCATCTCTCTGTCTCCAAGGCGCAACAATTCGAAGCTCTCTCTTTTGGTTGGATGGGGCGGAGTATGCGGAGTTGCATGAACCGTAATGGCGGGGATGGTAACGAAATGTCGGATTGCACCTTTGCATGTTCTCTCCAGCAATGTCGCGCTGAAGACTGTCCGATCTTTGGGCCGGGCCGGGCCTATTCTGGGTTATATAGCTTTGAACTTTATTGGGTTGGTAAATTTTAGTTGGGCCCAAATGATATCTACGTAATCTCAAGGAAATAAATAAGTAGAGGTAGCGATAGATGGATCGGATCTTTTTTATCGTATTTACTATCCTATCTCTAGCAATACTTTTTTTTTTTTTTAAAAAGAGGTTAGATGCCCGTTTCGTGTTAATGAAACCAGTTCATCAGAGTCGAGCACTGTTTATTCAAATTTTGTTAAATAAAGGTTGAAAGTAAGTCATCTCACTATCTAACATTTATAAAGAACCTCTATTTAAAATTCGGACATATATACGATATAGGATATTATTTTTGTCACTAGATTGTAGACTGACTTTTAACATAATCGATCTGAACCATTCATAGCGCAAATTGACCCGTACTATGGATCAATATCTTCGCTTTCAAAGTTAAAATAAACGATATGAACCATTCAACATAATCTTCATATAAAAATGTACTTGCAAGCTAAATTTATATTTTTTTTAATTTTTAACTATTTCTTAGATAGGTAGAATATCACTATTTTTTAATGGTCTAAATTTTTAAATCAAGTAATTTTCTATCTATTTAAAAAAATAGTATTTTTTTAAATGTAAAATTTAATATATACAAGTAAATTTTCATATATATGGAGATAATGCTGAATGGTTCTATCGATTGTTTGAATTTTGAATAGAGATATTAATTTATAGTACAAACCAATCCGCACTATGCATAGTACCATACCGTCACTACAAAATTAAAACCAACTATTATCTCCCCCATCTAAATAAATAATAAAGGAATTTTAAAAACATAGAATTTGATTTGCTATACAAGACATGTCATCTTCGATTAGATTGATGCTCAAATATAGTGATTTCGCAGTTAAATGTATGGTATGTCACAAAGGTTTAAATAGCGTTTATCGTGTATAACAGAACGGCTAAAAAAATGACATTATTATCATATTGTGCCGCTATAGCGTGCTATAGCGCTAATAATGTCATAGCTTTTATGATCCAAAAATGCTATAGCACGCTATTTAGAACCCTGATATGTCATATTCGATTTTTGAGTGAGAGCAACTAACTTTCTATTTTTAGGCATGGAATGTATCATTTTTAAGAAAATGGTTATTAGATAGCGTCCTGCTTCAGAGTAACAAACATTTTATGTCATGATATGGTTCTGATTAGAATTAACTCACACTCTAATTATAGGCCAAACGGTTCCAGAAAGGTGCACAACAATTAATATAGTTCAATTAATATTGTATATTTTAAACAATTCCTATAAAATTATTGGATTTTATAATACAAAAGAGTGTAAACATTTTCCATTTATGTAGCTCGGTAGATATATACACTCGATCGAGCATATCTTTCACATATTTTGTCTCACCGAGTATATATATATATAGATGCCAACCAGCAGTTTTTTTGGTTGAGATAGCGTTACAATTTGCACTTGTTTTTAGCTTTAAATTCAGCCCAAATCACCTCAATTAATCATATATCCCTCCTAAATTTCCAGCTCTCACTGGATGCATGGAGGCACATAATAATAATATCAATAGCATTGATCTTTCTTCTCTCTCTCTTCTGTTGCTCCTTGCTATTTCTGCAATTATTTTTCTGTATGCAAAGCATGGAAAAAGAAAGATTCAACTCAATCTCCCACCAGGAAGCATGGGATGGCCATTTATTGGAGAAACCTTTGCATATCTTAAGCACCATCCTTCTTTTTCTCTCGGTAGCTATTTGCAAAGCCATATTCACAGGTAATATAATTAAATTAATTAATAATCATGTCTGCTTAAATTGATTGTATTGTTTTATGAACTAATATATATATAGCCTGCATTGCCTCTAATTATTCCAGTAACCTTTTGTCATGCATATTTCACTCAAAAAAAAAAAAAAAAAGCTTCCTGAGTAGATTATATCAAAATAAGAGAGACAGATCATCTACTTCTTCTCCTTTTAATTAGATAAAGATGAGAATGAAATATTCTAACTTTAAATATCCATATTCAATCAAATTTCTAACTAAAATAAAATATACTTAAAATGGATCAATGTATAAAAACATGTTAACCATTTTATTTGGTACTCATTATAATCTGAAAGAAGCGCTACTACTTGATAACATAGATTAATAACAATAGGAGATACACAGTTGATAGGGATATATATGAACATTTTATAGAAGTCAAGATTAGAGTACTTGCATATCTAAACGAATCAAGCTCTTCTGTATTTGTAGATATGGAAAGATTTTCAAATCAAATCTCTTTGGCGAACCAACAATAGTCTCAGCCGATGCAGGGTTTAACCGGTTTATACTGCAAAATGAGGGGCGTTTTTTTGAAGCTTCTTATCCGGAAAGTGTCGTGCGGATCATGGGGGAGTGGTCAATGTTAGCACTGACCGGCGAAGGACACAAAGAGATGAGATCTATTGCACTGAACTTCCTGTCTAGCGACATCTTGCGTAATCGACTATTGCCGGATATAGAGCAACATGCGCTCCTCGTCATTAACACGTGGAAGGATGGTTTGTACCTTTCTGCCACAGAGGAGACCAAAAAGGTAAGTAGCTAAATTATATATATTATGTAATATGACAATAGTACAACATGTAAAAATTGTAATGTGCTCTGAGGATTATATCTATATAATGTAAAATTAACATATTAGCCAGTACATGTATACCATAACTAATGACTGAGTGGCTTACAATTTGTAATATATTTTTTTTGAAACACATAGAACCAACCAGTAGTATAATGTTCTATAAGTTAATCAGGCATATATACTATTCATTCAGCATTAATTGTATTTTTTTTATCTATGCAGTTTACATTTTATATGATGGCGAAGAATATTATGAGCATGGAGCCTGGAAAGCCAGAAACAGAGAAGATAAGGAGAGAATATACCACTTTCATGGAAGGGGTTGTATCCATGCCTCTCGAATTCCCTGGAACTCCATATTCGAAGGCTCTCAAGGTGCATAAGTACTTCTTTAATTAATTTACAAAAAGAAAAAATATATTGGAACTATAAAATTATCAAACAAAAAGGTATCATAACTAATCATAGCATATCCATGGGTTATAAGATTACTTAAAAAATGATTTGTCAATGCAGTCCCGATCAGAGATTTGTAGTGTTATTGGACGCATGATGGATTCAAGGATAAAGGAGATGAATAGGCAAGAAGATATGAAAGGAAATAATGACATGCTTTCCTGGTGTTTGACAGAACCAAAGCTATCAAAGGAACAGATCCTTAATCTCCTCTTTGGCTTTATCTTTGCTGGTCATGAGACCTCGAGTATCGCACTCACTGTTGCCATATTCTATCTCGGCCATTGCCCCAAAGCATTTCAAGAATTAAGGGTTATAAGATTTTTTATTATTTTAATTCCCTTTTGTCTCTTGAATTACCTTCTCCTGTGTGTTTCATTCTTCTTTCAAACTATATATTACTCGGCACTAAAACAGTATTTTTGGATTGATTCCCTGTCGTTCCTTTTACAAATCAGAAGTTTTTGATATTTATTTCTAATATATTTCTGGATTAGGATGAGCACCTTGGAATTGCAAGAAAAAAGACTGAACGAGGAGAAACTAAACTAAATTGGGAAGACTACAAGCAGATGGAGTTCACGGAATGCGTACGTATTATCTCTTAATCTAGATTTCTCTATCGATTAATAGTACTATATATATAATATATACTAATTAGAAAAATTGCTGGTGTATATATGAAGGTTGTAAAGGAGACTTTGAGGCTAGGCAATGTTGTTAAGTTCTTGCATAGGAAAGCCACTCAAGATGTGCATTACCAAGGTAAAAGTACAAGTATATATTTGCATATCTTTGTGAAAATGTTCATTCAGTAATACATGGAACTAAAATTATAAATTAAATATTAATTGAAGGTTATGACATACCGCGTGGCTGGAAGTTCCTTCCCGTTCTTTCGGCTGTTCATTTGGATGGATCAATTCACAAAGATCCCCAAGAGTTCAATCCTTGGAGGTGGATGCAGGTTAGTAAAATAAGAAGAACAAAAAAACCATGAATTCATGGTACAATTCATTTGGAGGTTGTAATAATAGTATTTCTTTACCAATATATATATATATATAATTGGATCATTATTTTGTTTACTACATCTAGAACAAGTCAGCAAGTGCGGTAGAATTGATGCCGTACGGAGGCGGTAATCGCTTATGTGCCGGAGCAGAGCTAGCAAAGTTGGAATTAGCAGTCTTCTTGCATCATCTTGTTCTGAATTACAGGTGGGAATTGGCCAAGCATGATGAGCCTTTGGCATTTCCATATGTTGAGTTTGACAAGGGGCTGCCAATACAAGTTTTTAATATTAGTAACTAAACATACATCATTATAGTTTGGCCAATGAATATTAATGGAACTTGCATATATATATAAGTTGTGTAATGTTTAATTTGGATATTTAGCTTGTGTTTAATTTATTCGAATGTACTTTGACTGTAAATCGATTCCTTATGCATGGTACATTATTTTGAAATTTTTGACAATACTATTCATTTTTTTTTTTAAACAATCGATATTATATATATGTTCTCAATCATGTTGATATAATATGTATAAAATTTGATGTAATTTGAATATCGTTTTGTCATCTATCAAACGTTTTGACAACTTTGATAACTTAGAATCTTTTTCAAATCATTGAAGTATTTAAATCATTTGATTAGTGGACAAATAAATTTAAATTATGAAATGTTTTATTACATAGCATGTTTAAATGATGCAAAACGTCTACAAATTTAATTTTTTAATAGGATAATGTCGACATGAATACCAATGGATATACACAAAAATTACTTTTATTGAGCCATAGATAAAAATTAATATAAATTTTAGTACTTTGGATAATTTTTATTATTGCTGAAATTTATCTGTTTTTTTTTTCATCTCTCTTGCTATTTTTATTTCTCTTTCTCTGAATTTATTGGTTTTAGAAAGACTTTTGATTATCTATGAAATATTTTTTTTATTTTGGATTGCTACTATCCAAAGCATATCACCTCGTCATGCCTATTTCTGCCACATAGTAAGGATCAAGTGTATTGTTAGATTTTAGGGGAAATTGGATCCATGCCACTCCAAAGTAGTGAATTTAGAAAAATGCCACCCCAAAGTTTTTTTTAAGAAAAATGCCACCCCAAATCTCATTTATTAAGAAAAATGCCACAAATACCATATTAATGTATAATTTTAAATTAACAATTTACATAATAACTGAACTTACCGAAATAACCTTGATCCAAATTTTTTTTTCTCTCTTTTTTACGGAGGGACAAAAACCCTCTCTGTTTTCCCACGACCTTCCTTGGAACCGACCGAGCGGCGACAGATGAGACGGAATTGATTTTCCCACGCCGTGTCAGGTGTCACATGTTGCTAAGATTAATCTTTGTTTAATTCGAAAATCAATTCCTACTATTGTGATTTGCCTTGCGGCTTGTGACTGTGTGTGTTGTTTAAGGCCTTCGTGCCTTCTTGCTTTGACCTGCGGCCTTTGAGCCATTTTCTGTGATTTGTGGCCTTCGTGCCTTGTGTGGTTGTGCTGATTTACTGGGGCGTGTTTTTGGCTTGTTTCTGTTGATTGCTGGTTTTCTGGTACCGTACCAGTGCTGGTACAGTACCGTGCCTGTTTCTCTTTTCTTTGTGTGCCGGTTGTGGCTCTGACCTGGGGCCTTCGTGCCTGTTTTTCTTTGTCGTCTGTACCGCTCAACGCTGGGGTGGCTGCGACTGGGAGGAGAGGCTCGACGGAAGAGAGGAGACGGCTTGTGACTGTGTGTGTTGTTTAAGGCCTTCGTGCCTTCTTGCTTTGACCTGCGGCCTTTGAGCCTTTTTATGTGATTTGTGGCCTTCGTGCCTTGTGTGGTTGTGCTGGTTTACTGGGGCGTGTTTTTGGCTTGTTTCTGTTGCTTGCTGGTTTTCTGGTACCGTACCAGTGCTGGTACAGTACCGTGCCAGTTTCTCTTTTATTTGTGTGCCGGTTGTGGCTCTAACCTGGGGCCTTCGTGCCTATTTTTCTTTGTCGTCTGTACCGCTCACGAGGGGAGAAGAAGAGAGGGGATCGGACCCATTAAGGGTGTAGAAATGAAAGGGTGAGGGTATTTTTGGAATATACGAAAATACTACTCAAAATACAATATATTCTGTTTATTTTTTATTACAAATGTATAATAATTTGTTAATGGTGACATTTTTCTTAATAAATGAGATTTGAAGTGGCATTTAACAAAAGAAAAACTTTGGAGTGGCATTTTTCTAAATTCACTACTTTGGAGTGGCATGGATCCAATTTCCCCTAGATTTTATATGGACTGCTCAACAGCTAAAGCCTAAAACCTCTCCAATTGACAACCCAAGCCCAAGCCCAATTATCACTCCGATCTAAAAAGCAGCTTGGCCCAATACCCAAATAAACCCACTAGTTAAACCTCCTACGCCTTCGAGGCTCAGAGCTCGTAGCTTGGTTTGTGTGCGCCGCAGCCGCTCCTTCTAACTCTCTCTCTCCGCCTCTTTTCGCGAGACGCAGTTCTCCTTCTAAACCCTGAACCCTCAAAAGTAAAAAGTTTCCCCAAAACTATATTTTGTTTTGCCTATTTAAAACCTAGTTGAATTCTCGGCGGCTTAAATTAACAAATGCCGCGATTAAGTACGCTGGAGAGCCCCGGATGCCCTCCTTTGCGCGCGCTTACCACCGATTCTCTTGGTCTGATTAAAGGTATCTCCATTTGGTTCAAATAGTAGGGTTTTTTTTTTTTATTTTGTGAATTCTGGCATATGTGATCATTGTTTAATCATTTGAGTTTCGCTAACTGAAACGCTATTTGTAGTTGTGGAGGTGCGTGGGAAGGGCGGGGGTACACCGCAGGTGGTAGAGATGTGGGGCCCACCGGACGCCTCCAGAAGTGTGCTTTGTACATCCTTTGCTGACAGGAAGAAGGATCCAGTGCGTTTATTTTTTTTCAATATTTTAATTTTGCTGAGCTAATGTTTTTTCAATATTGAACTGCTAACAACTTTCGGGCAGTTTGTTTAAGGTTTCAAAAGACAATATGATTTTTCTATTTTCATTTTTCCTTTTTTCTACTAACTTTGTTTTACTGGTGAACATTTCTCAGGTCCTTGCAGTTGCAAGAAAAAATGGCTTGGTGAGTCACTTCAGCCTTTTCTGTTTCTTTATTTTGGTGGTGGATTTTCTCTACTTGTTAGTTGTTAATACCCATTTCTTCAATTTTTCAATGGCAGATTGAATTTTTTAATCCTTTAGAAGGGGATGTTTTGGCTACTATAAAAGCAAGTGAAAGTCGGAACACTGATCAGTCCTCTTCTGCAAATGATCCCCTAATCGGATTGCATTTCTTCAAATCAAAGCATGAAGATTTATCCTCCATGTAATACCTTCTTGTTAGTAGTAAGGATTTTACATAAACCAGTACCCCATTAGTTGGCTGCTACTGTCAAATACGAAGCATTGTGCTTGGCTTGAAAGCCTCCGGAGTTTTCAGATAAAAAATAACCTATATTTTGTATTTCCAAGAAGCACCCAAAATTTCTCCTATTTGTATTGCAGTGAATGTATTTTGGCTTACTTTTTCCAGATAATACCATCTCTAAAATCAAGGTTAGTAGGCAAAAAAGTTGGCTGAAGTACAACCAACTTTTCCTTGACAATCCTATCAAATTGCTCCATGACTAGTTCTCTATACTTTTGATCTGACATCTTAACAAACTTGTCATAATTTGGGTTTTAGGAAAATACAAAATATTAGATTAGGAGCAAAACTGTTCACTTTAACAGATTATTTTTGTCTAATCAAACGAGGCTATACTCTAAAAGACTTTGGTCATCACTTGCCGATACTGACCCAGGAATGGCTCAAGTCCAGGCCCGTGCCTAGGCTTAATGAAATAGCTCTTAGATCCTTACTTTCTATCTATTTATAAATCAAGCATAAATTGTAAAAGTTGCCTGGCTTTTAATGTATTATCACTTAGGAAGGAGGCAGGCTTTCCTAATACATTTGGTAAAATTAGCTCTTTGTGCTTGTCTGGCAGTCTTGATTTGCCATTGAGACTAACTTGTATAGAAACAAGAAATGTTGGTTGTTATTTGTAAATGCATTGAAATTTGTTTGATTTAACTTGCTTTTAAGTCCAAAATTGTATCTGCCATGTACACTTTTGTAATTATGCTGTAAGTCTTAATTTGCATCTTTTGTTTGTATCAGGTTGGGTACACTTCTGACATGTACAGAGAAGGGAAAAGTTTGTGTCAGATCAATAGCCAAGAGTGATGCACCATCAAATCAAATAGTTGATTCTCCAAGTGAATGGAGTGTCACTAATGGTGGTCAAGTGTTGTGTTCTTCCCTCGACCCAAGTGAAAACTATGCTTTATTTGGAGGGTGTGTTTTTCTCTTTATGTTATTTATTTCATCCAGATACATGTTTTTTTTTTTTTTTTTTTGTGGGGGGGGGGGGGGGGGGGGGGAATGTGAAATAAATAAATGACTTAACTGCTTCTTACTTTTTTCACATTAACTTGTCCAAATTGCATAGCCAGTTCAGGAAAGCTGGGAGGCTATGACCTATATAAGCTTAATTTTAGTTTAACTATAGCTTAGATTAGAAAAAGGTCTGTAGGGACAGGATGTGAAGTTGAGCATAAATTATCACAATTGAACAGGTTATGTCTTTCCATCACACTAGCTTACATGTTGGTACTATAAGCGGTAGCATACTTTTTTAGAAAAAAAAGTTGCGATTTTGTTGTCATGAACTTTTGTTTATCTTTTTCTTATTTTTTTTTTCTTTTGTTTTACCTAGGAAGCATGTTGAGCTAAATTTATGGGATTTAAACACTTCTATAAAAACATGGACTGCTAAATCGGTGAGCTTGTTCTCTTTAATTCATTTTATCACACATTGAGTCAACTAGTCAAAGTTCTTTTCTGTGGGCATGAATTTTATTTTATGTCGTCTTTCTTTATTCTTAGCCACGACCCAATAATCTTGGTATATGTATTCCAACTTGGTTCACCGCTTCGACTTTTCTATGTAAAGATGATCACCGTAAAATTGTAGCTGGGACGAGCCAACATCAGGTACCATTTTCAAATTTTCTTTTCATCATTTTTCCATTTAAAACTGGCAAATTGTTAGAGCAGCAACAAGAGGCAGTAAATGGTTTTGTTATATTTTATTGTTTCTCAGGTACGTCTTTATGATATCACTTCTCAAAGAAGAGCGGTTATTTCAATAGATTTTCGTGAGTCCCCAATTAAAGCAGTGAGAGAGGACACAGATGGCCACACTGTTTATGTGGGCACAGCAATTGGTGACCTTGCTTCCTTCGACATTAGAACAGGTATGTAATATATCCTTTGCTATACTGGCCTGTTAGTCGTGGTATGGGATGAAACAATTTCATAAAGCTACCGAACTGTTCTGACCGATGCCTGGTCTCACCTGTATTGGTTCGCTGGCAAGGACTATTATCTGCTGAGACTGACTAGTAATAGCCAATGAAGCTGGTACCAAAATCTCAATTGGACTTCCGATTTAAAGTTGTTAACAAGTATTACTTCTGCTACAGGGAAAATGGTGGGGTGCTACAAGGGAAAGTGTAGTGGGAGCATAAGATCAATTGCAAAACACCCACAGTTACCTTTGATAGCATCTTGTGGTAAGATAAATTAAGCCGAGATGTTTTCATTCTGATTTATTTTTATCATTTTTGGCTAAACTTGGTTTTCTGTTTATCTTTTGTTAAGTCACTGCTCTTGTATTTTCCCGACTGGTATAATAACCTATACTTGCCTGAACTGACCTGACCTGATCAGTGAAATTATCAGAAACAGTTGGACTTATAAGAGAACTTGTGCTTTTATCTGTAGGTCTTGACAGCTATTTACGTATATGGGATACAAACAAGAGGCAACTTCTTTCTGCGGTATTCATGCTAGAATCATATTAAAAAATTTAAAAAGCCTTGTGGTATCCCAAAATTTCTTAAGCTGTTAATCTGAGAGTTAGCACTGGTTTTGTTCCATAACAGGTCTTCCTCAAGCAGCACCTCACTAGTGTGGTCATTGATTCACACTTTACTGCTCAAGGTATCTCTCTCTCCCTCTCTCCCCCTCTCCCCCCCTCCCCCACATGCTCTTCAGTTGGTTCTTAAATTCAGATGATTCCCCCAATAAGGCAATAATGCATGGCTGCTCTTTGTCTTCAGAGTTGGAAGGTACCAAACTTAAAGGACCTGCAAGTCAGTCAGAGGCGAGTAATCAACCAGACGAAGATGGCAGCAAGGATGAAGATAGGAGTCGTAAATCCAAGAAAAAGCGAAAAGAAGTGGCTGATAAGAAGAAAAAGAAATCCAAAATGCAAGATGAGGAACAGATTAGTGGGGTTGATGAACCTGAAGAAAAAGATTGGATTGACGAGTTGCCGGTTTCTAAAAGAAGAAAACATTCAAAGAAGAGGAGAGAGAAGCAACTGGAGTAGATTTTCTGTGGACGAATACTTACATTATGTAATTTGGATTTGTAAAAGTTGTAGTTGATTTATCCTTTTTAAGTAATCTTTTGTTAGGAAATTTTGATGTTTAGCCCATGTGGTCATGGATGGATAGATACCTCATTTTGTTTGGATGTACCCTGGTACTAAACTTTTGTGCTGTCTCTATTTTTAGTTATCAGCGCAAAATGAACTCGTTATCATACATTTGGACAAAATTGATCCATAATACCTTTGATGATCGATCCAGGTGTAATATTCTGGAAAGTACCCAAATAAATGTACCGTTATTTCGTCATTTAGTTATATCCACTTCCTTATTTTACCTTCTTATAACTTGATAGAGGAAAGCCATTAATGCCATAAATGAGCTCCATAATTCGCGCTCAATTTACAGTGCGCTTGGTGTAAGAATGGAGGGTGCTGTTCTTCAGACGATCTTCAGACGATCTCGTTTTTATGAAAATATTTGACTTGTCAAAATAAATCAAAATTTAAAATTCAAATTCGTCAATTGAAACTAAACTAAACTAATGGTTGTGCCGAGTGCCGACAGAAGATAATCTCCGGTTTCAGTTGAACATATTAACAGAACTCTTGACCTCATATAATATAAAGCTGAAATAGACTGGAGAGGTCCTACCTCGACCTCGTCATATTTGTCAAGGATCATGAAGCCGAAGTAAATAGACACGGGGCGGCTTAGTTGCCACTTACGTTTGCTTCAAATGGAGAAGATATAAATCACTGGGTCCACAAATTTATCTGCACTAATGTAATCATGTAATGACCATCGACACTTATTTTCACAGATCGCCTCTAAAAAAAAGTTCCTATAAATGTTTGGGAATGTGCCTCCGGCCCAGAGGGTATCCAGTGGAACGTGTCCACGAAAAGAAACTGACTGCCTTGACCAGAAGTCCAGAACACAAAATAATGATCTTATATGGCAACAAATTACGAATATATTCGGCTGATTGAACAGGTCAGGTCCTAACTCCTAACGATAGTCCTTGCAGTTACTCGTTACACTGATCCAACTACATTAAGAGCCAAGGAAAAATTGGACTTACTCTACTACAAGTTCTGACTTTTCAATTATTTTTTCTGGCATTTAACGCCCGTAGATCAGCTGACTCTTTAATTCAGAGTTCATCCCTCGCAGCATCTTCTCATGGCTCTGAGGAAATTTTATATTTTATAAGCGAGCGTGAGGCACGCTTGGTAGTGGTAGTTGGTATGTTCTTTTGATTCTAGAAGAAGGGGGTCACAGTCACAGAGATAGATTTATAGAGAAAAAGAGAAAGAGGAAATCTGACGGAGCAACAAGGTAATATTTTATTATACTTCCGTTAGTTCGATTTGTATTAGTTCAACCGAATTGTTGCTTAGATTAGCTTGGCATTCTTGCCATTACGTTGGGGATATGATTGAGGTTTTGCTAGGGTTTCTGGATCATAAGCGTAGAGTTGATATTTTCAGATTTTTTTTTTTTTTTATTTCTGATAAGATTCAGTGTTGGCTGACGGGATCTTCACAAGAAGAAGCAGATTTATATAGTTCGCCTAATTTTTCTACAAAAATAAAGGATAATTGACCTGCTGTGCGATCACTATCAGTGATAGTTGCCTTTTGTTGTGCTTGTTTGTAGGCCTTAAATCCTTGAGGATAGAGAGATTCAATCAATTAAATATATTTGTTAGGACTTTGAGGAAAGTGAAAAATTATATCTTAGTTGGGATTTGAGTGGATCAGGAATTCTAGCTATATTAAAAAGTTGTTGAAGATTTAAGTTCAATGATTTCAATTTCATCAATATTTGGTACTTTACGGTTCTGTTAGGTGTTTTTTTTGTTTTCCAACTGGGTTTTCTCTTCGGTTTTTCTTGCTTTTGAAGGTTCATATCCAAAGAAAGGAAAAGATGAGAGAATTAGAGCAACATGATTGAAATTGACAAAACTAAGATCAGAGTGCCTACTTTTAATAAAAAATAACTGGTCTTTATATGCTTACAAACAAATGATGAGGTTTACTTTTTCACAGATGATTCCAGGAATGGATCTCACAGCTATGGACCCAGAAACTCTGACACTTCTCGGTGCAGCCTTCTGTGTGATGCTGTCGATGCACTTCACTGTTCAACTTATTACTCAGCATCTCTTCTATTGGAAAAATCCAAAGGAGCAGAAGGCTATAATGATAATTGTTTTAATGGCTCCTATATATGCCATAGTCTCTTTTGTCGGTCTGTTAGATATACAGGGAAGCAAGGTTTTCTTCACCTTCTTGGAATCAGTTAAAGAATGCTATGAAGCACTGGTGAGCAGTCTTTGAGAGAATTAGGGCTTTACTGTGAATAGGCCCATATATTTTTTTTGTTTGCAAAAGTTAATAGTTTTTTAATTAGTTTGATGTAAATAGTATACTTGTGTGGGTAGGGACAGTTTTTCATTTAATTTTTCCTACTTTGGAAATTAAAGGCTTAGAAGTGTTTTTTTCCTTCTCTGAGGTTAAATTGAACTGTAATCAAGAACAGTGAGTTAGATATTGGTTTATGAGTGGCTGTTAGCTGTAACTAACCCAAATAATGCTGTGTTACCCGCAAGAAGTAATATTGGTTTTAGATTGCAAAATAACAAAATCAAATGGTCTACTATTTGAATACCTGATACCTCAGACTATCAAATTATCATTGTATAGTGGACAAAAATCCCTTACATGTTTATACCGAAGTAAGATGAAACAGCAACTTTGTTTATAATAAAAATAATTAAAAAGGCTGAAAATAAAGAACTAGGAGTTTTGGTCGTTAAAGGGTGGTCTGTGTAGATAATATTTCCTCTTCTGGAGAAGTCCATCATCAGTATACTTTGAGGTTCCAGAAATTTGTCTGTATAATTTGCTATTTATTTATTTTTCATCTGGATTATTCTGTTAGATTTTTTGATATTCTTTTTGATAAGATATATGTTTTGTTTGGCATATGCAGGTGATTGCGAAGTTCATGGCCTTGATGTATAGCTATTTGAACATTTCTCTTAGTCAGAACATAGTGCCTGACGGAATCAAAGGGAGGGAAATCCACCACTCTTTTCCGGTCTCATTGTTCATGGTAATTTTAATAACCTTACCTTTCTTTGACGTCTTCCTATATGTCTCCAGGAATGATAAATGCAAATAAACAGACTAGTAGGGGTTATAACCTGTTTGCAACCAATTGATTCTCAAACTGGTACAGGATCATTACCCAAATAATTTGGTACCAGCATCAAGTATTAATACTTTTTTGGTTGAAACTCAATAAATTGGTATGTTACACATCTCCAATTGCAGCCCCGCAAAGTGAGAGTGGAACATAACACTTTGAGGGCATTGAAGTACTGGACATGGCAATTTGTGGTAGTGCGTCCAGTGTGCTCAGTTCTGATGATACTGCTAGAGCTGGTAGGAATATATCCAGCTTGGCTCGACTGGACCATCACCATGATACTAAACATATCCGTCTCTATGGCACTATACGCGTTGGTATTATTTTATCATATTTTTGCCAAGGAGCTGGCCCCGCACAAACCTCTTGCAAAGTTCATGTGCGTTAAAGGCATCGTCTTTTTCTGCTTTTGGCAGGTGACATTTCTTTTGCATAAATTACACAATATACCCTGCCAGTACATGCATACTTCCTTCATGTGCTTCTGATTGTGTTTGTTGAGCTGCATTTTCTTTTTCTTTTTTCTTCTTTTGTTATTACTTTTTTTTTCATGGGGGTAAGCTGAACTGCTATAGCATTACAATCTGGTAAAGTAATTCTTAGGTCTTACTTGATTGTAAGAGATTTAAAATGAATCCAATGGTTGATTTTTGCAAAAGGTGTCTCAATTTATTCTATCTTTACATTCTCTTATAGAAAAGTTTATACTGGAGGGAGGAGAGAACTAATTATACAAAGTTCATTGCTCTATTCATTGCATACTAGATTTCTCTGAATAGTCAATTTATGAAATTATTTCAATATGGCAGGGAGTGGTGCTAAAGGTCTTGACGGCCTTAGGAATCATAAAATCGAAACATTTCTGGCTAGACGTTGAGCACATCCAAGAGGCCATTCAAAATGCTCTGGTTTTAGTAGAAATGGTTTTGTTCTCTGTCTTTCAACAGTATGCCTATCACGTTGCACCATACAGTGGTGCTGACAGAGCTAAATTTGAAAAGAAGAATGAGTGAAATTTGAGCAGGGTGTATTATGCTTCTTTTATGTGGCTGCTCTTTTTTTTTTTTTGAGTAATTTAAATTTTGGTTTGTCATTAGGGTAATAATGTTTTGAGATTAGAAATTGTAGCTTTATACTATAATAATTCTACGGGCTGGTGCTTTTTCCAATCTTTTAAATTCATTTCATTTTATAAGATCTGTTTTAAGCCTTGATATATATTCATTTCTGTTGCTAGTATAGAATTTGCGTTTATCGCAAGATTGAAAATCAGTCGCAATAATTGTGGATTTTGGGAAGAGATGAGGGGGGATTATATACTTTTAATTTTTTATTAATAATAAAAAATTTAAAGCTAAAATGTCAAAATAAAATTGTTAGATATGATTTTAGTTTCATTTTTCTATATACACATAAGGTACTATTACTTTTTTTTATTTTTATATGAATTAAATATTTTATAATATTTACAAATTATTCACATCAATGTGTTTTTTATAAACTCTTGCTGCGAAGTAAAACAGTGGAAATGTTATAATTTTTAGGTATGCATAGAAAAAAAATAATATAAATCATATTTAATGATATAATTTTGACATTTGAGTTCAAAATTTTAAGTTATTAAAGATTTAAAAATAAAGGCACAGTGAAATATAAGAACATTTGAATCATTTTCTTTTACAAGATCGATAGTACAAAATGTTTTTTGCTTAAACAGGAATAGCTGTTGTCATCTGTTGCAATCTTTCGGATGTAATTCTAAAATATTTTTGCCTAAAGTAATCAGACAGTAAAAAAAAACAGCATAATAGCAAATCAGATTTTGTTTTCGTTAGACAAAGCGGTTTTGCAAAGGAAGGATCGTTTTGTTTAAAAAAAATAGGGAATATTTTTTATTCAATAATCAATATGATTTGACAAGTGACAATTCCAGTCAATTGAAAAGATTTTTTTTCACCATTCTATAAATCAGTTTGATTTCGTTAAAATTGAGGATACAGAACAATCAGAGATTTAATCAGATCCATTTCTCAAATGTCTTTTTTACATCTTCCTCTAAAGTTCAAATTATGAGCACAAATTGAATTCATCTTTTTCTTTGATAGATGGTCTCATAACTTAATCTAAGTTTGCATTTTATAGAAAGGTGTCCTAATAAGAGATCAAAATCATGAAACTGCTTCATCAATCTAAAATAATTTTGTATTTACAAAAAGGGAAAATAAACTATCTCAATTTGTCAAAAAAAAAAAAATCCAAGAAAAAAAATCCTGTGTATCATAGGAATCGGAGATATACTTCTTCAAATAAAAGCACAATATAATGAAATTATTTCAAATATTCAATACATTCGATGCAATGCAAAATAAAAGCACAAATTCTCTCTACGGAACCGTGTAATAATATTTTTCTGAGATTTTATTATAAATAAGAATTTCATTATAGGTTTTAATTAAAAAGGACTTGATTTTTAAGTAATTGATGCTGAGTAGTTGTAAATTATTTTGATTCTATATCCCATAAGAAAACACAATTGAATATATAATTTAAGAAGTTTGGGTTGGAAGGACATGAATTTCCTTTTTTCCGTCTTTTTTATCTTAATTTTTTTTTTTTACATTTGTCCGAAATTCACAAAATAACAATGCGAGGATAAGTTTCCGACTCCATTATTTTATACATAAATAAAGAATGAGTCCGCTGAACATCAAAGGTCCCATGGTCTAGTGGTTAGGACATTGGACTCTGAATCCAGTAACCCGAGTTCAAGTCTCGGTGGGACCTAAAATTATAATATTTTTTCCTCGATTTTTGTAGATACAATGCGCCTCGTCTTCAACAGCGCACAGCGATCTTCAATCCCACTTGAATATGAAGACTAAATTGAATGCATTATTGTAGTATTCAGCTTATGAAGAAGTCATATTGATAAAAGTATATCTAATAATTTAGCATGCAACCCTTCTTGCCCCTATAGCGTTGTTTTCTTTAGCATGCGTCCATCATTCGTAAGATCAAAAGTTTCAAAACTTGCCAAGCGGAAGCAACGCTTAATTTAATGCCATTATGTGATCTAATATAACTGGTGGCAAAACAAAATGCTATACAGATAACTCAAAATTGCATTAACTTATTTAGACACTGCAATAAATTCAAATAACTTGATTAGGGCCTGTTCGGTGTCAATAGGGGAACGGGAATGGGCTTGGGAAAAGAAAATTTTTGAACTGAATTGAATTTTACTGTGCTCGTGGGGAAAAAAAAATTCAATCTGAGTGAATTTTTTTTTCCCACGCGCACAGTACCACGCCGAACAGGCCCTTAAGCTCCGTAGGATGAATCGAAAATGAATTTCTCATTAAACACGAGTACGTCTTCTTTTCTAAACACTTGTGAACTTTCTATCACTAAATTCAAAACTTTAGAAGCCTATGGTGAGCCCAATGCGTCATGAATGAGTTTTTCTGTAAGAGCCTTCGGAAGTCCCATCACACTATCTGTTGTACCAATCTGTAAATCAAGAAACTTTTTATCAAATCCACATTTGTTTTCTTTGATTTTCTTATAGGCTAAATGCACATTTAACTCTTGTTGTTAATACTCAAATTTCCACATGTAAATGTTTGGCATTCATGAAATGAAGTTTACCTAACATTTATTTGAACTTTTAAAGTGTTGCCTTTACAATAAGGAGGCGGTCGGTCTATGTGATAGCAAAGAGAGATACAAATAATGCGCCCTTAAAACAACAGGACATGATATGAACAGAAAAACTTAACTGAGCAAAACTGTGAAGGACTTCAGAAATAAACATTTGAAGGAGGAAGTTTGAGAATTTGTAACATATAAATATACACTTTGGCTTTTATGGTCATATATATATTTAATTCAAAAATAATGAAGTCAGATAAAATGACTGACCACAGCTTCAACAACTGGCAAAATAAGGGGATGTTCTAGAAGCAACCCACCAGCTACATTGAACACCACGCCCTCGTCAATCTGAAATTTACAAAATCGAAAAAAGGCAAAAAAAAAAATCTTAAGATGCCAATGTAACAATATACGAGTCTTGCAAATTAGATTAGCTTTTTGTCTGACAAGCAGGTACAAACACGATTTCTATAGTTTAAACATTTGTAAACCACACACAATCTGTTTCGCAACTTACCAATAAACCCTGGTATTTAGTGGACAGTGTATACTGATCATAATATTGCCTTTACATTATTGACTTCTATCCTAAAGCCCAAATAGATTAAAATCAAATCAAAGAGAACAGAGATGTTAAGATCTGACATGTATGAGCTGGCCAAGAAGTGATCCTATTACTTCATTTGAGGTGTTATTTGTAATTTGCAAAAAAGTGTTCTTCTGAATTTCTTTGCCAAAATTAACCTGAACTTTGTTCATAAGTAGTGAATAAAGAACAGATGCAAATATAAAATAAGGGAGATGAGAGATGGAAAAAAAAATTTACCAAGTTCTGAATGACCTCATCCGGTATTTCATGGAAGTACACCTGCAATAGGCAATTAGCACACCTTACTGTTAGTCCTGGTATAAGATGATGCAGTATCTTAAAAAAAAAGGATGTCTGCAATTGCAAAATCCTAACAAAGAACAACTCCAAACAAATTATCAGAGAATATACACACAAAAGCCAACAAATGTAACAGAATAGACCTCCAGGTACTGTAAAGCATGTTTTATCTCAGTTCAACTAAAATTCAGCCATATTAAACAAACAAAAAACAAGAAGGTTGGGAAGATAAAAAATTTGTGTAAAGAAAAGAACCACAAAACCTGTAAAAATATAAAAATAATGAAGTATGTTTCAGAAAAAGCATAAAATGTATAATATCAAGTTAAAAAATTTATACCAGGGAATATTTAACAGTGTTTACTTTGCAGCCAAATTCAGCTAAATTCCCCCACACAGTTTGGTCAGAAAGTAGTATATGCCTATATATGGCGGTGCCAGTGGTTGGGTTGGTGGTTTACCTCTGCAATGTCAACAGCACTGCATCTCTTGCCAGATTTGAGATTGGTGACTACAACTGATCCAACAGTCGATACATGCCCACCAGAATATCCTGTTTTATTGTTCGATGAAGATGATTCATTTTATAGAAAACAAAATACAAAAGAAAGGCAAAGTTAAAATATTATGAATCAACCTTTTAGAAACTGGCTTGCTTCTTCTTTGGTAGTTGGCTTCTCTTTAATGATTCCTTTATGCACTACCACCTAGATTCACTCAGAAGTTCAAACATTAAAAATTCAGTTATATAATACATCAGAAATTTGCAAGTTTAGCCTCATATCTTCTGTATTTCGCCCAACAGTGGGATATTTAAAATTAAAATATAGCTTAAGCTAAACCGAAAACTAGTGGTGAAAGAGAAGAATTTGATAAACTAAGTTGCCCCAGTCAAAGACAGGTGAGTGAAGGTTAAGTCGAGCAAAAAAATTAACAAAACTTCCCCTAACTTTCTTATATTTCATCAGCAACACTTCAAAATAGTTCTTGGTACCTTGTGTGTAAATCTGCAAGGCTTGGTCTTATTCCATTTGACTAAGGAGCAAAATTGTAAAAAGTTAATGGTAATATGTGATTCTCATCGAACTATCCTTGTAATTAGGTGTTGTTTCTGAAATAACTCAAATTGTTGCATGTTGGTTGCAAATATGAGAAAATAGAGTTCTATTTGCAAAAAGAAAACAATAATCTATTGCAATTAACTATCAGGCCACATATTTTCCCCGCCTATTTTTTCAACCTAACATAATCCTCCTTCATTCCTCATTCATAGAGAGAGTAGTCCTAAAGGAAGTCTGGTTATCTTTTGAAGCAAATTTGGTTTTTAGGGTATATATGATGCTTCCTATGCTTGGGGTTCTGCATTGCATTTCTCATTTTCCAAGAGTAACATGGTGCTGAGTACTGTGACGTCTTATAGGGCCACTTGTGGTGTTAAATCAATGGATTGACAGCATAAAAGATTTAGAAAATAAGACATACTATATCTGAAGTAATTAGTAAAGTTGGATCGGCACCATCTTTTCTATAGTCAGAAATATTCATCCTTGACATAATAGCATCTGCCTGAATGGGGGAATATTAGAACGTGAGCAAAATAACCCTTTATCATTATAAAACAAATTAAGTTATTAAAAAAAATGGAAGCCCTTTATATAATAAAAATGTCACATACAATGAAGTACTTTTTTCCTAAACTAAAGTTATTTGTCTAATACAGCGTATAAACTTAAGTTTGCCAAGTTTGCAAATCCTGATATATGTATATTTTACAATAATTTTGTCAGATTTCTAAAGTTTCATACATATATATAACTGAAAATCAAAACATATGCATTTGTAATGGGCTAATTAACTTGTGTGTACTGATTGGGAAGATGAATTTGGCTAACCTTTGCTTCTGCAAGAACTAGCACCAACTCCTCCGGTTTTTCTCTCCTTATACTTTTCTCATCAATATTTGCAGTCTGTGCACACATGCAAAATAACTAAATTTAAAAAAAAAATCACTATGAAAAAAAAAGGAAATTAAAATAGGCTCAGTTTTTGAAATCACCATGACTTCAAATTTGTATCCCATCTCAGTCAAAATCTTTCTTCGAGCCACAGATGAAGATCCCAATATTAGCTGCAGTTAGGACAGAAAAAAAAGTATGAATTATTTTTCAATTATGCACTTTTTCATATAAGTCCCCATATCCGTACACCTTTCATTCATTGTTCCAGACTCAAGACTCAAGACAATGTTCATATGTAAATATCAAATTTTAAGGTGTACATCAAAACAATGTTGAACTCTAATAGAGCATTGACAGGACTGGATCTGTCCATTAAAGATTACCCTGGAGAACTCAAGCATACTTCACTACTTCTCTACCAGAATGCGGATATTACTGTTACATCTCAAACAAACTCTGTAATGCCTAACTAAGGCACATTACCATAATTTGGAATGTCTTTACTCTAGTTTACAGTATTCTCAATCTCTATATCAAGAGCTGTACTGTACTATCTATCAATTTGTAATTCAATGAAAAAGCATATTCAAAATGCAATTACAGAAGGCTATAGTTTAGTACTCAATTTTAAACTCACTTACATCGTAGTTCGCATTGACGCAGTGTGCAAAATTTACAATGAACGAAAAGAAAATTTGGAATGAAATAAGATAGTTCAAATTAAAGGACGGACATGAAAAGATGCAGAAGAAGGTGCTGGAGTAGCTTCCGCCGCCATTAAACTAGCTAGCGAGCGAGCGAAAAAGAGCAAGTAATGCAACAATCAAATTGGAATTGAGTTATCAGGATTTAGTTCCCACGAGACTGGAGGAGAATCCACTGGCGAGATAAAGCTCGGAGACTGCTTGTCTGCTTCGAAAAGACGCTGGAAGAGAAAAAAATTCTGCTTTCTACCCCTCGGTTTTTAGGAAATAAATCTGCTGTTATTGTAAAGAGATCACAGGACTCTGTTATTCCGATCCTAGCCGTTGACCTTTATTGAGATTCGAGCACGAAAAACTTTTTTCCTTGAGATTCGCGCATGAAAAATTTGAACGGTTGGGATAGAAATAACAGGGTCCCGTGATCCCTTTGGAATAACAGCAGATTTATATTCCGGTTATTAATTAACGCAATGAGACCCCTACACTATTACACTATTGTATTTGGTATTTATTAACGAGGAGAGTTCAAATACCGAAATTTTTATTCATAATAAATAGAAAAAAATTAAAAATTAAAAATAAGAAAAGATATGAAAAAAATTTAAAAATGAGAAGATATATACATGGCATGGCGTCCTTCCCAAACGCTCCGAAATTTTTAAAGTTACCATAACATAAAATTAAAATTAAATAAATGCCACCCTTACTGAGATTATTTCAATCATACCGCCCACGCGGATCCAGTTCGCGCACCAAAATGGATTGGTGCGCAGACTGGGTTGGAGCACCAATTGGTGCTCTAACTGGGTTAGCGCACCAACTGTTCTGAAATTTTTACTACTCTTCGGTCATTTCACCCCGTGTGAGCACTAATTTTGCACCAATTTTGATGCGCTAACCAAGTTAGGTTGGTGCGCGGACTGGGTCCGCATGGGTGGTAGGATTGAAAATAGTTTAGACCGGGTGGTAATCATTTAATTTCTATTTTTTTACTGTGGTAACTAAAAAAATTCGGCCAAACGCCATACCATATTGCAGCCCTTGTTAAAAAAAAAATCTAAATAGGACGCCATAAAGAAAAACTAGTTAATTTAATAAGAGACAAGGATGGGAAAAATGTGGTCCCACCAGTTAATTTATTAAGTTCTCTTTACACTTAAATCTTTCAATTTTTTTTTTAAACCAGTCTCACAAAAATCTAATACTTCTTCTAAAAATTAATTACTAACTACTAAATTTCAATAAATTAAAAGTACGAAGACCACAATTGTTCCTATATTTTACATCTATAAACCTATTAATAAAAAATATTAAAAGAATTGGTAATAAATACCAAACCGACATTTTTATTAATATCCAAAGTTAATTACAAATTAATAAATATACCCAGAATTAGTGGAAATTTCGAAAAATGTCCAAACCGGCCAGATTTTGGCCGGTTTCCTCTTTCCCCAGAATCCGGCCAGAATCTGACCGGTTTCCTTTTTTTTTTTACCCGTTTACACCCTAAGTTCGTAACCACAACGCGGGTCCTTATTAACATGGTGCTCTCTAATCTTCTTCATTCTAATCTCCTGATTACTTTTCCTCTTCTTCATTCTAAGTTCGTAACCACAACGCGGGTCCTTTTGTTACTTTTCCTCATTCTAATCTCCTGATTCTTATTAACATGGTGCTCTCTAATCTTCTTCATTAGATCATCTTTGCTTTTAAAATATTTGTCCGACGCCAGCTCACCTTTGTACTCAATCCGTTGCCCATAGTAACCAATATTTGCTTATCTAAACTCAGATACATCATTGAAGTCTGGGAACGGGTGCGTATCAGTCCGGCCACTAAGCGGCATATTCTCAACATTAGGACCTATGTGCCCTTCAGTGTTTCAACCGGACCATCTTCACCACAACCCTCCAGGTGATCAGAGTCCCCTCACATTTCTCCCTCAAATTCATCCCCACTCCTCAGATCGTCCTCCAGAATTTCATTAATATTTTCAAAATTCGACCAAATTTCATCGTCTACTGGTGCCGGTCTGGGGTAAGGTGATACTGGAGGTAATTGTAAAGGCGCCACATGTACGGGTCTAGGTGGGGATGAAACTGAGTGTCTTGGTCTGCCTCGTTGGGGTCTAGGTGGGGATGAAACTGAGTGTCTTCGTTGGGGTGCTGGTGGAGTGACGTAATTGTATGTTTCTGGGTCAGGTTCGATTAAAGGAACGGGGTATATGTTTCTGGTTGTGTTGTATAAGGTGGTGCAACTGATCCAGAGCCAGAACTTCCAACCCCGGGCTCTATCGGAATTCTTTTGGCATAGATTTCTATTATAAAAACTCCTTAGGACTTCAAATAATCGTACATGCCTCTCCAAGTACTTTCATCTAGTAGTTTCACAATAACCAATTCCCCGTTGGAGGAATGGCTATATCGGGTTGCCAATTCTAAGTTTCACATTTCTGGGTTATAACCAATGTATGTGTAAACCATGGATTTCAGGTCCAAAAGTGAGATATCATCGGGAATCATAAATGAAGTAATTGCATCTTTGTTGTAATAAGCCCCGTGTGCATTACTAAGCATCTTCCCACCACAGTGTAATGAAATAAAGGCCATGGTAAACAAACTATATTTTAGAAAATGGTAAACAATTGTCAGGTTACTAATTTACATGTTTGTATACATATTTATTTTAGAAAATGGTAAACAATTGTAGGTTACGAAACCCTAAAAAATTAAATGGATCATGTATGTATACATGTAACAGTCAGTCCACTAAACCCTAAAAAATTAAATGAGTGTACAGTAATTATTTTTAAAGGAATTAAATTAATTATTCTAAAAAATAAAAATTAAATAAAATAAAAAAAATTACCTGAAACCTCTAACGAAGAAAGAAGAATAAACAGTTATTATGTTGTAAGGAAGAGGAAAGACCCATATTTATAGGGTGTAAAAAAAAAATTTGAGGAAACCAGCCATATTCTGGCCGGCTTCTGAGGAAAGAGGAAACCGGTCAGAATCTGACGGGTTTGGACATTTTTCGAAATATCCACTTATTCTGGATATATTTATTAATTTGTAATTAACTTTGGATAATAATAAAAATGTCGGAATACCAAACAACTGTTATATAATATTTTTTAACTACATTAGAACTCCGACGTGACTTTTAATTAAGAAAAAATAGTCAACAAAGACAACAATCAATTTAGAAATAAATAAAAACTCCTACATTTGAATCTATTACAAAAGAAAACCTAAAAAATTTGAAAGACATACTTTTAGTTTATTAAAATTTATTAGTTAGTAATTAATTCTTAGGAGAAGTATTAGAATTTTGTGGGACTAATTTTACAAAAAAATTAAAATTAAAAGGTTAAAGTGTAAAGAGAAATTATTAAATTAACTGGTGGGACTCACATTTCTCCCATCATCATCTCTTTTCTTTTCTTTTTACTCCCCACCCTCTATTTTTTTTTCTTTTCAAACTTTCTGTTTTCTTCTTCTCTGATCTTTGGTAATGGCGACTCATTTTTTCTCTCTTTGTTTTATTTTTTCTTGACTGGGCTCCGGTAAGTTATGAATTCACATCACCTCAGGTTACGAAATGGATGGTCTAAGATTATCCTTTTAACTTAGTACGAATCTCAAAAGCACAATTAATACTGGCCCCTGCGCTATCCCGAATAGGCACCGGCTGAGAGAAAATCTGGGCCGTCCCTTGCAATTGTCTTGAGTCAGATACCTGGGAGGATACGGATCCGGTAAGTTATGGCATCCCATTCTTCTTTTTCTTTTCTTTCTGATTTTTTCTAATTTTGGACGTTGATATGGCGTTCTATTTAGATTTTTTTTTTTTTTTTTGGGCAGGGGCTGCAACATGATATGGCGTTCGGGAGGGACGCCATGCCGTGTACACGTCTTCTCATTTTTAAAAAAATTTCACAGCTTTTCTTATTTTTAATTTTTTCTATTTATCATGAATAAAAATTTCGGGTTCAAATGACTCTATTTTTTCATCTCCGTCATGTCTCTGTTTTTTTTAAATTTAATAACTCAAAATTTAAAACTCAAAAAATCAAAATAAAACCGTTGGATATGATATACATCATATTATCAATGCATGTGTAAAAAATTATGACATTTTAACTTTATTTTGATTATTATCAAGAACTTGTAAAAATGTATTAATGTAGATAATTTATAGAAGTTGATTTTTTAACTTTTTTTTTTAAGGTTGGGAGCTTTTGAGCTCCAACAGATTAACTGACAAATAAAAGAGTTGCAATAGGCAATTAGCACACCTTACTGTTAGTCCTGGTAGAAGATGATGCAGTATCTTTAAAAGAACAACTCCAAACAAATTATCAGAGAATATACACACAAAAGCCAACAAATGTAACAGAATAGACCTCCATCTTTTCTTTTCTCCCATCATCATCTGCCTCTCTGGTTGTGATGGACAAAGACGTCTAGGGATTATGTTTTTTTTTGTTTTTTTGCTGTTTAGTTAATGGATAATCTTTTGGCTAAGCTGGCCGTGATGGTTTATAACGTCCTCTGGACGTTATAGATTATCACGTTTTTTCTATATGTCGAAATTTCGCAAAATCGTTCCTCATTATCAATATTTTTTAATTAAAATTTCTATTAATAAAAATTTCGGCATATAGTCCGGTTCATTGGGATTTTAACTGATCTACAACCAGTCGAGTCAACCACCAAACCAAAAGAAACAAAAAATTCTAATTGCGATGCAATTAGTATGGGGCCTGAGCCTGACAACTGCCGATTTTTTTATTAATAGCAAAAAAAAAATATTGAGAATGAAGAAGAATTTTGTTGAAATTCGACAAATAACAAAAATGTGATAGTATATAACGTTCAGGGGGGCATTATAGACCATCACGGTCAGATTAGCCAAAAGATTATCCCTTAACTAAACAGTGAAAAAACGAAACAACATAATTTCTGAACGTCTTTGTCCATCACAGCCAGAGAAACAGAAAAAAAAATAAAAAAACTCTAAACTTCATAGTCCATCACTGCCAGAGAGCTGAAAGAAAAAAAAGAAAAAAAAAACCAGAGACAATCGATTCGACTGTTGTAAAATAAAGCAAAATAATAATAAACAAGATATTGAGAATGTATAAAGATGGCTATCTTTTATTCATATGTTTTTAATATATTTTTCTTGTGTATAATACAAACTTACAATCCTCTATTTATAGATAGAAAATGTAAATAACAAGCCATCTAATTTAATTCAATTGATAAATGAGGGAGATAAAACATACTTCTTTAATGAGAAGTTTTGATGCAATTAAATGAACATCCATAACTTAATATATTTATAACACTTCCCCTTGGATGTTCATTATTCATTATACGCTATTAATATGATACTTCAGGATCAATATTAACACGGTACTTCAGGACCATGTACTGCCTCATTAAAAACCTTATCAAGAAAAACCCATTGGGATAAAAACTTGATTAAGGAAAAAAGAGTACAGTGCGTATAACGCTTCCCCTCATTTAGATATCATTGAATATTCTTCAATCGATGTAGACCTATCTTCTTTGTCAGTTGTTCAAAAACCTTTGTCGGCAAAGATTTTGTGAATAGGTCTGCCAAATTGTCTATTGATCGGACTTGGCAAACATTGATTACGCCTTCTTTTTGTAGGTCATGTGTCGAAAAGAACTTTGGCGCAATATGTTTAGTCCGGTCTCCTTTGATATATCCTTCTTTGATTTGTGTAATGCATGCTGCATTATCTTCATGCAGCGGAGTAGGGTTATCCTTGATGTTTTCAAGCCCGCATTCTTCTTGAATATTTTGAATCATTGACCGTAACCAAACGCATTCTCGACCCGCCTCGTATAAGGCGATCAGCTCGGCATGATTTGATGATGTTGCCGTAAGAGTTTGTTTTGTTGATCGCCATGAAATTGCAGCTCCACAATAAGTGAATACATATCCCGTTTGGGATCGTGCTTTATGTGGATCTGATAAATATCTTGCATCTGCATATCCAATTAATTTGGATTTTGTATCCTTTTGATAATATAACCCCATATCTCTAGTTCCGCAGAGATATCGAAATATGTGTTTAATTCCATTCCAATGTCTTCTGGTTGGTTTGGAACTATACCTCGCTAACACATTTACTGCAAATGCGATATCGGGTCTTGTATTATTTGCAAGATATAATAATGCCCCGATTGCACTTAAGTATGGTACTTCAGGACCAACAACTTTTTCATTATTTTCTTGCGGGCGAAAAGGATCATTTTCTGCATTTAGCGATCGTACGACCATTGGTGTGCTCAAAGGATGAGCTTTATCCATATTGAATCTCTTTAGTACTTTTTCAACATAATTTGATTGATGGATAAATATTCCATTATTTAGATGCTCGATCTGCAGGCCGAGACAAAATTTAGTTACACCAAGGTCTTTCATTTCAAACTCATTTCTCAACAATTTTGCAGTATTCTCAATCTCTTCAGGAGATCCAATAATGTTTAAATCATCAACATACACTGCAATGATTGTAAAACTTAGATTTGATCTTTTAATGAAAACACACGGACTAATTATATTATTTTTATATCCTTCTTTTAGAAGGTACTCACTCAGTCGATTGTACCACATTCGACCTGATTGTTTTAGTCCGTATAAAGATCTTCTTAATTTTATAGAGTACATATCTCTAGGTTTTGACTTATATGCTTCAGGCATTTTCAATCCTTCGGGGATTTTCATGTATATGTCAGTGTCAAGTGAACCATATAAATATGCTGTTACGACATCCATAAGTTGCATTTTTAGATTTTCTGTGACTGTGAGACTTATTAGAAACCTGAGAGTTATCGCATCCACTACAGGTGAATATGTTTCTTCATAATTGACTGCAGGTATTTGTATAAAAATCTTGCACCACTAGTCTTGCTTTGTATCTCACAATCTCATTTTTTTCATTTCTTTTTATAACAAATACCCATTTGTAACCTACAGGGTTAACATCTTTGGGTGTTTGGACTACAGGTCCAAATACTTGCTGTTTTTCTAATGAACTTAATTCAGCTTGTACGGCATCTTTCCATTTAGGCCAATCATTTCTATATCTACACTCTTCCAGAGTTTTTGGCACATTGTCTTCTTCATTTATAACATCGCTTGCTATAGCGAATGCAAAGATTTCATTAATATATGTTTCTTCTGGAACTTGATCAATCTCTTCTAGGGTTTTATCAACTTCTTCAGGAGTTTTACCATTAATCTCTTCTGGAATTTTATTTACTTCTTCAAGAGTTCTACTACCAACCTCTTCTGGGATTTTATTGACTTCTTCAGGAGTTTTACCATCAACCTCTTCTGGGGTTGGACCAACTGTTTTATTCTGCTCTTTCCTTTTACGTGGATTTACATCCTTAGAACCAAGTGGTCTTCCACGTTTTCTACGCACATTAGATTCATTAGATATTTTTGTAATGTCAATTCGAGCAGGTGCGTTTATAGCTGGAATATGCGATTTAGTAACTCTATTTGTATCTATAAATGCATCAGGCAATTCATTTGCAATTCTTTGCAAATTTATAATCTTTTGAACTTCAAGTTCACATTGACCACTTCGGGGGTCAAGATAAGATAACGATGAATTTCAAGTTACTTGTTTATCCAGCTTTGGTTTTTCTTCCCCTAAGTTTGAGAATATTGATTCATTAAAATGACAATCAGCAAATCTTGCTGTAAAAACACCTCCTGTTAATGGTTCTAAATATTTAATAATAGAAGGAGAGTTTAAACCAATATAAATTCCCAACCTTCTTTGAGGTCCCATTTTTGTACGTTGTGGAGGAGAAATTGGAACATATACTGCACAACCAAATACCTTTAGGTGGGACAAATTTGGTTCTCTTCCGGAGACCAATTGTAACGGGGAATACTTATGATCTGCAGTTGGCCTTAACCTAATTAGTGCGGCAGCATGTAATATGGCATGTCCCCATGCAGAAGACGGTAAACTAGATTTCATAAGTAAAGGTCTAGCAATTAATTGCAACCTTTTAATCAACGATTCTGCTAGACCGTTTTGTGTATGAACATGGGCCACTGGATGTTCTACCGTAATTTCAATAGACATGCAATAATCATTAAAAGTTTGAGAAGTAAACTCTCCTGCATTATCAAGCCGGATTCTTTTAATTTGATAATCCGGACAATTAGCTCTCAATTGGATAATTTGTGCTAATAGTCTAGCAAACGCAACATTTCTTGTTGCTAACAAACTCACATGTGACCAGCGTGTTGATGCATCAATTAACACCATAAAATATCTAAATGGTCCACATGAAGGTGTAATAGGCCCACATATATCTCCTTGAATTCTTTCTAAAAATGAAGGAGCTTCAGGTCCAATTTTATTTGGAGATGGCCTAGTAATTAGTTTTCCAAGAGAGCATGCTTCGCATGTCAATTCTTTTGATAATAGGATCTTCAGGTCCTTTAGGGGATGCCCATTTGCACTTTCAATTATTCTCCTCATAATTATATTTCCTGGATGACCCAATCTGTCATGCCACAAAGTAATAACTTTGGATCAACTAACTTCTGGTTAGTAACAACTAACTTCTGGTTAGTAACAACTAACTTCTGGTTAGTAACAACTAACTTCTGGTTAGTAACAACTAACTTCTGGTTAGTAACAACTAACTTCTGGTTAGTATCAACTAACTTCGGGTTAGTAACCATATTTGATTCTATTGTACTTACATAAGTACCATATAGTCCAGAGGACATTGCTTGCATCTTTTCTATTATAATTTTCTGGCCATTCTTAATAGATGTGATATGAAGATATTCACAATTTTTCTCATTCATAGTTTCAATATGAAAACCATTCTTTCGAATATCTTTAAAACTTAGTAGATTTCTTCTGGATCTACTCGAATATAATGCATCATCTATTATTAATTTTGTTTCTTCAGGTAACAAAATACAAGCTCTTCCGGAGCCTTCAATTAAATTAGTTGTGCCAGATATAGTGTGGATATTAGTCTCACCAAGATGCAATTGTGAAAAGTATTTCTTACCTTTCAATATGGTATTAGTTGTTCCACTGTCTACCAGACATAGATCTTCTTTACTTATCATTGCGTTAGCCATTTTTCTTTAAATTAAAAGAATGCAAGAATAAATTAAGATAAACTACCTTTATTCATTTGTTTGCATCTAAAAATATAAAAGTAATCTAAACTTTTATTAAACATAAACATAAGCTTCTATATTATATTTTCTCCCTAAGTAATAATATATATTTTTTTTCATCCATATTCTGGAAGAAATCTGATACATCAAGATGTGTATCCATATGACATTCATATTCGGGGTCATTTTCAGTAAAATTAGTTTTCACATTTTTCCCCTTTTTCTTAATTGAGGCTTGATAAAGCTCTACAAAATGCTTGAGCGTACGACAGGTACGCAATCAATGATTTGTCATCTCACATATGTAACAAACATCTTCAGGATGTTTTCCTTTCTCATTTTTCATTAATACGTATTTATAACAAAATACAACTTCAGGTTATTAATACCATAACTTCGAGTTATGATAAATGAAAAAGGAGATAAATTCAAACTTTGTGAGATTTGTCATATGTACTACAAAATAGATACGTATTAATAATTTCAGATTATTAATATCATAACTTGAGGTTATTAATGCCCATAACTTCAGGTTATTAATGCTATAACTTCAGGTTATTAATATCATAACTTCAGATTGTGAAAAGGGAGATAAATAAATAAAAATAAAAGAATATGTAAATTGCATAAATAAATAAATAAATAAATTTAAATGTACTAATAACTTCAGGTTAATATTATATAACTTCATGTTATAATAAATATTTATTTAATAACTTCAGGTTATAATAAATATTTATTTAATAACTTCTGGTTATTAAATTACTTGGCTGCGCAATTGTAAAATTTAATTTAAAATAACTTCGGGTTATATTTTCATCTAGTGACTTATAATAACTTCTGGTTATTATATTAATTTTATATGTTTCAAATAAAACTTCAGGTTTTAATTGGGAATAACTTCAGGTTATTATTCATCCAGTGGCCTATAATAACTGCTGGCTATTATATTAATTTTATATTAAAATTGCAAATAGAACTTCAGGTTCTAAACAATAATAATAACTTCAGGTTATTATTCTTTTATTCTCTTCGGGTAATAAGAACTTCAGATTCTTGATAAACTTTTTTTTTTTTGATAATAACTTCAGGTTATTATTCTATCATTCACTTCAAGGAATGATTCTTATAAACTAAAACAAATATAATAAAAAATTTAAATGAAATTTAAATTAATGAAAGATATAATGATCAATCATATAAATTACTTACATAATAACTTTGCAACTTCTTCCGAGCAATTCGTGCTGATAACGTGTTGTAAAATAAAACAAAAGAATAATAAACAAGATATTGAGAATGTATAAAGACGGCTATCTTTTATTCATATGTTTTTCTTGTCTTTTTCTTGTGTCTCTAATACAAGCTCACAATCATCTATTTATAGATAGAAAATGTAAATAACAAGCCATCTAATTTAATTCAATTGATAAATGAGGGAGATAAAACATACTTCATTAATGAGAAGTTTTGATGCAATTAAATGAACATCCATAACTTAATATATTTATAACAACTTCATAATTGTAAATTGTCATTTTTTTAAGAATATGTAACGCGGTGCGTATTATTGAAACAACCAATTCAGATTCGGATGATGGAGACACCAGATTCAAGGCAATCAACAAATTGTATATTCATCTTGAAAACTGAACCAACGTCATTTGACTACATGAGTTTTTAATTAAGAGTTAAAACTATTGTTGACTGAGTGATAATCAAGGAGTGCATGGGTGGTCTTCTAAGGATAACTTTTAATTTTGGACGGAATTCAAACAGTCTCGAATCCGAATCGGTTGTCTCCAGGGTTTTATTTTTTTTTCTTTCAGTTCTCTGGCCGTGATGGATTATGAAGTTCAGAGTTTTATTATTTTTTTCTGCTTCTCTGGCCGTGATGGACAAAGACGTCCAAGGATTATATTTTTTCATTTTTTTGCTGTTTAGTTAAGGTATAATCTTTTGGCTAAGCTGGCCGTAATGATCTATAATGTACAGGGGACGTTATAAACCATCACGTTTTTATTATTTGTCGAATTTTAGCAAAACTCTTCTTCATTCTCCATATTTTTTTTTGCTATTAATAAAAATTTCGGTGACAACTGAGTTCGGCTTTTGTGTTTTCATTCGCTTTTCAAATTGCATCAGTTTAATTTTTACATTTAAAAAAGCTATATTGTTTGCGTTCTTCATCTTTTAGATAATATTAAACTTTTAGATGTGTTCTTCATCATTCAGATAATATTAAACTTTAGATGTGTTCTTCATCATTCAGATAATATTAAACTTTTAAATTTTAGATGCGTTCTTCATCTTTTAGATAAGACTTTTAAAGCTTTTAGGATTTTGAAATTTGTTGGTGGTCATTGCTCAAAAAAATGTTCAAATCAACGAAAGGGTGGACTAACTAGCCCAGATACCTTGATGGAAAACTAGCAAGGGAAAGAATTTCGGAAAGTACTGCCGCATTCCAAATTTGAACACAATTGCATTTTTTTTTAAAGTCAACGGACTTCTCTAAAAAAAAAAAAAAGGAGAGAAAATCGAGAATGAAAAATTGAGTCTAGGTTGGCTGCTGGGCCCGTCTGGGGATGAAGCATCGCTCGATGTGATTTTTGTTGATTTGAATTCTATACTTTCTTAGTAGTTTCTTATATTTGTGTGTAAGGAATCCGGATTGGCACAGTTTAGTTTCCTTCTTTTTTTATAGTGAAAGACGTATTGATATCGCTCTCAGGAAATTGGAAAAGATTGCTATTATTTGGATATCCCCGTTGCCTGATTACGTCATGGATCAACCACTTCAATAACCTTCTGAGACCGAACGAATGGATAAATATAGATTAGTTGTACTCTCTTCTCATCTAGAAGCGAAAATCTTAACTACCACCTGGACCCGGTGCACTGACATCAAACCCTCCTGAGATCTTATGAATCCACCAGACCACTACCAGCAAAAGCATAAAAGATATCTAGTTATATCCATTTATGGACCAGGTGTAGCCAGACAAAACCCATTGTAAAAGTCCAACTGGTAAAAGTCCTCAGTATACACTTTGAACCAAGTCTAGTCAGCAATTTCTCTTTATCTTCCCCGGTTTCAAGCTGACCTCAGCCCAGATCAGTGCTGCCGAGTTAATAATGGACAAAAACCAGACAGAAATTGAAGTTGAAGGATATATAAGAAGAGAAAAAAAAAGCACCTAACAAAACCTAACACCTTCAGATAAGGATCTCGTCTCTACAGTCCCATATCGCCATGGCGACTGGAGATGTCGAGATCGAGATCGTATCTGATCCGAAGCACCAGCAAAACGACACCTCCAATGCAAATCCTGACATTAACGCTCGGTCCGATCAGAGCAATGTTATTTCTGACGTGTACGGCGCCGCTGCGTACGGAGATTTTGAGAAGCTTCGCGTGTTCGTGGAGAAAGACGGGAGTTCTTTATCAAAACCCGATGGTAATGGCTACTACGCTCTCCAATGGGCTGCGCTCAATAATTTCCCGGGAATAGCTCAATATATCATCGAGGTAAGTGCATTAAATTTCTTAGTAATCTAGTATAAGTTTGAGTTTACCTGGGATATTGTTTTTTTAAGTAAAGATTGGAGATGTAGCCATCTATCTATTTAATACTCTTGTTATTACAACAAAGGATTTCCCTATGCGGGTTTCGAACTCATGACCTCTCACGGGCAGCTTTGCCACTGGAACAAAGGGCTAATTCTTTTACGTGGGATATTGTTAAGAATACAGTAGCTATAAGTTACATTTAAGCATTATTCCTAGTTTCCTACTGATTCCATACTCCAATACTTCCATTAATTAATGGCAGGGGAAGAAGGGAAAAGATCAGCTTAGCAACAAATCTACTTCATCTTACATTCTTATTTTCTTAAAATTATAACATTAAGTTAGTTTGCAAAAAAAAACATTAAGTTCCAAGTAGGTAAGTACCCAATCCAAAAGTTGAAGTGGGAATAACCTAATTAGAAAATCTCTCATTCTCATCTAGAAAACACTACCTGAGACAGAATATTCAGCTGTTTTTCTTTTCTTTGCTTTGAAGGACTAAATTAAATTAAATTTGAAATTCAATATGATGTGTGCTATTTGTTGATATTTGGAATGCATTGCTTGAAATAGAAAATAGATACTGGTGGAATCAGTTTGTTGGCTCTGGACTTGACATGATTTCAGATTGAAGAGTAAAACATGGAACTATCAAATTTAGTTACAGAGCTTGTCTGGAATGCTTTTAATTAAGACAAGTCAATCCTCTTTAGCTGGGTTCAACCACCTATTTTAAGATTTACTCCTAAATACAGAACCAACACAAAAGTTCTTTGCATAACACCCCCTCGCAAAATTATTTTTCCAAATGAAACCAAAAATCTTTTCATGTTTCCAGTTTATAACAAGATTATTAGCTTAACTGCAACTGATCATTAGGCCATGGATAACAAAGGCAAAACATGCTTACACTGTCTTTCCATATGAATTAAACTATTTGCTTTTAAGTTGCCACCCCTGCAATCTGTTTTTTTTACTTTAGCTCAATGTAGATTAACCAATGAGGAAAAGTAACCATTTAAAATTAAGGGACCAGATAGTCTAACTAAATGGGTCTTTTCGGTCACATTCACATTTTTGTATCATTTGCAAGTATCCCAAGGATATTTGGATATCAATCTTAGATTAATAATTGAAAAATGCTGGGAGTGTCTTTTGCCAACATTCCAGAAAAAAATGGCCACTTTAAGATGTATTTGCGATACTTGATTGTTCTAATTTTTGGTGGTAGAATGGAGGGGATGTGAATTCAGCTGACCTTGGAGGACAGACTGCATTGCATTGGGCTGCAGTGCGTGGGGCTACACCGGTTACTGACATTTTGCTGCAGAATGGAGCCCACCCCGAGGCTGCTGACAGTCACGGTTATCGGGTATATCACCCAGTTCTCTCATCATTTTCACGTCTCAAGCCTGATTTAACAAATTTAGAATATATACTTTTGCTAGTGGTTTTTTGTGTAAGTTGCTCTCGTGTGTTACAAGTTACTGGGATGCAAGACCGGGTAAGTCTGCTCCTGCAATAGTAATGCCACAGAATCCATACAGATATCCTGTGGTCACTTACAAAATGCAAACAAACCAAGTATTTTGTGTTTGAAAAAAGCACTTCTAAGTATGAATTTGGTCAGCCCAAACTTTGAAAAAGAACTCAATACTCAATCACATAAGTCTAATATGTCCCTCCCCCTTTTCCCTCAGCGTCCAAAGGAGGGATGGAAATGCTAAGCTTCTACCCTTTGCTTTTAATTGACAGAATTATGAACAATATACTTTTTCCATTCCACTAGTTGAATGGCTGTTATCTGCAAAGGTTTAAATTGTTGAATATCATTTCCAAATTGCGAGTATCACGAAATATTGAGTACAACTTGCAAAATTTATTTTTCTCTGTTGTCTCTCACATTTAAGTATACACATAGAAAACATAGAGAGTAATAATCTCTTATCTCTGAATCAGGCAGTTCATGTTGCCGCTCAGTATGGCCAAACAACTTTCTTGAATCATATTATTTCTAAATATGGTGTTGATTTTGATGCTCTGGACAATGATGGAAGGAGCACCTTACATTGGTATGCCGAACTCTTTCTTTAGTCTGTGAAATGCATTGATGAAAATAGCAAAATGAAGTATTCTTTGACATCTCCTGGTGCAGGCATCCATGTTGATTTTCGCACCCCTCTGTATTAGTTTTAAGCACCTTTGTGTCAAACTTGAGAACTACATGGAGTTATAAGTTTGGATTTTCATTTCCAGGGCAGCCTATAAGGGATATACAGATACAGTTAGGCTATTGCTATTTAGAGATGCTTATCAAGGCCGCCAAGATAGCCATGGTATGCTCTCTGTCCTTTTTTTCAGCCTTTTGGCAGTATATCCATTTAACAAGAAACAAATTTTATTTTTTATTTATATAAGAATTTGATCTATACATGCGTTTTTATTTATGATCTAGTTATACCCTGTAGGATGCACCCCTTTACATTGGGCTGCAATAAGAGGTCACTTGGAGGTGTGTACCATTCTTGTTCATGCTGGTACCAAAAAAGAGCTGTTTGTTAAGGATACTAGCGGTTTGACTCCTGCTCAGCTTGCAGCTGATAAAGGTCATCGCCATCTTGCGAACATTCTTGTATGTTCTCAGTTTTTATCATTTGGAGATTTAAAAAAAAAATGCCCCTATACTCATAAAGCTCCCACCTTGTCGACATTTGTGACAAGGAGGAATTGCCATATTGTTCCACCTAGTAGTCTTTTACTACATTTGCAACATTTGTAATATGCTTTAATGAGGACCAAGTGTGGAGGTCGCTATATTAGCTGCAATAGAAGTATTTTATCATATTTATATTTAATGCTTAAAAGGATTGGAGCTCTAGAATATTGCATCACATAAGATTGGAGAATTTAGAGTTTTGCAATTCATTTTTCCCCAAATGTGATTATGCAATGGGCTTTTAGCTGACTATCCTTCATCTTTTTCTTACTTTGGGTGTAGCATTTAGAAAAGACTATTTGCACCAACTGATTCTTTCAAAGCTAAATATTTGTAAAGTCCTAACTGCAAAAACTGCATACCAGCCAGCTTGTAAAAACTACTGATGCTGACCAGTACGAGAAGAGCCTCAAACTGAATGATCCCCCCTCCAAACAAACAAAAAAAAACCACACAAACGTTCCTATAGAAAATGACAGTCCCAAGGAAAAAGGCAAGATGGGGTATTACTAATACAGTGTTTATGCTATAGCTGGGGTAGTAAGCTACTTCACAATTTCTTCTGTTGTTCTATAAACATTGTGTTGGCACTGCTTATTGCAGACAAATGCTTTAAAAGAGAGCTGGGAAGTCAAGTACTTTGCTGGCAGATTTGGAATTGTTGGATATGCTCCTATCCTGTTAATGTTACTAGTTCTACTCATTCTCCTTTTCATAAGCAAGATTATATTCGGTACGTGGATACTCTAGCTTTCTAGGATCAAAATTATTAATAGCGTACCTAATAGTTTACTGACCCTATGAAATATAAATGCCCTGAAATATGAGAAATATTAGATGTGCTCTAATCATAACAAGTTTCACCCATGCGACACTATTTATCAAAAGTTACCCATTGTGTACAAATAGCGATAAATAGTAAGGAGAGATGAGATGTGTCAAGAGAATCTTTCTAAGTTGATTGGGAGGGAGGGGTCAAGAGAATTTTTTTTCATGTTTTTGGGATTTTTTTTTATTGCTTACTTTGTTTTAAGAGTAATATTATGATAGTTAACAGTTTGTATGAGTATACAAAAATTTGTAAATACAAAGTGGAATTGTGACTTTTTGTCTCTTGTCGTTTATTTCAAGTGGAATTGTGACTTTTGTCTCTTGTCGTTTATTACAAGTGGAATTTGTCTTTAATTCAAAAGAAGAAAGGAAGAAAAAGAAATTCTGACTTCTGTACTACTATTCTTTTTAGCTCCTAATTTTACAAAGATAGGTGCTGTCGCTGGGTTTTGGTCCTGGGTGGGTATTTCTCTTGCATTCGCATCAATTTATATGTTCTACATATGTAGCAGGTGACTTTCTACTTGAAAAGTGATGTCCATTGCAATAGTATTTTACGAAAAGCACCAGGATTTATTGGTTAACAGAACTGATACTGGAACTTTTTTTTTACTTTCTTTCAGAAAAGATCCAGGTTTCATCCAATCAAATATTAGACGTCCCAATGATGGAAAGGTATGCAAAGTAATTCTTCTCTTGTTATTTTCTGTTTACACCCAATATTATGCTATTTCTCGTAAAACCTCGAAGGACACTTGTTTGCATGATACTCATTTTCTGTTTACTTGCAACTGACAACTAACATTTCGGATAAGAATATGATTAATATCTTACTATAGCTCTTTATCCTGCTGGGTGCTATCTGCAAGTATCTAAGAAACATATTGATTGGTATTTGCAATTTTGTATATTTGTAATTATGAGTAGTGGTCTTATTGATAGGATCCATTATTGGAGACTGATCTGAACAATTCTTCTGTTTGGACTGGCAATTGGTCCCAATTATGCCCCACTTGCAAGGTATTTTCTTTGACCTTTCTTTAATATCCATCTTTTTATTATTGTTTGATCATCTGTCCAAAATAATTGTTTCCTTATATACTAGCCAAATTGGAAACTTGCTAGTTTTGGTAACTAGGAGATGTTTTATATAGCTGTGGAGTACCATAGTAACAAATTGAGAATTATGGAAAAATTCAGCAAGGTCTGAAAATTGGTTCAGATTCATGAAAAAAATTAAGGAATAGTTCGTACACTTTAGTAAGAGTTTGGAGAGAAGTCGGTTATAACATTTTGGAATAATACAAAAGTCCATATAGTATTGTCTCATTTGATCTCTATATTTTCTTATTTTAGTGGGCTGTTCAAGAGTGTTTGAATGAATATGTTTAACTATTAAAATAATTGATTGTTTAAATTTAAAATGAGAAGAGAAGGTTATTGATTTAAATATTTTTTTGGAAGAAGGCCAAATAAAGCTTTATCCGAGTAACTAACTCACCATTATCAGCCTATGCAAAGAGAGAGAAAAAAGGTCGCTGTGACCAGCTACGAGCCTACTCTATTCTTGCTTACCATAATAACCTAGAAAGAGGGAGAAAATAAAAGGGTTGTCATGACCAACTAGGCCAAAGTTCTCTAGCTCCCTCCCTCCCTCTCTCTCTCATTCTCACTCTACTCACATGATCTGAGCACTGTCGAAAGAGTGAAAAGGTATTGTTGGAAAAAATTTGAATTCAACATTATTTCTCCTCACATTTGTCAGGGAAGGATGCAGTTTATGCATATTAGATGAATAGTTTGTGAATTACCAAATTAATAGTCCATTTGTTCACCTGGTGCCAAAATCCAAATCATAAAAGAATCTTTTTTTTTTTGTTAACTGGAGAAACTTGAACGTATAAAAAGAATATTTTGAAGTTTGAACATGAAACCATGTTGGCTTTATTTCTTTTGTTAACTTATTACCAGCATTTTATGCGTGACAGCTCCTCTTCAACCTTTTACTTCGTGTTATTAATTTTATTTTCTCTATCAGATTATACGACCTATAAGGTCAAAGCACTGTCCGACCTGCAAACACTGTGTGGAACAGTTCGACCACCACTGCCCGTGGATCTCTAATTGTGTTGGAAAGGTAATATTATTTCCAGCAATGATCTCTCTTGTTTCTTTCTTCAGGTTCTTCTAGTTGTGCATTTTTGGAAAATTATATTATTTTTATGGAACTGCAGAGGAATAAAAGGGACTTCTTTGTGTTTCTTTGTATGGGAACAACAACATTGCTGATAGGTGCTGCTGTTGGCATTCACCGTAAGTACTCTTGGCATCACTTGTTTCCAGACTATTAACAATCAAAGAAACTTTTTGACTAGTAGTGCATTTTGACTATCATGCAATATGGTTTTGTTGTTTACCTTTTTGCTTTTTGGGCTTGTCTGATTTACCTTTTGCTTCTGGGGGTTGATGATAATTTTTTTGTGAGCATTCATTGTACAGACTGTCGTTCTGAAACCTTTGTTATATATGTTATTTGTAATATGATGACAGGGGTTTGGACAGAGCCAGTGGTGCTGGATCCAACCGAGAAATGGATCCATTACATGGTGACGAGGCACACAGGAGCTGTATTTTTTATTTCTTTGGATTTTTTTATGCTAACCGGAGCCCTTATTCTAACAGTGGCTCAGGCATCACAGGTTATAATCTTTATTCACTTTGTTTTTTTTAAGAGTGATTTGTTTTTGCAAATAACAACCAACCTTTCTTTTTCTTTGTTAGATATATTGTCTGACTTATTTGTTCGGCTGTATGTAATAAGGATACATTTGGAAACATGTCATGCCTTTGACACATACCAAACTTTTGTACGAGACTTACACCCCTGTCCAATGTATGCTGATCTAAATGTAGCCTCACCTTCTTCATGTCTACCTCAAGTACGAACTACATTAACCATATGAAAATTTAACCAATTGATCTAAATTTGATGCTCAGTCATTCAAAGTGCGCCTAAAAACGTCCATGTCCAACCTTCCAAAAAATTCCAAACTCCTCTGTTGTCTATGATGATCTTGCAAAATCGCTCTACAATTGTCGTGCTTGAAAAAAGCAGCTTGTTGGCATTATGCAAATACAACAAATCTTAAGATTACATCGATTCACTTTTGGTTTTTGAAGTCAAAATTGAACCAAACTTGAACCAAGTGAACTGGTGTACCGTACAAAATAAAAAAAGAATAAAACTTGTGTAATTGTTTATCTTTGTTTTCCATTTTAGGTAGCTAGAAACATTACAACAAATGAGATGGCAAACTCCAGGCGGTATGAGTATCTCCAAGGGCCTGAGGGCCGTTTTAGGAATCCCTACAATCATGGCTGCCGCAAAAACTGTACCGACTTCTGGCTGCATGGCCATACCACTGATGATGAGATAGCATGGCCTTCCCTTAATCAAACGGTTCGGTTACAGTAATTGACACTGAGGATATCAGTAATGAGTTTCTGGTAAGATGCATAGCATATTGCTTTTTTGCATTCTCTTTGAGTTACGGTAATGTAGTGCTTCATATCTTATTAATTAATTATTTGGGATGTGAAGTATGTGGTGTCCGATATAGTTTCAATTTAAGTTTGCAATATGATTTCTTGTATTTCTGTCTCTTATGCGATAGCAATAGTGATGATGATGATGATGAGATGTAATTGGGAATCAAAAGATGTTTTTGTTGTTGACCTTGTACCTAATAGATTTTGTACAGTTTTCACTTTGAGGATGTGTAGTCGGATTAGATTGAATTTTGAGAGACCCTGGTGCTATGCTATGTTCCAAGAGCTATCAATACCAGGTAGCAAAAGCCTGACATTCCATAGTAGAAATATATGTTTTCAGAGTCTGGCTCATGTTGATTTCAAGCAAGCTTGCAGTCTAACAAATTGATGTAGTAGCTAGAAAGGATTAAATGCAAAATCACTGCAAACAAACTCGGTTCTAGTTTATTCCACAACATGCTAGAATTTTTAATCTTTGTGGGCGATGCAACGTTTTGTGCTATTTCTCCTTTCTCTAAACTTCAGTTGAAGTGTAACAGAAAGAATCCCTTTCCCTTTAATAAATATAAAAATAAAAAGAGGAGGGTTCCAATGCCTCCCTTTTTCATGCCTCCACCATGCCTCTATTTTTAAAACTTTAATAACTCAAAATTTAAAACTTAAAATTCAAAATAAAACCGTTGGATATGATCTAAATCATTTTATCTATGCACGTGTAAAAAATTATGACATTTCAATTTTGTTTTGGTTGTCATCAAGAGCTTGTAAAAAACGTATTAATGTAGATAATTTTTAGACGTTAATTTTTCAACTTATTGATTCACATAAAAACAAAATCGAAATGTGATAATTTTCTACGAGCACATAGATAAAAGATGTAGATCATATCCAACGGTTTTATTTTGACTTTTAAGTTTTAAATTTTGAGTTATTAAAGTTTTTAAAAATAGAGACATGGTGGAGGCACAAAAAATGAGGCATTTGAACCCTCCTCAAATAAAAATGGTACAACGCAACTCATGAAGGAAAAGGAGTTTCATGGTATTTCTGTCAGGGTTCTTATTTTATTTTACTTGTGGTATATTTGGATCAAGAATAGCGTTATTTCTTTCTAGATCAGTATTATTTTATTTGAAATTATATAATTTAAACATATTTGCACTACTCTTAATAGCATAAAATTTTAGAGTTTCTGATTGAGAAGGCTACGTTTGGCATCTACATTGAACCTTCCTGCCCAATTAACTGGCTAAATCTGGTTTGATCAAGAGTACATTAGACATCTGCATCTCGAGTCTTTTAAAACATCTGCACGGCTAAAAGTAATACAACAAAAAGTTATTACTGTCTGGCATTCCCATCGGCCATCGCTTCTTTCTTTGCTGCTTGCAAAACTAACCTGGAAAGGTACTGATAGAGGGCAAAATTCGCATGTTCCAAATCCAATTGAAATTTTGGAAGACTTTATCTATTTTACTAATAATAAATAATTGGAAGCTGATATGAGTACCCGCACCTAAACTGCCATAACTGCTTGTGGGGACCGCAACCGTTTCCAAAACTGTAATTTTGTTTTACAGATATTAATAGTAACATTATGAAGTATATAGCTCAAACAGGACAAGTATTTATATCTATATAATGAACTACATATATGATATATGACTTTTCCTAAAATAACCGTACCTGCACATTTTCTTAAAAAGTCATCACGTCGTACCTGCATTAGGGGACCACTCAAACAGCATGTGGAGACCACTAAAATTGTCAACAAAAAATGTTGACTACAAATGTTGACAAAAAAATGTTGACTTAGCTTATGTGCGGGTAATAAAGTATTTATATCTATATGCTTGTGGTATTTATACTTACGAAACAAAGTATTTATAACTATAAGGGTGTGGTATTTATACTTACGAAATAAAGTATTTATATCTATATTACGTTGGATGAATAACAATCTTAAAAAAGTTACTTGTATCGTACCCGCAGGATGAATAACAATCTTCAAAAAGTATTTATATCTACACAGTTATAACAAACAAAAAATTTCACATATTAATTATCTTAGACAAATTCATATCAATTAAAACTTTAAAATTACCACATAACAGTTAACTTGACAATTACCAAAAACATATCAATTAGCAACATATCACTTCCAACATACATGTTGTACATCACATAACATTCATCATACAAAATTATCACAAACAGTTTCATACCCAATCGCCACACAATCGCCTCAAAATTGCCGATGGCTTCGAATAAGGAAAAAACGGAGAGAAAGGAATATTTGAATTTCAAAATGGAAGGTCCAATATCGTTGTTAGTTAGATCGGTAGTTAGCGGAGACCATCCCGTACAATTATGGAAGTTAATCGCGACGGAATATCCTGCGGATACGATGTGAGTACTCAAGTGCGGGGATTAGAATGATTATCCTAAATAAATATCGTGACCTCTCTGTATCACCAGTAGTTCACATAGGAGGAGAATTTTACTTTAAAACTAAACTATGTCCACACTTTTGGAGGAGAATTTTGTGGATTCTCCTAAACATACGCTCGCCCCCGCTTTGCCACTCTCAAAGCTCAAATAACTATATTCCATTTTTCTTTTTCTTTTTCTTTTTTTGGATTCTAGCACTGGGGTCTGAGAATCAATATGAAGGGGAAAACAAAAAAAAAAAAAAAAGCAGAACATTGGCATAAAAAATTCACCTTCTTCTGTGGAATATAACTAAGAACATTTACTAAATTAGTGTTAAATATGAAAAGAAGATCATGCTTACCTGCTGAGTGCTTGGATTTAGATATCTATTGAGCAAAAGGTTTGTTTCCCTGTTGCTCAAATGATACAGAAATAATGCACCAGTAGTTCCAGATACTTCTTTCATAGTCTCCTATCTAGCATCATTATTTTTTGGTGATGCATCTAAAATGTTTTGTAAGATCGAGATATAAAGTCTTCACACTGATAATGGTAACATTAAATACAGAACATGGAAGTTGACATGTGAATTTACAATTATGGGAGTGAAACAGGAGATTTAGAAAGAATACAGCACAAGTTCAACATGGGTGTAGCTACCATCTAAGTAATCTGTAAACTATAATTTCTTCACATCTTAGCAGCTTCAGATAGCCGCTCATCTTCAAGCAGTGTGTACGGATCAATGTAAGGAGGCGGTGAGATTGGTGTCTTGCTTGCATCATGAAGGAAGCTCGGTCCAAAATACTACATATATCAAGAGTAAGCATAGGCCCAGAAAATATTAGGTTGCTGATTGTTGAACCAAACAAGACCGGTTGAGGTGATGAAAATAACCCGACCAGGTCAAAATGGATATATATGACCTAATCAATGTGCTCAGCGCTAATTCTTTTACTTTTTCCAAACATAAACGGTCAATTCTGAAGCAGCTCAGTTAAACAGATGAAATGCAACATGCATCACTACCACTTTTCAGGCTCCAGATGTAAATATGCATTGAGATCACTTCCCACTTCCCAGGTTCCAGATTTAAAAACTTGGCATGTTGACTTGAAATGGTCAACCGCACAACCGAACATGACATGAGAAAATCCAGTGTAGACCAGCCCAACAGAGTGCATTTGCCGGATCAAGTTTGGGTTTGTTGACCCGATGGCTCGCCGGGTCAGGTCGAGAGTTAGGTATGACCTCTATAACTTCACGGGGGGGAAATAAAATTGCCCGCAATGAACATACAGATTGCTAATTTTAGCATAAAGCCACTTCAATTTAAGTGGACCTTTGATTTTTCTCAAAAGCATTAGACTTTCTTGAAAACATTTGTCAAAGAAAAAGATTTGAGAAGGATAAAAAGGGCTTACAAAGTACAGAATTGCGAATAAACCAATAGCAACTGTCATAAGGGGCCAAAATCCCAAAAAGAAGGTGCTGCCAATCGACAACAGCAACTTTGCCCTTGGAATCAAACCCTGTCAAGTATCAAAGAAAATTTAGAGTTTCTTATATATCATAACTTAAAACCAAAATAAAAGAAACTTCATATTTAGAAAAGGTACTCAGGCCACATAAGACAAAAGCTTGTACCAACCTTAATCGAGTATACTGTATATATGTAGCTGTTCCATTTTTATCATCAGTCATATCAGACATTTCAGTATTAAATTAAGTTATCACAACATCAAAATCTTTGCAGATACTTTGCTAATATTGCGAGTTAAGAACATATGAAAATTGTCCTTTATATACCATGCAGTACCAGTCAGGCAGTATGTGTATCTAAAATTATGAACCAGCTAAATTTGGAATCATTTGAAAAAGATTGAACCGCTTGAAATAAAAAAATTGTACAGAGTTTTAAGTTTCTAGTTAGCTCCTTATTAGTGGCACTATTTAATAGCTGAGCGTTTTTCATTCATTCGGTGTCATTAAGGGGGATTCGCCATCGCTTGGTGGGAATAACCTTGTAATTAAAACATTTTCTTAATATCAATATATTTGTTGGCGGCACTTCGCCGCCAACCATAAAAAAAAAAAAGTTTCTAGTTAGCTTAATTGCTCATAACACACTTAACTGCTAAATGATGTTTAGTCGAGCAATTAATATGATAACCTTGCACTATTGTACAGGTTAGAGAAGCTGATAGAATTATCTAAATATCACTTTCATTTGCTTCAACCGTGTCTCAATTTTATTCGTGTTTTATACTAATCACCTATTCCTGCACTGTTAAGTCTTAAAAAAAGGCTTATCAACTTGAATAAAAAAAAAATGATAGTGACTCCTCAGTTGAGGCACTGAATTTAGAAATATTCAATGATTAAAGGACCTTTCACGAAGACTTTTAATACTGTCACCTTGACAACAACCCAGTTAATCAAACTTTCAGGGACTCAACTCTGTTTATTAATTTTTTTTTTAGAGAATAGGCTTTCAGTCTTCCTCGTTAATTATTAAACTTGAGAGAAAACCAAACTGCTTAGAAATATGTTCGTTAGTATTATATATCTTCAGATATTGGCCATATCTGCTTATGGTATGGTTGTACCATACCAGAGGTTTTAGTTCTTCCATTTATTTTGTCTCTCTTGGGTTCTCCCATTAGACAGTGTTCAATGGTAGTGTACTAGACTACGAGTTTGTTAAATTATGAGTAATCAATACTAAAATTAAAAATTTCTACTTGTAAATGAAAATTCAAAATCAAAGCACGGACCTCAAGGCCCTCACTATTCAATGCCATTGACCGCTTCCTCTGGTCTGATATACCCTTCTCAAATTCCAGGCCGGAGATGGGTCCCGCTTTACTGTCAGTCTCCTTTTCGGACTCGGCAATATCCTTCTCTAAAAGGGACCCCGGTGTCATCCCCCGCCTCTTCAACTCTTTCAGGAACAAGGACTCAGGTGGCTCCTCCCCTTCCAAAAGTTTTTAAATAAAGATACCAAATTTTAGAAGTATTACAATCAGTTTGGAAACTCTCGCGTCAGAAGATTAAAAAGAAGGTTTCCTCGTCTCTGTTTTTTACCAGTATTTTTTTCAGGACACATATAAGTTGGGGAATACTGCCAACGGATTAGATTGTATAATTCTATTGCTATCTTTCCGTTACAGTGAACCAAAAATTACAAAAATTTAAGCTATTTTTCCAAAAGTGAGCAGAGGAAACTTTTTACTAGTAGCTAGCAACCAAAGGAATTAGAATTTAGAAGAGCAAAACAGCTACCATTAGAGTCCCCGCTGAGACGGCAACTGACGTGGAAGGCAGGGCCCATCACAAAGCGGTGGCGCGGAAAGCTGCGAAAGGTTGGCGCCAGGCCGGATCGAGCGAACTGGAGAGATGCCATTTTCTCTCCTTCTAAATTCTATTTCTTCTATTTGTCACTCCTTTTCGCCGCTAACAAAACTAAACTAAACTAAACTAGGAGAACTGGAGATGGGTCGATCGGATCGGATCGGATCACCGCTTCTTTCGGTAATCACACCGGATATATATGAGAAATTTCGAGAGTTTGTGCGGTGGGGTAATGCCGTAAACTAGGAGAAGATTTGGTGAGAAATTCCTAATTGCTCCCAAAATACAAATTCTATAATGTTGGACCCACAGATCAGTGGGTATAAGGGAGTAACAGTTAATATGTTCCGTGTCTAGTTAAGCTTTTGGTCTGGTGACGATGACTTCAAAGCTCAATGCGTGTAGTGATTGGAGGGAGGTGCGTCGTGTTCCGACAAAATTTTGGTCGTTTTTGCGGCTTTGAAATCAGCGAAAGAAATAGAATTGACATAACACCAATCAATGGAACCAACATAATTCTTATTCCAAAGAAAGAAACCCCCTGAATGTAGGCGACTATCGACCCATCAGTGTAATGAATGCAATACCCAAGTTGATCTCAAAAATTTTGACAAATAGATTGAGAGGAGTGTTGCCATAATTGATTTCACCATGCCAAACGGCCTTTGTCAAGGGCCGTCAGATAACAGAGAACTTTAATGCCACCCGCGAGCAGTGGCGTAACCAGGAATGACCGGTAGGAGGGGCCAGGTTCTTGCAGCCAACACGCGGTTGATAAATTCAAGAGTCAAGAGTGTCCGACAGAGGAGGTGTCAGTTTTTTTTTATTAAAGAGGGGGTGCCAGAGGGGTACCAGTTTTTTTTTTTTATTAACACTATATATAATTATTACTATATTTTCTGAACCAAGGGGGGGCCAAGGCCCAGGCTGGCCCAGGCCTTGGTTCCGCCCCTGCTCGCGAGATATTGCATCATCTAGCAAAAAACCACAAACCGGCCATGTTTGTTAAAATTGACCTAGCCAAAGCCTTTGACTCAGTCAATTGGTCGTTTCTCTAGAGGGTCTTGGAAGCCAGGGGATTCCCGGATCGTTGGATAAGATGGATGAAAGACATACTCAACACAGCCTCATCAAGGGTGCTCATTAACGAGGGGCAAACGGACTTCTTCAAGCACAGGAAAGGACTGAGACAGGGAGACCCATTGTCCCCCATGCTATTTGATATAGCAACTGATGTATTTCAGAAGTTCATTGAGGTTCTAAATCGATCGGTACCGAGTTGCTTATCGAATCGACTAAATAAGGCGGTTATTGCCCATCAGTACGCTGACGACACTGCCCTGATATCGTGTACTGATGTCAATACAGTGGTAACACTGAAAATAGTCATGAGGTTATTCACCTCCGTCTCTGGCTTAGCAATAAACTTTGATAAAAGCACATGGATACCGGTCAATGTACAACCGCAATTCATACCGATTATCTCAGCATTGCTTGGTTGCACAACATCAGCCTTTCCAATTAACTACTTGGGCCTTCCCTTAACCTTGAATCGCCCAACAAGAGCATTGTATCTCCCACTGATTGAGAAGATAGAGTCCAAATTGGAAGGGTGGCAAGGAAAGCTGATCTCAAGGGCAGGCCGTCTCCAGCTAATGAATTCAGTACTAAGCTCAATTCCGATTTACTTTATGGCCTCCTTTCTTTTACCTCAGTGGGTTATTGATCGGATTGATAAAATTCGAAGGGACTTTCTCTGGGGGAAGGCAGACAACAAACGGGGCATCTCACTGATCAACTGGGATGCAGTATGTCTCCCTAAAAGTAATGGAGGTATGGGTGGCGCGAATCTCCTCATTCGGAACTGGTCGATAATTCTGCGATGGTGGTGGCGACTATATAGGCAACCTAGCTCACTGTGGGGCGAAACGGTAATCACAATACGTTGCCCAACCAATGAACCTCAGGGGGTGCGAATATGGATGCAGCAAGGATCCTTCTTCTGGCGTCAATTGATGAGAATAAGGCCTCTGTTCAATAGATGTGCTAAATGGGTTATCGGATCGGGTATACGGATCTCGTACTGGTTTGACCCATGGACATTTTCAACCCCGAATCAGAATGCAATGCCACAACCGCATAATAGGAGATGGTCGCTAAGGGAGCAGTGGATCGGGGGCTACCAGTAAACATCACCTTCAGCAATTCACCTGACAGGTTAACCTGGGAGTGCTCAAGCTCAGGGGACTACTCAGCAAACTCGTGCTATGAGACACTGATCAAAGAAGGGAAAACAGAATGGAAATTTGGTTATACTTGGAACCTGAAAATACCTCCGACAGTCAACATTTTTGCATTTCTTTGTCTCAAAGGTAAGCTACTCACACATGATGTGATGCTGGTACGGGGCCTTCAATGTGACTTGAGATGTGTCACATGCCAATACTGTCGCTTTGAGACAGCCATGCACCTCCTATTTCAATGCAACTACGCTCTAACCTATTGGAGAAGAATTGCCACGTTGGTAGGTTGCAGGCTGGTTCAAACAGGGCATTCAATACAATCGACCTTCAACAGATCCTGGTATGCTTGCAGAGGTAAACTGACCAGAAGGAAATGGGGAGCCCTATTCCTAGCTGGATGCTGGTTATTGTGGAAGGAACGCAATAGAATGATCTTTGATGGCAAGCTCAGAGAACCTACGGTGGTTGCAGAGAGGGCGATGCATGAAGCAAAGCTCTGGTTACAGCATTGTAAATAGATGTAAATGTAGTAGGCTGTATTCGGACTGTACTAAACTCCTGCATAGGACTGATGTAATCAGTCTGATAGCCTCTATCAGGTTTTCAAAAAAGAAATCAGCGAAAGAAAAATCCTTCCAATGCAAGGGGCATTAACTTGCTATATTTTGATTTTCGAGGGTCGACCGCCACCGGTCGAGAGTGGTTGGATTGGTGAACAATATGCAAAACAGGGGTATGGCGGGTATCAAACGGTCTAAATTACGAATTTTAGTTTATAAAAGAAATAATATATTAAGAATCAGTTTATATAATAGTTGTAATTACTATAATCAAAATTTATCCTACTTTTATAGATCGTTTATCCAATTTAGTACACTGTACAGAACTATTTGGTCAATCAAGTGGCAATAAAAAATTAATTTTCCAAATTGCTTATAAGTAACCCCGCTTCCAAAATACACAATTCACGGATTATATCAATTAGGGACATCTTTAAAATTTCGACTACATTATTTTGATAATTATTTATTGATTATCATGATTGTCAATTAAATGTAAGATATCCCTCCAATTTTCTCACAAAAAAAAAACCTTCAATTGATAAACCTTTAACATTTGTAAAATTTATGAACCTAATTTATCCGATAGTTTAACAGGTGAGCCATATCAAATCAGATTTTAGTCCAGTCCAGTAAGCATCTACTTGTTCTCGAACAAAACTTTTATTTTTCAGCTTTGACAATTTTCAAACGAGAACGGTAACTTATAATGACGGGGAATGTTAATTGTCCTAAACTGGTGAATTGTTTTTTTACCAATGATAGTAGAACTAGATTGTTCTTTTAAGTATTTTTAGTGAGCTTAACTTCAAAATTTATCGAAATGATTTTAAATAATGCATTTACATGTCAAAATTAGAAAACTAATATGATAATAAGAGAACAGTGGTGTTGTTAGATGATTTAGATGGATTGTTGTTAGATGTTGATGTGTTGTTTAGACTCGATGTGTTGATGTTGAGAAAGTATTTTAATCTTTTGTTAGCGCCTCAACAGTGACTCTGAGGCGATTTCGACAGAAACCCTAGCCCCCATCTCCATCAACCCCCGCCCACCCACCCACCTGCCCCTCGAGCCTGTTTCCTCACCCACGCCTCAGAGTCGCGCAAGTCTCCGTCCACTGTTCTCTTGACCGAATCTCAATTATCTTCTCCCCCCACCAGTCAACAGTGATCTCGAGAAAAAGAGAGCGAGGGAGGTCAGATCCGTTCCGCCACAATCTCTACTTTTCGCGGCCGCCGCTGCATCTTTCGCCGCCTCTAAATCTTTGACCGCAACCCTAAACCTAGATCCGCCTCTAAACTCTAACTTCACCATTCTTCCTATCTCTAAACCGGTACACTGAAACCCTAGACTGTGGTGGGGGAGGTCGCGATCCGCACCGGCCTCCCCCACCCGCCACCACCATAAAAAAAAATACAAAAAATTATGGCTGACTCATTCTTTCTCTTGCTGTCATCGGGCAAGGAGTCTTGTCTTCATGGGGCAAGAAGGAGTGAGAGGAGATTAGCGACCGTTTGAAGTCGGTTTGCAAGATGTTGTGATGTTAGACGTTTATTAGATGATTTAGATGATGTGTTGTTAGATGATTTAGATGGATTGTTGTTAGATGTTGATGTGTTGATATTGGAGTGGATGTGAAACGATGGATGTAATTTTATTTTATTCAATGAAAATTATACTTGACAGCAGCTGCCAAGGTTTAAAAAAAAAAAGATAATAAGAGAACAGTGAGAACCAAAAATTACAGAAATTTATGCTATTTTTTCAAAAGTATAGCCAGAAGAAACTTTTCCCGGTAACAATCAAAGGAATTAGAAGAGCAAAACAGCTACCACTAGAATCAGACAAATATCCTCCCCGGTACCGTAAAAGATTCCCTTCACTTTACGGTTTGAGATTAACTCTCAGCCGGTTTGGGATTCGGGCTGACAGAGGGGGCAGTATTATTTGGCTTTGAGATTCGTGCCAAGTTAAAAAGAACAGTCCAGATCAAGTAATTGTAAAAGATTCCCTATTACGGTACCGGGGGTGATGTGAATTCCACTAGAATCCCCGCCGAGACGACAGCTGACGTGGAAGGCAGGGCCCATCACAAAGCGGTGGTGCGGAAAGCTGCAAAAGATTGGCACCAGGCCGAATCGAGCGAACTGTAGACATGCCATTAAGTCTTTCGGTGAGTTTAACTTCAAAATTTATTGAAATAATTTTAAATGATCCATTTACATGTCAAAATTATAAAACTAATATGATAATAAGACAACACTGAGAAACAAATATTACTGAAATTTATGCTATTTTTCCAAAAGTATAGCCTAACAATCAAAGGAATTAGAAGAGCAAAACAGCTACCATTAGAATCCCCGCCGAGACGGTTAAAAAAAATAGCATAAATTAATTTGAAAACAAACGATGAGAAATAAACGTATTAAACTTAACTTACAAAATTTTCTTTTTTGACCACTTGACTTGTACTAAATTAATTTGAAAATTTATAAATTTGACATATAAATGCATCATTTTTGAAGTAGATCGATTAAATTAATTTCAAATCGGACGGTTTTAAGCATGCATCCGACCAATTTAATTGGGCCGGATGCCCAACGGCCGGCCCGCTTCCACAGGATAAACATTTTCCCATGAACAATATCGGAACTGAAAAGTATATTGTAACTGGTAAGCGGTTAACATAGAACACCATAAATGTCAATTTCCATTTGCAGATACGGTTAAACATGACAATCTTATCATCCGATACATTAATTTGAAAGAAACGCAAAACACAGAATACAAAGTAAGAAGCATTTCAACAAATACTTACTGTGCACATTCAAAGAAATTTTAGAAGCAGAATTACATGATTAAAAGCCATAGAGGCACGACCAGTCTCCACTCGCGTCATTACTCAGCGTCCGTCGCCTCCGCCGCTGCTACCGCTGTCGTGGCCAAGCTACTGCCAGACTCGACAATCGTCCATTCAGGAGGGAGCGGTGGGAGAGGCGCGTACTGAGTGGGCTTACGCTTGATTTCCCATTTCGCGGTCTTCTTGGGCCGGGTCTTGGCGTGGTGTGACGTGGCCTTCTTCTTCGGTCGAGACGAGCACTCGATTGAAATAGGCGTGGACCTCGAGGAAAGAGAAGTTCTCGGCTTGGTGACGACTGGGGTTCTAATTACAAGGCTCGTGAGAGAAGCCATTGTTGCGTCTGAGTGGATGTGAGGCGCTTCTCTTCTCGCAGGTTCGTATTTAGAGATAGGATGATGGAGAAAGGAGAAGGGATAAGGAGTTAAAAAGGGCCGTAGCTTTCCAGTTTGGTAAGAACTTGACATACATAACTAAAAAAAGCCCAGCCCAGGTGGAAATGTCAGTCTGTATGGAATCTGGATTAGGCTGATATTGGGCTTTTTGTTAGACAACTGTCACCTTTTGAAATTGGGCCTTTGGACATCAACACTTTAGTAATATTGTACAGAGAATTAAGTCTGTCAAGTAATTGTGTTTGAATTGGATTTAAGTATGATCAAATACTAATTGATTAAAATTTTACAAAATTTACGTACAAATACATATTCAATTATGATATGATAATCTAGGTACGGATCTATATTCACTTGGTAGATATCTAAGGGTCGTATTAGAGTTATATATGTTTGTTATTTCAGTTTAAATGTCTAAAATAGATAAATTTATTATAATGCTGGTGAGTATAGTCATTTTATATTATAAAATTACAAGTTAAGAATAAAGACCTTGAAGATTCACATCCAGATCTATTCAAAAGATTTGAAGTAAATCACAAAAATTCATTTACAATTTTAGAAAAATAGATTAAGATTTGAATTAGAATACAGATATTCATTGTAAATTTTATAAAAATGGATTTAACAGAACAGAGGCAGGAACCGTGTTTTAAAAAGCACAATCTTGTTTGCTTTTAAATGTGAATTCAGCTTGTCAATAAACAGAGCAGATAGGGTTCTCAAAGTATTTATATGTATAGAAAAAAGGGCTGAATATTTTTGTTTTAAGTAAAAATGAGTGTAAAATACTTCAATTTCAAACAACCATAAGAGATTTTTTAAGATCAAATGAAGTTTTTAAAAAAATTCCGTTTCCGAATTCTAGCTTTGTGTCTTCTTTTTTTTCCTTCGTAAAATTTAGCTAGTTCAGAGCATCTGCATCCCTGAAACTATTATAGTTTCTAATCTGACGTGGCAGTTGCTAAATCAGTTTCAGAGATGTAGATGGATTTCTTATTTAACAACTTTGCTCAATAATTTCTTATTCATAAATCGTTTATAAACTCTGACGTGGCAAAACAATTGGCCTATATTTAGGGATGCAAACGGATCGGATACGGATCGGATAGTGCTCAACCCATATCCGTATCCGTATTTTTTTTCGGATACGGATACGGATCAGATACTAATCGGATACGGATTGGATATTAAACAGATACAGATACGGATCGGATATTTTCGGATACGAATACGGATACGGATATAATTCGGATTTTTCATTCAAAATATATATCCAACTAATTTGTTACGTCATTACAAAATATATATCTAATTAACTAAAATTGAAATTGGGAGAGTCTGTGTCTTGTGAGAGAAGTCGAAGGGGTCAGTGACTCGTACCGTTTTGTGTAAGATGTATAGTTTTGTGTATTTTATTGTGAGTTAATTTGAGTCATGGTCTCATGGACAGCTGGACTAGTTTTGTGTATTTTATTAACAAGACACAAGGGCTTCAAATACCGTGAGTCATGTGGGTGGGAAATGAAATTGGGAGAGAGATATCGGATATCCGAAATGCTAAATTATACGGATTCGGATATTATCCGTATCCGTATCCGATTCCAAAACTCAAACTGTATCCGTATCTGAATCCGCATAAAAAATATCCGTATCCGCATCCGAATCCGCAACTATCCGTATCCGAATATCCGAATCCGCAAAAATTCGGATACGGATACTGATTCGGACGGGTAATATCCGACCCGTTTGCACCCCTACCTATATTAGCTAAAATTAGTTTAATTTATTGCTGACGTGGCTTACCAATTTTAATTTACTGATGATGTGGCTTATTAGAAACTCTAAAATTAGTTTCAGGAATGTGAAAATTTAGAAACTCTCGAGTCTATAATTTCTTAAAAGTAATTAACAGTTATTTAGAAACTCTAAGAGTTTCATGGATGTAGATGCTCTCAAATCAATGTCGCCAATATGGTGTTTTTCTTCGAAATGAGAATAATTCTAACATACATTTGGAAAATTTTATTCAAATTAAAAAAAATATAAAATTGTAGGCGTGTTCTTCATTATTTAAATATGATTGCATTAAATTTGGATCGATTTGAATTATTCGACTTTCTTTTAAATAATTTAAAATTTGTCAAAATTAATTTTCAATGACTTTACAATAAATGACCAATTAAATTCTAAATTAAAACAAATCTGATACATTCAATCTAAATAATAAAAAGAATATAATTTAATTTATTAATATAAATAGTATTTAAAAAAATATATATATATACTATAAAAGTTGGATGTAGTGTTAAATTAGAATGTTGAATGTGTGATATAATTACCCTAAAAAATTATTCAATAACATTTCTCCGATTTTATACATTCAAGGAACGGGCCCGATTAAAGGAGGCGGGTTGCGTTGGATGGTAGTTGGATACAATTCGATATGATGTTCGTTCAGAATCATCGATTTGTTTTCTGATTCGTAAACATTTGTCCTGCACGAATAATAAAGCAACTTGCACGAATTATGAAACGAATCCGACTTTTCAGAGATTAAATGAAGCTTGCTCTATCTAACTATATATCAAAGTTGAATTGGACAGTCCATATATATATATCCGAAATTGAATGTATTCCTTTGGTCCGCTGTCTTATATAAAAAAATATAGAATTGATATTTACTGTTAATTAAATAACTTATAGATTTTGATGAAATTTAAAAAATAAATGAGGAAGGCTCAAATGCCCAAATGCTTCATGCCCCAATTGTACTCTAACATATTTATTTTGACTTCAAAATCCAAACAAAAGATCTGAACTGCTCAACATGATATCCACGTTAAAATGTGTTTAGAGATCAAATTTTATATATTTTTTTACAAAAATTTACTATTTTTTAAGATAGGTACAAAATCACTGTTTTTTAGAAAATTTTGGACCATCTAAAAATCAATAATTTTGTACCTATCTTAAAAAATAGTAAAAAAAGTTTTGATCTCTAAGCACATTTTAATATGGATGTCATGTTGAGCGGTTTAGATCTTTTGTTTAGAATTTGAAATCGAAAATAAAAATATTGGAGTACAATTGAGACATGAAACAATGGGGCATTTGAGCTCTCCTAAAAATAAATTGCATTTTTGAAATTTACCATTAAAAAAATGAGCTACAGTATATTTACACAGTGCACATAAATATGAAAATTCAGTATAAATTTTATAATTTATCAAACTAACTTGAACTTCACTTAAGCCCATGAGAATATTATTGTTATGGGATTAGAATGATTAATTTTAGACATTGTCTCCGAATTTAAAACCATAATTCAAAATAACATATCCAGGCAACACAAAATTGTACAGCCGCAGCGGCAGCAAAAGATCCAAGGTCAGTTACACTATTTTTTAAATGAATGCACTTGTCCAGCGAATATTTTTCCTGATCAGGCAAATCCGTGATTTTGAAAAACCGGATGATTCAGTAACTCGTTACCAGTTTTACCAGCGATTAATGATACCACATAACAAGACATGACGGCCGCTTCCGCTTCGTCCTTTACAACTGGATTTGCTTGTAACACGGGACAAGAAGAAATTTTCATGTAAACAATACTTCTTTTCAGGGCGGATTCAGAATTTCTGTCAGAACAGGGCACTAATTGGGTTCAAATAGCTAATCGGGTTCAAACTCATTAATTTGAACTAACTCGGACCAAGGGTAGACACTACATCAGATCAGGAGTAAGCACATTGAACAATTAGTATTAGATCGAAATAAAAAATTCAAATTCAGAAATAGACACTTGCCTACCCAATCTCTGTGTGGATCCGCCAGAGCTTCTTTTGAAAGATTAAGAAATGCACTCCAAGGAGAAGGAGAAGGAGAAGGAGAAGGAGGTCCTTATTTCATATTTCGAGACTTTTGAGGGTGCGATTAAAATAAAATCATGGGCAAGACGAAAGAGCAAAAAAACGGTTGAGATGTAGTGTCAATCTTTCAGGATCCCGTTTGATTTGATATGACCTTTCATAGAGAGTAAGTGGGCTGCTGGCTTTGGTACTTACGTGGCGTATCTTTGAGAATTGAGTGTGATATTTCTCTGCAATTTTTCTCTTCCTTTTCCCCTGCAATATGGGATGAATAAAAGGATAAAGTCAATATTTCCTGAAAAAGGAAGGATAAAATCAAATCGGTCGAATTTCTCCCTGGTAAAAAATAGTATCTTTTCTTGCCAAAAGGTACACAGCAATTTTGCAAATTTACACTAATATCTCAGTATGTATGTTAACAAAAATAAACGTGCTAAGAACTAGCGCTGTTATTTTATAAAAATTTACTGTTTTTTATAATTATTTTAGCTAAATGCACACACCCACCTCAAGTTAAAAAAAAAAAAACAAGGGATTAAAATGAAAGAAATGGATATTTTTTTTCTAATTAAGAAAGACCTGAGATAATTTCTCTCTGCTTCCATAATTTAGAATTGCAAATTAACAAAATAAATTGGTCGGATAATTGTGATGAAAGAATGCGCTTGACATGACATCATTTTTCTATGTTTTTTTTTTTTATTATTGCGAAGAAAGATAGATAATTTGATGACAATTTTAGAATAATTTTGATCCTACTGAGAGAGTAACGAAAAGTTTATGCGGAATTAATTAATGCCACTGAGAGCAGTGATGAAATTAACAATGATTTGAGTTTCAGATTCTGATATTTCTGTAATTATTCACATAGCAACTACCAGTACCATGTCAACAATTTCCAATTTCTCGTACCAGTACCAGTACCAGAAACCCTAGCTAGTTGTCAGGCACATTTATCTCCCTACACCAATACACCACATGACCACAATATCATCTGACATGAATGAGTGGCATTTACTGCAAGCTACATGGCAGATGCTATAGCTATACATCACTTGAACCACATTTTTAATTTTGTGTTTAAATACAATTTTCAATCTTTCAAGAGCAGCTTAACAGCAAGCATGCATCATGCATGACTGATGACTCTCTTCATTAAAATTATACATTTCTATTTCATCCAAAAGAGAGAGTAATAATAAGTATGAAGTATCAGAAAATGATGAAACCGTATATATATATATAGTACTACTAGACTCTAACATATGAAACCTGATTACAAAGAAACAAATTAGGTGCGTGAGCATAGTCCTACATACAATCCCTGACCTAATAATAAAACCAAAAGGAGGGATCTTTATAATCGTCAGCAACGACAAAAATAAAAACAAAAGAAATTAAACAGAGAATCAAGGGTTGATGATGACATCCCCGCACTTGCATTTCCAGTTGAGAGGCTTGTAATTTGTACTCTCATCTCCCCTTGAAAAGATCTGATCACCATGGAAAATTCTTCTCAACTTATTTTGTGGTGCAATGGGGACTTGAACAGCTTCACAGTGACCACAGGAGATGCATCTTCCTTCACACCTCGGCGGCCTAGACCCGATCAACGCCATTCCCACCATTCTTTCTTCCTGTATGTATTTCAATTCTTAATTTGTTATATATACTAGCTGTCACCTCTTGCAATATCCAAGATGATCAATTTCATTTATAGTTAAAACTTAAAAGAAATTAAGAATATATATATGTATACACACACACACCTTTGTGGGCTCTGGTGTAATAGGTCTACCTGAAATTAAAACACGACTATGCATGAGAGTTGAAACAGGGAGAGAGAATGAGAGATTATAAAAAAAAAAGGAGAAAGATTAAGATTAATAATTGATACCATCAACATAGGCAATGGAGAGAGAGGATGTGATGAGAAGAAAGATTGAGAAGAGATGAAAGGTGAGACTTCTCCTGGTATTGGAATTGGAGTACAGGAGGCAAACCATTTGAATTGGTTGCGTCTGATTTGAATGGTGATGAATAAATGAGGCTTGAGTGATGGTCCTGAGTCCTGACGGAGATGACTTTATTTATACGGCTTACAGCAAGGTTTAGAGAGAGAGAGAGAGGGAGAGATGCTGAGGTTTTGGGGGAGTTGATATTGTTCGCCAAACATTCTTCTAAAAGTTCACCAAGGTGGTTAATTTATAGCTTTTATTTATTAGTTCATTTATTTTCATTTCTACTGTTTTGCTCACATATAATGTAATTTGGTGTGCATTTGAATTTGTCACCACTATTAATTTCTTTTTTATTTTGAGTACCTTCTATAATAGACTTTCTCGCAGATTATTAATTTCTTTTTTCAATTCAAAACAAATGATAGTTCACTGAAGAATAATATTTGTACTTCATTCTGGAAATTTTTTTATTTATAAAAATTATTAAATCTAGACGTACAGAAACAGAAAGAGTGTCTCGTTTCTAACAAATATAGAAAGATCTGACTCATTGAGTCCGATCCAAATATATGGATCGGACTCAATGGTCCAAATCCATTGATATATTATATTTTTTTAGAACAGTTGAAAAGGAGAAATGCAAGTGCCACATTTCATCAGATCATAAGTGGATTGGACTCATTACAAAAGAAGAATCGGTAGCTATCACATTTAATCAATTCAGAATTGGACCTTCCTTCACGATATGGGTCTCCAAGAGGGTAACAGCTATGAGCCCGGGACAGGCGGAAGCAAAGGCCATACTCCTGGGCATAAATATGGTACTGGCACACAGGGACGGAAAAGGAGTAATTTACTCCGATTCAACATAAATAGTAGATGCCCTGGCACATGAGAGCCCGAGAGTACATGACTGGCGAGCGTACAAGGAAGTCTGGGAAGCTTGGCAACTCAAGAAACTGGCAAGAGGGGGGATCAGAACTGGGCACTATGGTAGAGAACAACAGGAACTACAAATTGCACATGTCCTGGCCAATTTGGGAAGGTCAAGGGTTTTCTACTCTACAATGTTAGAGTATGTAACGAATGGAATGCTGTAAGACCTACGGGTCGTGAAAGAAACCAAAAAAAAAAAAAAAAATTGGACCTTCCTCATTGAGGCCGATCCAATTCTAACTTGATTTTCTGTGGCATCCATATTTCAGATTTTCCCATCAACATCTATTTTTTTAAATAAAATATATCGATGGATCTGGACCATTGATATTTGGATTGGACTCATAGAGCCAGATCTTTCTATATTTGTTGGAAACGACGCACTCTTTTTGTTTCCGTACGTCTGGATTTAATATTTTCTATAGATAAAAAATCTCCTTCTAAAGTCCTCTATATTAATATTAGTAATAGATTAATAGTAATAATAAATTAATTTTGATTAGTAAAATAATTTTGTGCAGCCAATTTGGGAGAAAAATCGGGAGATGGAAACAAATTTTGGTTTGGTGTAGGAATATGATTGGTTAGTAGTGGTGAACAGGTGGAAATGGAGGTGCAAGGTACCTGGAAAGATGTACGAATAGTCCAGGCATTGAATGCTCCCATGGCCATAAAAACAGCCCTGCTCTGTCTTGGCCTTTTCTCCTTTCAGTCCTGAGCGAGAAAGAAAGAGAGAGAGGACATAACAGTTGGATCAGAGATTACAAGAGAAAGGGAAAGGAACACAAATTTTTAGAGAGAACAGAGTTAGCTCAGTAGCTCTGATGGCATAGACCCATAGACCCCTAAGCAGTAAGCCAGTAAGCACCAAAACCAAACTACGCTAAATTGCAAAATTGAAGCGTCTTGTTCTTGTACATCACGCCATCACCCCGGACTTTTTCACAAATTTGTGAAACAATGTTTTCCCCGCTGGACCTGGTTGCACGTTGACATTGTATATTTTCAGCAAGCAATTTTAAATTTTTTGTTTCGGTTTATTATTTAGATATTACTGCTTAAATCTGATATATTATATTCCTCAGATGTTATTATAGAATCAATCATTTGTCTTCTTGTACAGACAATGAATGAGTCACATTGAACCAGTAAAATTTTGCGTAAAAGATAATTTTGAAAACCGGTACAGGTATACATATAATCGGTTTGTTGTCTATTTCTGTAGAAAACTTTATCAATCATTAAATAATTGACAGTCTGAATTGATTAATTCATGACAGTCTACGGCCGCTTTACATCTGATAATAATTCTGACCACGCCTTTGTATAGAGAGGTGATTTTTACAATTATTCATGTCAGACCTATGATATTGTAAACTATCTTCAAAATTTAGTATTGTTTGTCAAAATATATATTTAAGCATGCATATTATTTCATTTGATTAAATCAAATTACAAACCCCACCATGATTCAATCAGTCCTAACTATTGCATTTGGCGACAACATTTTGGTTCAATCTGCTGACTTGACCTTTTTGTAATGTTGTTTTTACATGATTGTAATTAAAAACGATTTAATTTATTATTTTAAAATTTTGTTATTTTCAGTATATTTAATGCTTTTCAAGTTACTAAGTTATGGTTAATATTTTAGTGATTTTGTACTGTTAATCAAGACAATTTGCTAATATTGTTGACAATAAGCTCATTTCACAAGTACAATGACTAGTAAAATACTCATTACAATAAAAAGAATACAAAACTCTTCTGGATGAAAAATAAAAAGAATAAAAGTATGGTACAATATGAATAATTAGTCAGGCTTTTATTGTGTGATTTAAAATTTAACAACTTAATTTTTTTTTTTTCAAATTTTAATCAGCAAATAGATGAGAAATAAATTTCACCATACTTGGTGCAACCTAAAATTTGAAACGATACAAATACATCTATGATTTTTTTTTTAGATTTTGACTAATTGTGAAGTAAGTTTTTATTGTTGTCAGAATATGTTAATAGCAACTGAATCAACCCAAATTAGATCCTTGATTGAATAAAAAATTGTAATGTGATTTGCTGAAAACAAAAAAAGAAAAATAAATGGACCTAATTGAATATATTGTGATTTTTGTTTTCTTCTTTGTTTCTTTGAGAGGGAACTGTAGTTGAGTAGCCCAAATGACAAATTCCTTCTTGTATTTTGTATCTTGTTTTGGAATATTATCTATTGAGGAACACATCTCATGCACGTCTCGCACAGTTGTGCTTAAGAAATGATCTTTGCCTCTGTAACGGGTTATTGCCGAAATTTTTATTAATACCCTAAAAAAAACAAAAAAACCACTAATTCGGTGAAATTCGATATTTAGTCAGGCGGCAATGATAAATGACGATTGGCGGCTCTATTTTTGAGGGCCACCTTTTGTCGTTGCGACCCGAAGAATGGGGCCACCATTTGTCATTGCGGGCCTCCCTTTTTTTTTTAACAAAATTGCATTATTTGTTTTTTTATATAGTTTAGTTATTATGTTTAATTGATATTTTGTTTTAAATGTTGTTTATTGGATATTGATGAAGCCAAAACATATAGCGAAAATTACTATATTTTCTTCAGAAAAATGGCGAAAAACGAATGCAAAGTAACCATTTTTCCGATTTATTTACCGCAAACGTGTTTTTAGGTCTTTTTGGCAGATTTTGGAGAAAGTTGCGTATTTAGGGCAAAAACAGAGCAAAAATGTCATATTTAGGCGATTTCTGAATAGGGCGTCAAAATGAGATATTACATGAAGCATGTTGTTGGCTGTATGCAATCTTCTAATATTTTGTTTGACTAGTTTGCATGTTCAAAACCTTAATTACAAGATCTATTGTGAAGAACCAAATATAGGTTCAGAGTTCTAATTTCAAGATTTATAATGAAAAACCAAGGTTCATGAAGTGCTGAATTTCAAGATTCTTTTGATGAACTTGAGAAGCCAACAAGACTTTACGAAGCTATAAATTTATGTAATAATCAAGTAGTTAAGTAAAATATATTTGAGACTTGTTGATTTATGAAGCATCCGGCTTGAGAGCCACCCTTTGTCATTGCGTCCCAGTTGCCCATGCCGTTCACCTGTTTCAGAAGAATAGACATGTAGGCTAATGTTGGAATTTAACTATAAATTGAAAAAAAAAAAACTATGTCTAGTGTCTACATAACACAAACTTACATAATTACACCGAAACTTCTAATTGGAAATGCACTTTCTCAAATAAGACCAACTTGAATTTGAGGTCGTTTTAAAAGCGATCAAAATTTTTAATTTATAAAATTAATAAGAACATGACAGAATAACATTTAGTAATGTAATACAAAATTTACCATAATTGGAGAGAGGTGAAGAGGGTTGGGTTCATGAAAATTATAAAAAGGAGATGAGAACAGAGTAGGTTTGATGGGCGTCGGACATACTTTTGGAATCTGTTGGGCTCTAGGACCGTCCAATCTGCTTTAAGATCCATATTCACAGAATTAACGTGAGTGCACTGTTGAGTATTTTAGATATAGGAATTTTGTACTCTTTTTGCCTTTAATATTTATAAACCTTCGTACTCAATGAATAGGTTAGTTGCAAGCGCACAACCTATATATCGATCGTAGTATTTAGGTGTCGATCCGCAGGGAGATAGGAAAATACCAATTTTTAATTAAAGAAAAATACTTCTAAAACTAAACAATAAAAGTAAAGGAGGGGGGGGTTTGTTCTAAAATCCTAAGTTTGGGTTCAATACCCGGAAGAGAGGAGTTTCAAACAATAAATGTAAATAAAAATAAAAGAAAGAAAGATTGGTTTGTTTTCAAGTTTGAGGAGATCTAGGGGTATTCGGTCTACAATTTCTTGCTAATTCTATTTATTCGGTTTGTTTGAATTCATGTTTGATTCGATGAGGTTTCTAACCTAAAGTGTTAAAAAGGGTCACTGTCGTGAATTAATAACGTGCCTAGATAGTTTCGGACTTCACGGTCGTTCTTCACCCTAGCTATCTAGACCCATTAAGCTCTTGTTAGCCTTTGGAACAAATATTGATACAAATACTTTGGGTGGATGGATTAATGTTCCTCGAATTCTAGGGCTGTCACTAACCTAGAAGGATATTTAAGTCACATGCTCCAAAGTATATATCAATATTTGTTCTAAGGTGTCCTGATTATGGGTTTGACTTCACGGTCGTTCTTCACCAAACCCTAACCCTAATTTCTATAGTTCCGGTTTGGATATCAAAGTACGGTCGCTTCTAATCCAAATCCTAAGGTATTTATGCTCATAATTTGGTACTCTCCTATCCCATCCTAACTACTTTGGTTCTTTCGAATCCAAAGCGGGACTTGTCCAATTCAAGTACTAAACTATGTAATTAGCACAAATGATAAATCACAGAAATTAACAATCAAATCCGATAAAACAATCATAATAAAAACAAATAACCGAATAAGATAGAATTAAACAAGTTCATGCATTGACCTAAACCCTTAGAAAGAGAACTACTCTCTCTTGGAGAGATCCATAACAAAGTTTGGCAAAAACAATAAGAAATGAAATAAAGAAATGATTACACCCTTTCTTAGATCAAAAACCTCGATCTTGCCGACTCCTTGCTTGAATCTTCTTATTCTCCTTCCTTGAAAAGCCTTCAGAACTTCGAGAATTTCTGCAAATCTCTCTCTCTCAAATTTGTGGGAAATGGATATGTAATAATGGATGCTGAGAGAGATGAAATTCTTCCTCTTTTATAGCCAAAGATCTTGCTCAATTTAGAAGCTAGAAGTGGAGTTAGTGGGTGCACTCCTCAGACTGCCATGTCTATTTTTGGCCTTCTAAAACGTGTCCCTGATGTGCCAAAAATAGAAAACCTCTTGAAAACGCAAATTTCTGGCTGTCTACGAGTCCAGTGCGTCCGCACTGGTGGTGAGTGCGGGTGGTCTGAGTCGCACTGGCTCCAACTTTCCTTTGGTTCCAATTTTCCTTTTCTGGATTTTCTGCGTTTTTCTCTGAGTGCGTCCGCACTGGCCTTGGAATTTTCTGTTTTCCTGAAGAATCTGAAGGTTGCAAAAATCGGCTAAGTACTGAGTGCGGATGACCCCACTCGCACTGGAGGTGACTGCGGACGCATTGCGCTCGGACTTTTTGTCTGTGAAGTTCTGCGATGCTGGAAATTTGACTAAGTACTGAGTGCGTCCGCACTGGGAGACTTTTTCTTCATTTTGCATCGTTTCCTGTATTGTAAAGTCGAGCGAACGCAGTAACTTGATTCTAGGTGTTTTCTATTCACTTTATATTCAAAATACAAGATATTTGGTGTTATTTTATGATAAAAACTAGATCGACGGTGTATATAATTTACACCTATCATCCACATAAATATTAAAGCAGATGACACAGATTTTAAAACGGATCGAATGATCCTGGAGCCCATCAAATCTAAAGTAGATCTGATGCCTATTGAACCAAGTCTGCAGTCAAAGGAGATACAACATAAATGTTACAATTATTTTGATCAGAAGTTTCTTCAAAATATAATATCAGTCTCTTCCCCGTTTTTTTTATTAAAACTACCCGGACCGCCCCTTCACTAGGCGGTCCACTGTTCATAGCAAACCGCCCCACTGTGGGGTAATTTGCTAATTTTTATTTTTACTGTTCATAGTAAACCGCCCCACTGTGGGGCAGTTTGCTATGAACAATAATTTTTTTTTTAGAGACAATATGAATAGCAAGATGCTGAATTCTAACGCTAAATATTCGATTTTTTTTTTAAATATTTGTTAGATTACTTCTTTTGATGTATAATTAGCATATTTATACTAAAATACGCTAAATTACTTGAAATTATGTTAAATTACGTTGAATTACACTAAATTACATTAAATTATGCTAAACTCTAAACCCTAAACTTTTATTTTGGACAATTTCTAAAATCCTAAACCCTAAAAATTACCGTACATTAAATGATTTACAATTTTCACATAACATATTTATAAAAATTAGTGATATTTAAAAGAAACCTAAACCCTAATTTATAAACCCTAGTTTCCGACATTTTTATTAATAAATATACCCACGTTAGCTGGGTTTTTTGTTAGATTACTTCTTTTGATGTATAATGAGCATATTTATACTAAATACGCTAAATTACTTAAAATTATGTTAAATTACGTTGAATTACACTAAATTACGTTAGATTACGCTAAACTCTAAACCCTAAACTCTTATTTTGAACAATTTCTAAAACCCTAAACCCTAAAAATTATCTTAACATAATTTCAAATAATTTAGCGTATTCAGTACAAATCATTTAATGGAGGGTAATTTTTAGGGTTTAGAGTTTAGGTTTTTAGAAATTATAATATCAGTCAAAGGATACAACATAAATGTTACAATTATTTTGATAAGAAGTTTCTTCAAAATATAATATCAGTCTCTCCCCCCATTGACTTCCTAATAATTTTGTTGTTGGATAGTTATATATTTTTTTGTTTATAGTAGTTTGATATTTATAGTTCATTGGTATGTCACTATCGCCACCTTAGAGCTTTGAGCTACCGCTGGAAATTTGCTATAAATATTTTTGAGCAAGTTCTTATTTTGTATTTCTTTTGAAACGGGGAATAGACAGGAAAGCCTGTGGTGGATAAAAAGGGATTCTAATTCTTACCGCAAAGGGACAGGGAAAGAGTAACAAGCGAAAGAGAGAGAGACATATTTTCAAATCCAGTCCTGCTTGATTCTGATTTTTTTTTCTGAGCAGTCCCATCTATACACGCTAAACCACCTCTCCACATACATGAATATATGATATATCTCTCTCTGGCTGGGTACTGTGCTACTGTGCAAGGAGATGGATTCTCCTTCGTTTTTTTTCTTCTCTGTTTTCTTTTGGGCGATACATGCAAAGATGAATTCAGGTTTATAAATAAGCAAAGGTTTAAATAGTGTTTATCGCGTCATAGCGGAACGGATAAAAAAAACGGCGTTATGGTCATATAGCGCCGCTATAGCGCGCTATTTTTGGTCTGAAAACGCTATAGCGCGCTATTTAGAACATTGTAAATAAGTGTCATCGAGTCAAATTGAAACTAAAATTTAACCATCACTATCAAGCTTGAGCTTATTAATTTGAACAAAAAAAGAATGTTTAATTGTTAGACCTTTATTTTTATTTTTTTTTGTATTATTGTAAATAATTATAGTGTAAAATAATTTATTCATTTATATTTTATTTATTTAATTATCAATATTTTGTTATATTTTAAATAAAGTTTGAAAAATACATTCATACTTATAAAAAATAAGTATATTATGCTTCTTATATTAATAGATAGTCAATTTAAATTGAATATTATAGTTACATATGCAGTTACTTTTAAATTGAATATGGCATTTAACAAAAACATGATCCAAGAGCTTTTTTGAGCGATTTAGAAAGGCAAATTGTCACATTAGATCTTCTACAAAGCAGTGTTGTAAAAAATGGCCTTAACGGCCGACTAAACATCCGTTTAATTGTTAATGGCGGCCAAACTGTTATGAATACATTAATTGGAGGTCTATTAACGGATTTTTCCGATTAATCGGCCGATTATTCTGTTTATTCCCATTTAATCATTCATTTATTCCCATTTATTTCCGTTTATTCCCGTTTATTCTAGTGAATTTTTATTTTCACATTATTTATTTTCTGTGACTGTGTGATAATAAGTTTTATAAATTATGTATTGTAGTTTTATTTATACTTGATATACATCCAATATATTTTATATATGTTTTTTCTTCTTACTTATTTTGAAATTGATTAATTCTTCTATTATTTATATGAGGAGGGTTCAAATGCCTCCATTTTTCATGCCTCCACCATGCCTTCATTTTTAAAAACTTTAATAACTCAAAATTTAAAACTTAAAAGTCAAAATAAAACCGTTGGATATGATCTACATCATTTTATCTATGCATGTGTAAAAAATTATCACATTTCAATTTTGTTTTGGTTGTCATCAAGAGCTTGTAAAAAAACGTACTAATGTGGATAATTTCTAGCCATTGATTTTTCAACTTATTGATTCACATAAAAACAAAATCGAAATGTGATAATTTTTTATGAGCACATAGATAAAATGATGTAGATCATATCCAACGGTTTTATTTTGACTTATAAGTTTTAAATTTTGAGTTATTAAAGTTTTAAAAAATGGAGGCATGGTGGAGGCACAAAAAATGGAGGCATTTGAACCCTCCTCTATTTATATATAGCATATGTTTTTCTTACTTATTGATGTAATTTTTTCAATTAGTACGACATGTTCATATATGAAATTAAGTTGTTATCATAAACTAAATTTAGTGATTTTATGTTGGAATGTTTCATTTCTTTCAAATAATATATTATTAGTATTTGAAAAAGCTTAATTTTTGAATTTATTTTTGCATTAAATAAATGTGTTATTTACAAATGTAAAATGTGTACGTGTTGTTAAGAAGAAATAAGCGTAGTGTCATGTTATAATAATAAAACTAAGTTAAATTAAGTTTATTTGATAAATTTGATGAGTTAAATAAATTATTTTTAATAAATAATGAATATATACACATAATTTTAATAAAAACGATTAATCGACCGCATAATTCCGATTAATCAATTACATACCGATTACTCCATCCATCCGACGAGCGCTTTCAGTTATTTACAACCCTACTACAAAGTAACAGAATTACAGGATCCAAATCTGCTGAAATCCAAAATCATGAACAGTACCACTGAAATTCTTGAAATTCCGAATCCAGACGTTGAACTATTTCGAGATACGTGCACAGAAAAACCAGATGTTCGAGATGCGTACACAGAAAAAATTGAACGGCTAGATTCGGAATTTCAAGAATTCTAGAGATACTGTTCATGTATTTCGGATTTCAGCTGATTTGAATCCAGAATTACAAGCAGTAAAAGTAATCAGATTTCCTAAAAAAAAAAAAAAAAAAACAAGTAATGAGCACGAGTCACATGAAAAGGTTTTGAGGTGTACGATGGGAGCATCGTGATCTGGTGTCTTAATTCTGATGGGGATAATGTTCCATTTTGGAGCCTTGTTTTGCTGTGGCATTCACGCGTGCTGTCACGAGCGTAATAGGTTCCTCATTACACTGTTTGCAAACAAAGAATTCAGTATTTGGAAATTGTACCAATAATATAATTCATACAATCATACGTAATATTTTTTTAATCAACGGTTCACTTATAATTTCCAATTTCCAAGAGTGGTCCGGAATTATCATTGCACAAGCAAAAAATAGATGATGATTGATGATGATGCAACACAAAAAAAGTTGGAAATTTGTTCTTATGTTTTGAATGAAGAGCTAAAGGAAATAGTATAGAAAATTTCACTTGAAGATGGCCCAGAAAAAGAGAGCAAGTTGTGGTTTTGTTCCTCGGCCCAAATTTAGCCCTTTAAAAGCAGAAGAGGCCTAATTTTCATAGGGGGGCAATATAAGGCCTGGTTTGTATAATTGAGTGCAGCTTCTGGGCTTTGTTAATGGTCTGGTTTTTTTAATGGCCTGGTTTGTATAATTGAGTGCAGCTTGTGGGGCAATATATGGCCTGGTTTTTTCCAATTTATAACGTCACGTTTGTTTTTTATTTTTTTTGAATTAAAATACTACATCACTCGTCATGTAGGTAGTCTGAATAAATGTGAAGTGAATTGCAGATAACATTTTAATCTAAATTATATAGAAAATAAAATATAATTACATTTTTTTTTTTAAATAAATGAAGATCAATTGACTTTCATTCCATAGGTAGAAAAATCAGTGTTTTCTGAAATATCTGGACCATCAAAATTCTACCTATCTAAAAAAATAGTAAAAAAATTCAAAAAAATATAAAATTTAGTTTGCAAGTACATATTCATATGGTTATCACATTGAACGGTTCGGATCGACCGTTAGGATTTTATAAAGTACCATATTGAGCCGTAGTACACTAGCCATCTGTGCTATGCATAGCACCATAGCCTCACTCATAATAATTATATGATATATGCTGCAATTTGTAAAACTTAAATATATTTTATTTTTCGTTTTCGTGTATGCACGAAAACTGCGCGCTACGCATTAAAGGGAAAAGTTTGGGTCCGATGCTCATAGGACTCAAAGTGAGTTCGATGGGTTTAATGACCGTCCGGTCTGCTTTAAGTTCGCGCCCGCAACTTTCGAATTGGTTTTAAAATTTGCGCGCACGAATCTTAAAGTGAATCGGACGATTCATTAATCCGTCGGATTTAAATTTGGATCCGATGGCCATCGGACCGAAGCTGTTCCCCGCATTAAATTGCTAAAAACAACGTGTATGTTGCATTTATGAGAGCATGGTACGAAATGTCTCGTAGCTCTGTTTCCTTGCTACAAAAGAACATGCAAAATAAACTTATCCTGTTATCCCAATCTTTGACGTGGCATGTAATGAAGGAGCGCCGACGACCCCCATAGCTGTCAATCTGTCATCAATTCAGAATACCATCTGACATGTGGGCCTCTGATCCATCTGCGCGCTCTGTGTTTCTGCATGCATGCATGAATGAAAGAGGTGAGCTGTCTTTTAATATATCATTATTATTATTATTATTATTTATTTATCCACTTATTCTTTTATTAATTAGGATTTATTGTTTCTTCAGTGCAAAATAAAATACAGTGGGGTGAATAAATTGACAACGTCTACATGAAAATTAGATAATTTATACAAAATTAGAAAGAGTATTTTTATCTTGTCTTAGCGTAAATTCAGAAGAGTAGCTGTTACTTATTAAAGGGAAAGAAAATAATTTCTAACAATAAATCAAATTGAATATCTTTTATATAAAGAAACATGAGTGAGGCTATGGTAATATTCGCGCGAATATTCAACCTAATTTTATAAAAAAAAAAATTTAATTACTATTTTTTAATAAATAAAATATCACTAGATTTGAAAATTGTGGACCATCAAAAACTGTTGATTTTTTACCCACCTAAAAGAATATTCGCGCCCTGAAACTCAGGAATTGGAGTAAACAGAACAGTCAGACAAGGCTAAAAAAAATATTTCAATACATAAGGAATTCTACAAAATTTAAAATTTGGTGTCTAGTACATTTTCAAACATGTGAAGATCATGTTTTAAGACCGACTGTTTGAACTTCGAAAATAAAGATATGAATCCATAGTATGGACCACTCAATATTCAATAATATGCCGAAATTTTTATTTATACTTTTTCAAAAAAAAAAAAAAACCAGAACATCTCAAATTGTGGGGAATTCCAAAAATACCAGGGCCTCCAAACCAATCTGCGACTCCATTCTTGGGGGGGGGGGGGTGCAGATTGGCTTGGAGGCCCCTCAAAAACCTAAATATATTTAATATTACAGTCGTTATTTGAGTTTTTGGGGAGCCTCCAAACTAATCTGCAGCCCCTCAAGAATAAGACCGCAGATTGGCTTGACGGCCATGGTATTTTTGAAATTCCCCACAAAACATGATTTTTTGATTTTTTTTTTTTTTGGAATATGGTATAAATAAAAATTTCGGAATGACATGCATATTACCGTAGCCTCACTCTATAAAAAATTATATCACTAGTGCTGGTATTTTCTACAGTAAAACAAGGATTCTCTCTCTCTCTCTCTCTCTCTGGTGTATTAATTCCAGTCTACAAAAGGACCTCAATACGACAACATGTTCAGCCATTTATAGTCTGCCATTCTCTCTTCTTACATCCGCCACTGTTCCTAGTTTGAAAAAAGAAAAGAAAAAATACACTTCAGTTCTGCTCTCTCTTGACTTGTTCATATGGAGTACACCAGCATTTCTGTAAACCTTATTCTCTTCTTCTTTCTTGCTGGAGCTTTAAATCTGTGCAGTGTCTCGGCACGACCGGCCACCTTTCTTCAGGATTTTCGAATAACTTGGTCTGACAATCATATCAAGCAATTGGACGGCGGGAGGGCTATCCAACTCATTCTCGATCAGTCGTCAGGTTCAGTTCTCGTACCTACATTTAATCTCTTGCCATACAGATCATAAATTGTATTATTTATTATATCAGGGTATAAAAGCAAATGGTTCAGAAGAGAATAGACTAATAGACCAGGTTGAATATTCAGAGTCCTTCATATTAGTACCATATATACCAGAATACTACTAGCTGGTATTCCCAAAGGAAGTTTCTAACTGGCATTTTGCACAAAAAGGTTCTTTTCATTTGATTGATTTCTCAAGTAATACTTGTACATGTACTAACTCCGGTGCTAAATCACATTCTTTTTACAAACACAATGCTTAAATTAAAGTCAGAGTGATCTAAAATTCTGAAATTTATCAATCCAGGATGTGGGTTTGCTTCCAGGAAGCAGTATTTGTTTGGCCATGTTAGCATGAAGATCAAGCTCATTCCCGGTGACTCAGCAGGAACTGTTGCTGCATTCTATGTACATATTTGCATTACCGAGTTTTACGGTTTATTCATTTTAAATTTCAATAATTGAGTGATCAGTTTTGACATTACCATAACCCAAATAAAAAATTATCGCCTACACCTGATTTAACTGAGAACAGTACTACAAATTTAGACCTGAGAAATACTGAACCCATGTTGGAACAATGCCATTGCCAACCAGAAATTACACCAAACCTGATCTGATCAGGTCTGTCAATTTGCCGACCTGATAATATCCACTACTACTTGATCTTAATCTCACCACATTTCGTCTTGTCGATTGTTACAACATGCAGATGAACTCTGATACGGATACTGTTAGAGATGAGCTGGATTTTGAGTTCTTAGGGAACCGTTCGGGGCACCCATACACGGTTCAGACGAATGTGTATGCTCATGGCAAAGGTGACCGGGAGCAGCGTGTCAACCTCTGGTTCGATCCCGCTGCTGAATTTCACACCTACTCTATCCTCTGGAACCATTACCACGTTGTGTAAGTATTTTTTACACTACACCAAGTCACTATAGTCTATACTAACTAATTTTGTAAAAATCAATCAAGTAAATTTGATTAGATATATATGAGGTTAGTCAAACATATTCTGTGACTGAAATGCAATGGGATGGGTTTGATTTAGAATATGCATACAAGTACTAACTTTTCCATTTAAGCTAGGGAAAGGGAAATGAAGCAACTAATATATATATATAATTCTATTAATTGCAGTTTCTTTGTGGACAATGTTCCAATAAGGGTTTACAAAAACAACGAAGCGCGGGGTATCCCGTTTCCCAAGGCGCAACCAATGGGGGTGTACTCCACTCTATGGGAGGCTGACGACTGGGCCACGCGTGGAGGTCTAGAGAAGATAGATTGGAACAAGGCTCCTTTCTTTGCCTACTACAAGGATTTCGACATTGAGGGTTGTGACATGCCGGATATGAGAAGGTGCATTATGAACCCTAATAACAATTGGTGGGAGCGACCCGCTTACCGCCAACTCAACCCTCAACAAGCCCGGTTGTATAAGTGGGTCCGGACAAACCACATGATTTATGACTACTGCACCGACAAGTCAAGGTATCCGGTTCCACCGCGGGAATGCTTAGCAGGCTATTGATGCGTCTTTCATGCATCTAACTATATGCTTGCTCTCTCAAGTTATATAATTTCTGAAAATTGTGTCATGTTGTCTTCTGCAATATTTTGTTTCTTAAGAGTTTTTTATGGCATTTCATGTACGTTAAGAAAAAAGTTTGGAAGTATAAGTTTCTTTTGTGCACTGTGCATGCATATTATAAGTATTGAATTCTCAACATGTGGAAAGATGCATGCATATTATAAGTATTGAATTCTCAACATGCGGAATTAAAGAAGCGTAGTTCACCGACATTTTTATTAATATCCATTTTTAATTATAAAATATTAATTCTGCCCAGGTATTTTTAAAAATGTTCAAACCGGTCAAACAATGACCGACCGGGATTAAAATTAGAACCGACAAAAAAATGGCCGGATAGGAATATATTTTTTATTTCTATTTCTATTTCATACTCTATAAATACTCCTCTTTCTCTCTCCTCCCTCTCACAACTCACTCAAAATCACAGAAGAGAAAAAGAGAAAGAGAGAGAGAAAGCGATTTCTGAGGCGAAAAGGGCAATTTCGGAGGTGATTTTCCTGAGGCCAAAAGGATGAATAGTAGCAACCGAGGTAGATTGTCCCATCGTGGCGTATCGAGAGGAGGGTCAATTAGTGGTCGAGGTAAAAATAAGGGAAAAAGAACTGTCAAGTATGTCTAATGGAGAAATTTCTTAGACGGCCTATTCGGTATGAAATTTCAGACAATGACTTTGTGGAAAACCCCTGTGGCTACGGTTTGAAAAAAAAAAGGTTGATCCATATTCATCACAACCCTCCAGGTGATCAGAGTCTCAGTTTTCTCCATCAAATTCATCCCCAGTTTGCATATCTTTCTCCGAAATTTCATTAATATTTTCAAAATTTGACTCAGTTTCATCGTCTACTGTTGCTGGTCTGGGGTGAGGTGCTGGTGCAGGTAATGATAAAGACACCACATGCACGGATCTAGATAGAATTCTTGTATGAGGTCGTGGTTGGGGTGCTGGTGGGGGTGAAGTGACTGTATGTTTCTGGGTTAGGTACGAATAAATGAGTGATAGGTGTAAATTATATACACCGTCGATCTAGTTTTTATCATAAAATAACACCAAATATCTTGTATTTTGAATATAAAGTGAATAGAAAACACCTAGAATCAAGTTACTGCGTTCGCTCGACTTTACAATGCAGGAAACGATGCAAAATGAAGAAAAGGTCTCCCAGTGCGGACGCACTCACAGCCAGTGCGGACGCACTCAGTACTTAGTCAAATTTCCAGCATCGCAGAACTTCACAGACAAAAAGTCCGAGCACAATGCGTCCGCAGTCAACCTCCAGTGCGAGTGGGGTCATACGTACTCAGCACTTAGTCGATTTTTGTAACCTTCAGAATCTTCAGGAAAACAGAAAATTCCAAGGCCAGTGCGGACGCACTCAGAGAAAAACGCAGAAAATCTAGAAAAGGAAACTTGGAACCAAAGGAAGGTTGGAGCCAGTGCGACTTAGACCACCCGCACTCACCAGCAGTGCGGACGCACTGGACTCGCAGACAGCCAGAAATTTGCGTTTTCAAGAGGTTTTCTATTTTTGGCACATCAGGGACACGTTTTAGAAGGCCAAAAATAGACATGGCAGTCTGAGGAGTGCACCCACTAACTCCACTTCTAGCTTCTAAATTGGGCAAGATCTTTGGCTATAAAAGAAGAGGAATTTCATCTCTCTCATCATCCATTATTACATATCCATTTTCCACAAATTGAGAGAGAGAGATCTGCAGAAATTCTCAAAGTTCCGAAGGCTTTTCAAGGAAGGAGAAGAAGAAGATTCAAGCAAGGAGTCAGCAAGATCGAGGTTTTGGATCTAAGAAAGGGTGTAATCATTTCTTTATTTCATTTCTTATTGTTTTTGCCAAATTTTGTTATGAATCTCTCCAAGAGAGAGTAGTTCTCTTTCTAGGAGTTTAGGTCAATGCATGAACTTGTTTAATTCTATCTTATTCGGATATTTGTTTTTATTATGATTGTTTTATCGGATTTGATTGTTAATTTCTGTGATTTATCATTTGTGCTAATTACATAGTTTAGTACTTGAATTGGATAAGTCCCGCTTCGGATTCGAAAGAACCAAAGTAGTTAGGATGGGATAGGAGAGTACCAAATTATGAGTACAAATACCTTAGAATTTGGATTAGAAGTGAACGTACTTTGATATCCAATCCGGAACTACATAAATTAGGATTAGGGTTTGGTGAAGAACGATCGTGAAGTCAAACCCATAATCAGGACACCTTAGAACAAATATCGATATATACTTTGGAGCATGTGACTTAAATATCCCTCTAGGTTAGTGACAGCCCTAGAATTCGAGGAACATTAATCCATCCACCCAAAGTATTTGTATCAATATTTGTTCCAAAGGCTAACAAGAGCTTAATGGGTCTAGATAGCTAGGGTGAAGAACGACCGTGAAGTCCGAAACTATCTAGGCACGTTATTAATTCACGACAGTGACCCTTTTTAATACTTTTAGGTTAGAAACCTCATCAAATCAAACATGAATTCAAACAAACCGAATAAATAGAATTAGCAAGGAATTGTAGACCGAATGCCCCTAGATCTCCTCAAACTTGAAAACAAACCAATCTTTCTTTCTTTATTTTATTTACAAAATTCTTGTTTAAAATTTCTCTCTTCCGGGTATTGAACCCAAACTTAGGATTTTAGAACAAAAACCCCCCTCTTTACTTTTATTGTTCAGTTTTAGAAGTAGTTTTCTTTAATTAAAAATTGGTATTTCCCTATCTCCCTGCGGATCGACACCTAAATACTACGATCGATAGGTTGTGCGCTTGCAACTAACCTATTCATTGAGTACGAAGGTTTATAAATATTAAAGGCAAAAAAAGTACAAAAATCCTATATCTAAAATACTCAACAATGAGCCTGGTGACTATATGTTTCTGGGTCAGGTACGAATAAAGGAGCCATGGGAGTGTATGGTTCTGGGTAAGGTACGGATAAAGGAGGTTCTGGTTGTGATGTATAATTTGGCGCAATCAAATTTTTAGCCAGAACTTCCAACTCCTGACTTTATCAGAACTCTCTTAGCGTGGATTTCTATGATAAAATTTTCAGTGGCCTTTAACCGCCCGTACAGGCCTCTCCATGCAGCATCACTTAATATCAGAACTTTGGTATAGGTTGGGGGTGTTCCAGAGTTCACTCGGGTTGCCAATTCTAAGTTCCATATTTATGGGTTATAACCAGTGCATTCGTAAATCATAGACTTCAAGTACAAAATTGAGGTATCATCATCAACCGTGAATGAATTAATTGCCTTTTTGGAGTAATAAATCTCATATGTATTAGTCAAAAACTTTCTACCACAGTGTAATGAAATTATCATGGACATGGCCAACAAACTATATTTTAGTAAATGGTAAACATTTGTCAGGTTACTAATTTAAATGTATAGGTTGCGTTAAAAAATTTAAAAATATATATTTAAAGAAAAAGAAAAAGAACCTAAAAATCGCTTCCGAAAGTTTGAGATCATTCCCAACCGGAAAAAAAATGGATATTCAAAAACTTTCTTCCTCTCTTTCTCTCTTTCTCTTCTGTGATTTTGAGTGAGTTGTGAGAGGAAGGAGAGAGAAAGAGGGGTATTTATAGGATCTGAAACAGGAAAAAAAATATTCCCAACCGGTTATTTTTTGGTCAGTTCTAATTTTAATCCCGACCGGTTATTTTTTGGCCGGTTTGAGCATTTTTAAAAATACCCAGATAAGGTAGGCAGAATTAATATTTTATAATTAAAAATGGATATTAATAAAAATGTCGGCGTAGTTGAGGACTTGAGGTTGAGCATATGAAAGAAGCGTTATTGGGCCGGTAAAGGTTTCAGGATAATTGTTGCATAGTAATTCCATATAGGAAGCGTCATTGGGCCGTTTAAATTAATGCAATTTTGCATACTTCCAACATATGCGAACAGTCATTATTGGGCCGGTAATTGCTAATTCAGTAGCTTAAAAGTTTGAGATCATTAATCCCTTGATTTTCCGTCAAATTTGTTTAATAGTCCAGCTAATTTGGTCCAGATACTTCAAAAGTCAAAAGTCAAAACCATTCCGTATCCGTATCTGACACGGATGCATGCATGCACGACCTGACTAGAGTCGCGTCTGACACGCTGTTGCCACGTCGCAGAAAAATATATACACTGCGCAGGGGATCCAGTGCTCCGACAGCGAAATAATGGGAAAAATAATACTGGAAGGACTCAAACTGGAGACCCAATCCTAATAGGTTTTATGAGTTGCTAAAACTTTATAGACTTTGTACTAGAGTTTATCTGCGCACAACACAAATCATATATATTTTTTTAATTAAATATCGGATTATGTTTATGCCATCGTGACGCTCATGAATATATTCTGTAAGCATATAGCATTATAGCTAGTCTGTTTGTGGTCGTAAGTTTCGATTCCACATCGGTTCGATAACTAAAACTATTCATAAAATTGCGCAAATCCCAACTCTGAGAACATGCAGAGGCAGAGCCAACACTTTTCAATACTTTTGTTTGCTAAACAATGTTTAATAAGAGATAAATCATTTGATTAATGTTGTTTTCCATCCTCGTGCATGTGACCTGGCGCACGCATATGACTCTCGGTTAACGAGAAACGACCCTAGCTAGCTAGCGGAGGTAATATTAGAGGTTTGCAATTACCATGTCCTCTAATATTAAAGGCCAGGGAGATAACCCTCTCCAACAATTTTCTCTCGTTGTTATGTTATGTTATGTTATGAGATATTTGATAAGACGGATACGGATAATTAAAAACAGATGCAGATGTGGATGATATTTTTTTTCGTATAGCTTATGAGTACGGATAAGGGTACAAATAATGACTATTTCTTGTCTGTTATTCTATACGGTAATTATTTAAAGTAAAAATGATAAGATTATATATATATATAGAGAGAGAGAGAGATAGGCTTTGGTGAGTTGTGAAGTAAAACGTTGTTTTACTTCACGTCATATTTTCATTTTGAAAATTCAAACAACCGATCCGAACAGCTCAACATTTTCTAAATATTGAAATGTGCTTGGAGACTAAATTTTACATTTTTTGGAATTTTTTTACTATTTATTAAGCCACTTTGAAATCGCTGATCCACTGTGAACAGTAAAAAACAGTAAAAATTTCTGGACCACTGGATCAGCGATTTTCAAAGTGGCTTAATAAATAGTAAAAAAATTTCAAAAAATGTAAAATTTAGTCTCCAAGCACATTTCAATATAGAGAACATGTTGAGCGGTTCGGATCGGTTGTTTGGATTTTCAAAATAAAAATATGAGCGTGAAGTAAAAATGACCTCTTACTTCACAACTCACCATAGCCCAGCTCATATATATATATAGAGATAGGCTATGGTGAGTTGTGAAGTAAAACGTTGTTTTACTTCACGCCATATTTTCATTTTGAAAATTCAAACAACCGATCCGAACCGTTCAACATTTTCTAAATATTGAAATGTGCTTGGAGACTAAATTTTACATTTTTTTGAATTTTTTTACTATTTATTAAGTCACTTTGAAATCGCTGATCCACTGTGAACAGTAAAAAAACAGTAAAATTTTCTGGACCACCGGATCAGCGATTTTCAAAGTGGCTTAATAAATAGTAAAAGAATTCCAAAAAATGTAAAATTTAGTCTCCAAGCACATTTCAATACAGAGAACATGTTGAGCGGTTCGGAGGGTTGTTTGAATTTTCAAAATGAAAAAATGAGCGTGAAGTAAAAATGACCTCTTACTTCACAACTCACCATAGCCCAGCTCTATATATATATATATATATATATATATAGGTTGGCTAATATTAAAACGTTTGTTCCGGAGCCATGGTGCAACCAATTGGTTTTTCGATTTTCAAAGTCCAAACGGTCGATCCGAACCGTTAGATGTGATCTCTATATTAAAATATGCTTGGAGATCAAATTTTATATTTTTTGAATTTTTTTTACTATATATTAAGCCAGTTTTAAAATCGTTGATTTTAATGAACATTGAAAAATTTCTATGTCGTACATTTAAAATTTAAATTGATGGCTTGAAAACAAATTATCGAGCTCCGTCACAATACTAATATAAGTCATAATTAGCATTGGCGTGTAATAAACTCCAACAAATGATGAACGAACTTCAATGTAGACTTGAAATGAAATAAAATCAAGAAAGAACATCTAGGAAGGGGTGCATGCATTAGCATTTAGCAAGCACCCCAATAAACTAAATTAGGATACATGTAGGATTGTTGGTTGTTGGTCTAAATGTTTTTTTTTTCCCCAACAATGGGTGGCACTTTGATGTCTTCCTAGGAATGTGTTAATTAAGCCATTGGGAAACTCTCTGTCACACTACCAAACCAAAAATGACTTCTCTTTTGTTATTTTCTTAGTGCTAAAGCCTATTCACACATGCATGTACATACAATGTTAGTGTAGTGGAATCATTCCACCTCCAAAATCGTTCATATAGTAAACCAAAAACGACTTCTCTTTTTAATTTATTACTAGTTTTTTGGAACTTTTAAAAATCACTGATTTTTTATGGTCCACAGTGATTTTAAAAAAATTCAAAAATATAGTAAATCTTTTCTAGAAAATGTAAAATTTGGTTTCCAAACACAATTTAATATGTTGATCAACTTGAACAGTTCGGATCGACGTTTTGAACTTTGAAATTGAAGATATAGACGTGAAGTAAAACACTCGTTTTACTTCGTGAAGTACCGCATCCCAACTCTCTATAATATATATATATATGCCCTCTTGTACATTGGACTGCAAACCGTTGGATTTGAAGTTCAAATAGTCCATTGAAAGGGCTCAACATGTTCTCCATATCAAAATGTGCTTGGAGACCAAATTTTATATTTTTTGGAAATTTTTTACTATTTTTTTAGAATTTTTTAAAATCGTTGTTTTTCAGAAATTTCTGGACCATAGAAAAACAGTGATTTTCAAATATTCTAAAAAAATAACAAACAATTTCCAAAAAATGTAAAATTTGATCTCCAAATACAATTTAATATGAATATCAAATTGAACGGTTTGGATCGGTTGTTTTGAAGTCAAAACCAACGATTTATAGTTCAATGTACAAGAGAGCATATACATTGCAATGCACCATAGCCCAACTCTCTCTCTCTCTCTCTCTCTATATATATATAGTAGTTCATGAGCCTTAGTGCTACCAATTCGTTTTGCGGTTTCAAAGTTCAAATAGTCGATCTGAAGTGCTCAACGTGTTCTCCATATTAAAATATGCTTGGAGACCAAATTTTACATTTTTTGAATTTTTTTACTAATTTTTTAGGATTTTTTTAAATCAGTGTTTTGAATAATAAAATAAAAAATAAAAAATCTGAAAAACAATTATTTCAAAAATTCATAAAAATAGTAAAGAAATTTCAAAAAATGTAAAATTTGGTCCCTAAACACATTTTAATATGGAAAATAAGTTAAGCATTTCAAATCGACTATTTAAACTTTATAAAATACAAAAACAAATTGGTAACACCAAAACTCATAAACTACCATTTTAATCTTAGCCAACCTCTATAAATATATATACACACACTCCAAACCACACACGAGAATAATAGATAACGATTGGCGGTACAATCATGCTTAAAACTCGAATGGAGAACCTCAGCGTAAATAAAATATCCAATTAAATATGAAAACTTTCGCAAGAAAATTAGTTGGTCCAAATGAAATGAAATAATTTAACATAGTCTTTATGTGAACCTAACTAGAAGGTCAAACACTAAATTATTGTGTTGACTTTTAAAAGGTATAGAATTTAAATTACAGTATTGTTTGGACTTTGTTAATATTTTTATCTGATAAGAACCTTGTCAAAATTTCGTAATCACTCAAAAAGAAATATTCGTCTTTGGTTTTTATAAAATCTAGTAGAGTAAAAATCTGCTTAATTACCTCCTCTATTTTTTTTTTCTCCCTGAGGCCTGAATTGTTTGTACAGCAATTGTCTTTTAATTATTGCTTGTTCTCTAACCCCACATGCCACAGATAACATGCACTTGGTCAAGTTTCAAATGTTTGGTGCAATTGGACCCCCCCACCCCCTTGGAGCCCGGCTCTCAGCTGTTTTGATTGTGACCCAATTCCAAGATCTTCAATTCTATGTTTACATGCAACTCCACAGTTCAAATGTTGGTTTGCCAATTAAGGGATCATTTTGGGTCTGTTAATTAATATAATTAATACAGTAATTTATCTTTAAATCCAAAGATAAATGTTGCGAAAAAGGAGAGAAATATCACATATGTGAGTCGGGAAACAGTTTAAATGCGGCATTAGGTTAGGTGAGGGCCCACAATCAAGTTGGTCTTCCTTCTGATAAATTATTGCTACCAGGCTTTAAATACACCAAACCCTGGTCACCTGGTCTGGGTCTCTACTCCTGGGAGAGTGGTAGTGACACACACTTTGCATCAAGATACGAGTTTCAAGTAGATCTTCACGCATATTAACTTATTAATGGCTGGGATCCACGCGGCTCTAGGGGTGCAAACGGATCGGATAAAATCCGACTGTATCCGAATCCTTATCCGAAAATTAGATACGGATATCCGATATCCGAATATCCGTGCGGATACGGATACGGATATGGTTTTGAATATTAATTATCCGTATCCGAATAGTAGATATATACTATAGTTTAATATATATTATGAACATCTTTATGTATATATCCACGGATATCCGATATTCGATCCGTATCCGTACGTATCCGTCTAATATCCGATCCGTATCCATATCCGAAAAATAAAAACGGATACGGATATGGTTTTACCACTATCCGATCCGTATCCGATCCGTTTGCACCCTTACGCGGCTCCCTTCGGAGATAAAATTCCAAACCGCTAACCACTTTGCTTGTACATTTGTTTGGTCGGAAATTTCCAGATAATGTAGTTACAATTCACACGGTAAAATACATAGTTAACTACAAAAATTTGTCACTATCCGTGAGAGTAAAATTACTTTTTGTCAATGGTATATTGGGAAACACTCTTGTCGGTAATATTAATACACTCAGAAATAACACGTTTATATTGGTGTACGCTCAGAAATAATCACTTTTTACACTCGCAAATAGTGATACACACACACACGAGTAGACCTAGGGTGTTCTTAAGCTCCCAAGTCTTTTTGTGAGCTTAACTCGAAAATCTATCAGATTGGCTTCAAACAACACATTCAAATCGTTGAAACCAATCTACTTCACGAGTGATGCATTTACATGTCAAATTTATAATTTTTCGAACTAGTTTAGTATAAAGTCAAACGGGCAAAAAATGATGAAAAATGAACTCATTACAATTAACTTATAAATCATTTTTTTTACCGCCTGACTTCATACTAAATTAGTTCCAAAATTTAAAAATTTGACATGTAAACGCATCACTCATGAAGTACATCGGTTTCAACGGTTTAGATGCATCGTTTGAATTCAATCCGATAGATTTTTGAGTTAAGCTCACAAAGGAATGAGCTTAAGAACACCTTAGTTCTACATATAAATCGGTTGTAATTTATATAACAACATTATATACACACTTCAATTGTATTCATTTCATTAGTGTGTGTGTGCGCGAGATCCTTTATAAATATTTAATTAAAATGCGAGATACTTGTTTTTCATTTTTATCATAAAAATTAATTAGGTGACAATTAATGCATGAGAGACTCAATCTCCAATTTTCTCAAAGAAAATTCATTATGTTTATTGCATGGTTGTTAGATTTATCGTGTGTTTGCTATACTTTTCCTTAATTGTTCTTTGTCTTTCTAATTTTATTTACAACTTATTTAGCTACATGAATTATATCAGAATCTGATTGCAATATCTTTCATCTATCAAAATAGCAAAGATAAACAATAAAAAAAAATATGCTACTAAAATCCCTATCAAACTTAATTATATCTATTTGTATAGTCAACAAGCAAAGTGCAAGCGGAATCGATTTTTAATTTTGCAACTAAAATAATATTTTTAGTGTGAAATGTTAATCCGATTGAAAATTTTCTTATAAATATATGTAAATAATTGAATGATTTGATTCTATTTTATTTCGCAACTGCAACCTATTTGAAATTGTGAATCTTTTTTTATAAATCATAATTAAAAAAATATTTTTTTATGAAACCAACATAATTACTTTTTTTTTTTTACAAAAACCATAAGAACCGAAATGACATTTCGGTACGCCATTTGTTTTTATTCCGGACCAAAATGGCATTCGGTCCGGTTCCCTTTTTGAATTTTCTGTGGCGGCTCATATGAAAACTTGTGAAACCAATACCATGTTGGCACAAGCTAGCTACTTAGCTTAGCTAGACATTTCGGTTCTTATGATTTTTGTAAAAAAAAATAATAATGTTGGTTTCTTAAAAAAAAAAATTAATTATAATTTATAAAAAAAATTCTGAAATTGCTACTCTTGTCATGTGGCACAAGCTAGCTACTTAGCTTAGCTAGGCATGCGTGTCAAAGAGGCAAGCTATCGAGGTGCTCGAGCCGACCAACATTACAAAAGTTTATGATTTAATTAATTGTTCAAATGTAAAAAAATCATCAATTATCGTATGTGATAGTGGTTTCGGACTATAGGTGTCGCACCAAAGCCATAAAATTAAGGGTAAATTTCATAATATCCCTTAAAAATTTAAAAGTGCGTATTTTTTTCTCTTTTAAAATTCTTAATATCATATTTACTCTTCTAAATTTTTAAAAAGTCACAAATATACTCAATTTATTTATTTATTTATTAAAACTTATTTAAAATTTATGAAGTTCAATTGACTCTTTATTAAAAAGTAAAAAATGCGTTTAACATGTGTAGAAGACCTGATTGGCCCGTTTGTGAGGGCAAATTGTTTATTTCTCCACTTCTGATGCATACGCAATGATGTTAGGCATACGCTTGTATGTATGTCACAAGTAGAGAAATGAATCATTTGCCTTAACAAATTATTCAATCAGAAGACTAAACATTTCTTACACAGGCAACATATATTTTAATTTTTTAATAAAGAATAAAATGTGGACTTAATAAATTTAAGATGAGTTTGAATAGAAAAAACAATGAGTTGGATAAATTTGTTAATTTTTGAAATTTATAAGGGTAAATATAATATTATGAATTTTGATATTTTTAAGGGATATACATGAAATTCCCCCTCCCCCAAAAATTTAGTATGGTACTTGTTTAAAAATCATTTATGTAATATATAACTTTGTGACAGTAAAAGGAAAGTTTTTAACTGCAGCATGCTTGCTTAGAATCCAAGTTGGAGCAGGACCACCCCCACGTGCATTGCACGTGAGGTATACCAAAACATATCGTCAACTTGGCATGGCTCATGGCTGCATATTATTTAATTGAACTAGGATATCATCAATTTGACTCGCCCAATAATTTTGCCAATTTCATATCTTGATCTCGACTACACAAAGACGGAGAACGGAGTAGGTCCGATGCCCATCGGACCTACTTTTAGGTTCAACTAGCATGATGACCGTCCGATTTAATTTAAGATATGTGTGCACGAAAATTGAAACAAACATGCACGAAGTTTAAAGCATTCAGCACTAATCTTAAAGCAAATCGACGGTGATTAAACTCATCGAACTAGAGTAGGTCCGGTGCCCATCGGACCTACTCTCAAGTCACAAAGACGATCATTTCATTTCACTCTATATATATATATAGATAGATAGATGTGTGTGTGTGTATGTGTGTGCACGAGGGACAATCTTATAATTGTCTTTTTCGTTAATAGTTTTTTCAATTAAAGGTTGAAGATCTGGCAATGGCATAATAGCATAATAGCATATGCGTTTCTCTTGCAAATAAAAAGTGAGGAAGGAGAGCTATTGCCTATTGCCTATTGGTTTGTTTCATTTATCCCCATCACAATACAAGCTCTCTCTTTAGTTTGTTAAAAGATAGCATAATAGAATCCCATTCCCACGACATAATTAAAGCAAACTATTTTAATTACTAAAACCGTTAAGCAATCTTAATTTGTTATTATTGGATGCAAAAGAAAGAAATCATTTTGAAGATATTTTCCAACACCCCAAAACTGCAAAAGCCACTCTCCTAGTCCTACCCCTAGGTTCTTTTTTTTGTATCTAGTTCTCTCTCTCTCTCCGTGTCTCTCTCCCACACACACACTCACAAGCATCCCTTCTCCAAAAAGAAAACCAAGCCCAAAACCTTTTCACCATTAAAATGTCTCTCTCCGTCTCTCCCACATGATACATAGCTAGAACTTGGCCTTTCTTGGGAGGTTGAAATAAACCATGGATTTTGGCGGTGTACTAACCATGGATAGTTTTTTGGCATCTTCGTCATCTTCCTCCTCTTCACTAAGCACTAGCAATGGCGCCTTTTCAGAGCATAACAAAGGTCTATTTGCGTCGAGTTGCCTCAAGCATACAAGGTCCAGTGGTGATCTGGAGGCTACTGATTTGGGATTTCCAAAAATGGCAAGGACTGAGATGAAAATGCGGCATGAGCACTCAAAGTATTCGTCTTATAGACCCGGTTCAGGATCTCTGTTTCCTGGTGGGACCCAGATGTTGAGCTTCTCCTCTCCAGGGAAAGAGAGTTGCTCCGTTCTCTCTAGTGATGGCGCATTGCCTTACCACCACCACCACCACCATTCATCTCAATCTTCTCTTGAGCCTTCGTATTTTAGAAATGGAGGTAATGGCGATACTGTTATTTCTTTTCTTTTTTTGTATTGTGCAAAGATGAGGCCCTTCGTTACTAATATTTTTATCTACATTTAAATTTGAAACATATACTTTTAATTGTGTTTAATTAGAAAATAAGGCTTATTTTGTTGGGATTTCTTTTATTTCTTTTAAAAAAAGCCCTAACATTTATATATTAACCATACAATCTACTACTTGTTGCAAGTACCTGTGAAGAACAAACCCTCTAAAAAACTATCCCAGTGGGCGCCTTTAGTGCCTCAGTCACACACCCTTCAATGGCAATTTTTCTTGTTACCCTTTTCAAATTTATTGTGGATTTGTGGGGTGTTAGGAGATTCTCTATTGGATTCCTGTAGTTGTGACAATCTAGATCATCCTCTATTCTTTCGATTAGAAGGGAGCACTGTAGCTTCTCTTTCTGTTGTTCCCTCGTTCCCCTCACTATAAATATTTTTTATCTTATTACTTTAATACCATGCTCTTGTCTCTTTGATTCCAGTAGTGATTGAAATGAGGTGTCTCTTTCGTTGCATTTTTAACATAGTTTGAGTGTCATGTCAATGGAAAAGTATGCAAGCTGTTTTCCACCTTTCTTTACTAATTACAATGATGGTTATTTTTTTTTCATAGAAGAAAAAAAAAACACCGTAGTTGATTGGTAGATAGGTCCTTTTCACAGTGATATTCTTTTATTTTTATTAAAATATTAAAATTTTACAAATGTTGTTTGATGAGTCTTGTCAAGAGAAAAAGCGAGAAAAGGCCCCTTCTTTTTCTTTTGTCCCCATAGTTGTGGCTTCTATAGAGATTATTATCCCTTTTTATGGTAAAAGATAAAATAGAAATGTAAAAAGAGGCATCTTTCGGTGTGAAAACAGCAAAGAATAAGAAACAGTATCACTGATTGTTGTGCTTCCCACCTTTCTCTCCTAACTATTCCCTTTAAAAGATGCAATAAAAAGATGCATTTTTTAACTGGTACGCATTAACACCAAACCCCTGGCTACCATTGATTTAGTTTCCTTGATAGCTGGTAGAGCTCATAGAGCCCGATCCAAAATTCCAAACAGAATACCCGGTTAATCTGACCCATGTATGAATTCACCTGAAACCAAATGACCCGCTACCAAACACCGGAACTGATATGAGCTGAATCCAAAAAGGATGATCTGAATGATCTAATGATGGACAAGACCCAAGCCCGATATGGCGTGAATTAGACCAAATCTGGCTGTTTATCGATTTCTACCAGCGGTATCTATTAATTGATACTGGTCTTAAACTAATTTTTATTAATACTTGTGTTTGTTTGATTTTTAGAAGCAAGCATGAATAATGGAATAATGTCAAGGATAAGGGGTCCCTTTACACCATCCCAGTGGATGGAGTTGGAGCACCAAGCTTTGATCTACAAGTACATTGTCGCAAATGCCCCTGTACCAACTGCCCTTCTCATCTCAATTAGGAGGAGCCTCGCCCCTGCTGCTTTCTCCCCCTTCTCTTCTTTCGCATCAAGCCCTAGTAAGCTATGCACTGCATACAAAGAATGATAAAACTTAGTTCACATTTTTGGGGGTTATTTATTTATACCTTACAATATTAATATTGTTGTTGCAGTGGGATGGGGGCCTCTGCACCTAGGCTACGCAGGGAGTAGTGACCCTGAGCCGGGGAGGTGCCGTCGGACTGACGGGAAGAAGTGGCGGTGCTCAAGGGACGCAGTCCCTGACCAGAAGTACTGCGAGCGCCACATCAACCGAGGCCGCCACCGTTCAAGAAAGCATGTGGAAGGCCGGACTGCCAATGCCGGCCAGGCCCCAATGAGACCTGCACCGGCCCCTGACAGCAATGCTGGGGGCTCGAGTGCTGCTGCCCATACTTCTGCTGGAGACCTGAATAGGTATGATTGTAACTGTTTTCCTTTCGTTCTTTATATGTTTTCTACTATACTTTCATTTTAAAATCTGCTTAGTATAGCGTACCTTGATCAAGGCAATTGGAGAGCTCAATTGAAAGAGGTTGATTTTTGGGAAAAATGTGATCATGTGTATACAATATAGTTAACCAGAATGCCAGAACAATAATCAACATGGTCGTCTGGTTTTCTTTTTCCTCCTTTTTGGCACAATTTTGCCGAACTGAACGCTAACCTTCTTTTTTGGATCTTGCAGGGCTTTGCTGAATGAGCCAAGCACGACTGATCACGGGTCCCCAAGTCTCTCTCTCCTAACTTGTACAAACCAGAAAGCGCTTGAAACTTCATTTTCCAACGGAAATAAACCCGAAAACATGTTTGAAGCTACTAACGGGTGGACCCATATTGAAGAGGCCCAATCCGATGCAACACAACTATCTATAGCCATACCTGTGGCTACCCCCGACTTCTCTTCATCTTGGTCTAGTCATGAGAATCTAAACCTAGCACCACTTGCCTTATCTCATACCTTCAATGGCACCATACCAGTGTCATGGGAATCTTCTGTTGGTGGTCCATTAGGGGAGGTTTTAAACAATTCCAATACTAATTATGCATCAAAAGATCAAAGCAACAACTGTAGGTCTCTAAATTTATCGACTGACAGCTGGGATTTAATCCCTAATTTGAATTCATCTCCAACAGGCGTACTTCAAAAGAATAACTTTGGATCTGTCTCGAGCAGCAATGTGAGTAGCCCAAGGCCAGACAATGGGGTTATCTGTAGTGATCAATCAATTACATTGCTTTAAGGGATTCTACAAGAAAAATTGTTATTGAGGTGTGCTATAATAACTAACATGACCTGTGTGGATTGGGGAGAGTGCATTGAGGTTTGATGGTTGCTAGAACCGGTTCCTGATGTTAAAATCAGAAAAATTAATATTTGGTTCCCCCCCTGCTATGCCACCTATGTAACTGGGTCCTGCTGTTGTGTGGGGTCCTTGTGCAGTGGGGGTTGGGGAAATGAGGGGAGAGGAGAGGTTATGGGGCAGTACTAAGAATTTTACTCAGTTTGTTTATTAATATTTTTCTTTGAAACCTCTCATTATGTGTTTTAAGTTAGCTTATGTAGTTTGTTGGCTGTTTGTATTAGAAGGATTTCCTCTGAGGCCAAGGGTTTTGATATCTGGCCTTGGTTACATGTAAAAGTTTGGATTTAATTGGATTTAATTGTGCGGTTAACAATTTATCTAATTTGGTTTGTAATGTGTTTGATCTTGAGTTAGAGCCTCTCTCCAATTACAAAATTTAAATTTATTTATCACATGATTCACATAAAAAAAATCAGTTACTTTTTCACATCAATTCTAAAATGCTTTTATATTTTTAATTTTAATCTCTGTAATTATAATTTTACTAAAATGATGAAAAAGTTGATTTTTTAATATTGATAATTTTACATTTGCAACTATATATTGAGTTTCTGAAATTCGTACTTGTAAAGTCTCATGTAATACTTTTCAACATCAGCACTACTAATATCACGTTGAATTTTTTAGCACCCAACCATCTATTCGTTCAGAGAAGATCTGAGCCATCCATTCAAAAGATCTCAGCCACTCATCAAAACAGATCTCAATCTCAGCCTTTAATTAAAATAGTTTAATTTTATACATCTGTTTCATGTTGTCAAACGTGTAAAAATCTAAATTTAGTGATTTATATCCATACTACATACAGTGACACACAGAAATTGTATCACTGAATCTCCTTTTCTCTCTTAAAGCTCCACGCGTTTTCTTTTCCCCACGCGTTTTCTCCGAATTCATATCACCGAGGGGAACTGGGTGCCGTAAAAGGGAATCTTTTGCAATTACTTGATCTGGACCGTTCTTTTAAACTTGGCACGAATCTCAAAGTAAAAAGCTCCACGCGTTTTCTTTTCCCCACCGTTTTCTCCGAATTCATATCACCGAGTCCGAGGGTACCGTAAAAGGGAATCTTTTTCAATTAATTGATCTGGACCGTTCTTTTTAACTTGGCACGAATCTGAAAGTCCAATAATAATGCCCCCTTCCCCACGCGTCCCTCGCCTTTCTTTCTTTTTAACTTGGCACGAATCGATTGTGTATGGAATTATCCGTGATTTTTATTTTTACTCAAAAAAAAATATTTTAATATAAATAACCACGGTTTTAAAAGAATTTTTTTTCTACCCAAACCACAAGTAATATTTGCGGTTTGCATATATTATTGTGAATTCAAACCGCATATATTATTTGCGGCTTGAATTGTTAATTCAAGCCGCAAATAATATATGCGGCTTGAATCGCATTTATAAAAATCCGTTAACCAACACCATTTCATTTATTATTTTATTAAATGGTAATTTTTCACCGATAACCCTAGAAGTTTATTCACCGATAGCCCTAAAGTTATTTTTATTACAAAGAATTATATTATAAAAACTTATCAATAATATAAAATTTCATTTATTATTTTATTAAATGGTAATTTTTCACCGATAACCCTAGAAGTTTATTCACCGATAACCCTAAAGTTATTTTTATTACAAAGAATTATATTATAAAAACTTATCAATAATATAAAATTTCATTTATTATTTTATTAAATGGTAATTTTTCACCGATAACCCTAGAAGTTTATTCACCGATAACCCTAAAGTTATTTTTATTACAAAGAATTATATTATAAAAACTTATCAATAATATAAAATTTCATTTATTATTTTATTAAATGGTAATTTTTCACCGATAACCCTAGAAGTTTATTCACCGATAACCCTAAAGTTATTTTTATTACAAAGAATTATATTATAAAAACTTATCAATAATATAAAATTTCATTTATTATTTTATTAAATGGTAATTTTTCACCAATAACCCTAGAAGTTTATTCACCGATAACCCTAAAGTTATTTTTATTACAAAGAATTATATTATAAAAACTTATCAATAATATAAAATTTCATTTATTATTTTATTAAATGGTAATTTTTCACCGATAACCCTAGAAATTTATTCATCGATAACCCTAAAGTTATTTTTATTACAAAGAATTATATTATAAAAACTTATCACTAATATAAAATTTCATTTATTATTTTATTAAATGGTAATTTTTCACCGATAACCCTAGAAATTTATTCACCGATAACCCTAAAGTTATTTTTATTACAAAGAATTATATTATAAAAACTTATCAATAATATAAAATAAACTACCTCATAAAATTGACATATAAGAGAATGCGAATTCCTTGACATCAGGGGTGTTCATCGGTTCGGTTTGGTTATTTCGGTTCGGACAAAATTCCTTGACATCGGGGTATTAACAAATATAAATCGAGACGGTCCAGACAAAATTCATAATATATAAAGGTTCTGTCGGTTCGGTTATTTCGGTTTTGATGATTTCTAAACCAAACCGAAGTTGTAATTCGGTTTTAAAAATCAAACCGAACTGAACCATTAACCGAAAAAAATGAACTGTTTAGTCCAAACTAATTCGGTTCAGTTCAAAACCGACTATTTAGAATTTTTTAAGCAAAATCAGAAATAATTGGGGTCAAAGTTGAGGTGACATGGCAGTGGCCTTCCGAGCAAACTAGGACAAAATATCAGGTTTTTTCACCTTTTGTTCCTAATTTTTATTTTCATAGGCAATCATGAAATATATATTGTAGACATGTATATCTCAATTTATTAATATAATGATGAAGCTGATAATCTAAATGGTTTTAATACCTTATGTGGTATAGGTTTAATTTTTAAAATTGGTTTATAATAGGAAATCAGACCAGGAATTTGGGGCACTGCAACTCCTAGGTTATCATATGATAATTTTATTTTCCCTTTAAAAGATTTTTTTTGCTCGAATTCATTTCCTTTTGGTCTGAAATTCATTTCCTTTGTTGAAAAACACAAACTAAGGCTCATCCTCCTAAGAAGAAGCCTGAAAGTAGCAGTTCTGACGACTCTTCATCAGAATCAGAACAAGAGGTACTGTTTTACTTGGTCTTCTTTTGTGTACTTTGTATATTTCATTCTATCTGATTTTTAATATTGCAATTAAATTCTTCTGTCTATACTGTTCAAAGGCCAGGTATTTACTGATAGAACTACTTTTGAAAATTGCAAAGTAACCCTTCCCTTTGTCATTGCAAGGAAATAATGTTTTGCAAATTAGAAGTTTCATGTTAGTTATTTTTTCCACGTCTTTAGTGTATTACAAAATGATGTTGACCTGGATTTACATAGGTTGACAACCGATACTTGCATAATTCATTCAGAAAGATGAAAGTGAAAGTGAAATGAATTAATTATTGTTATCATATATAAGCATCGTGTTTTTGTAATATTTTGTTCTGAACTGAGGGTTGGGATCATTGATGATGGATTAATTTTGACAATCCTGAAATTTTTTCATAATTAAATTCTCAAATTGAAATCCAGTAATTTGTATGCAATCTCATAATATATGTATCATGCCTAAATCTTTCCAATATAAGGTCCAACGGGTAGATATAACATTTCTATGGTTATCGTTCAACTTTATGGTTTAACATTTACATGTTTATTTCACTGTCTTTGATTCACAATTATGGTTCAATGGATTGTTGGTGCTTCATGCTGACAATGCCAAGAGGGTCTAAATGCATAATGTAAAATGTATATCGCATCTTCAATTTCAATGAAGCATTGTTTTATAAGGCTGTCTAATTTTTATATATTTTTTCCTAAATCTCTTAGTAGAAGCTACTAAGTTGGTAAAGTAATAAAAATAAAATAAAAAAGGACTCTCAAAAATGAGAAATATCATACTGGCACATACATAAAGCTCCCAATATGCACTGAATACTTGAAGTCAGTAATAAAACTCTTTTAAGACCCCTACTGTTACAAAAATAGTCAAAAATACCCTTCTGCTGAGAACTGGCAAATCAGAGGGCATAAACTCTGATTATGTCAAAATAAACATGACAGGCATGTAGAGGACTTCATTCCATGCAGTTTAGCCCCAAGTTTTGATTAAATTGGATTTTTCTACTATTTTTGGTGAATTTTCAAACTTCAGTTTTTCAAAGTTTGATATTTTGCCTTTTGTTTTCTCTTTTTTCTGCTGCTGGTACATAGGAAACATGGTATTGCACCCCTTACCAGCATCCTATAGGAAAGTCATGAGGCCACCAAATAAATTACACACATAATCCAGAGCATAAGGAACATTTCCATGTAAAGAAATCAAATTTCTATGTAGTCAATTGATCACAACAAAATTCACAACTTAATGACACCAAAAAATTCTCAGTCATGTGCTTAATTTTGTTCTTGCAGTTCTGAACCACAATTAAAGCCTCCAACAACAAGTGATGCGAAGGATGCAAGAAAACAACTATTTGTAAAACCTTCATCCAAAAAAAAGGTAATACATTTCTATATTAGTATAACACATCATGTTATATGTAGTTTTCAATCAGTTTTTATTATTCAGTCAGGATATGATATTGGCCATTTTTCTCAGTTTCAAAGATATGGTTTTAAATTGTTTAGTGCATGGTACTAAGATTTTAGGTCACAACATTTTAGGCTCATGGCCTCTGGATATCATGTCAACAAAATAATCCAATGCCTTCTCAAATTCATCTTTCTTGCACAACTCACCTATAAGTGTTTAAGGTCAGGACATCATGCTCATGCTCTTTGGAAATCATGTCATCATCAAGAAATTCAATGCCTTCTCAATTTCATCTTTCTTTCACAACTCACCTATAAGAGTGTTTTGGGTTACCACATCATGCTCATGCCCTTTGGAAATCAGATTATGTGTTTGGAATGACTAATTTTTGCGTGTTTGGAATTTATGCTCAATTTCCAAACGCAAAAATTTCATTAAAGTTATTTTCTAACAACACACTCCAAATTTCATTAAATTCCATTTCCCTTCTGGACTCTTGAAGAAGTTACATTTTTTTTTTCTGATTGAAATGTAGGTTGTACAAAGGAATAGTTCCACTCTAGGGGTGTCAGATTCCATGTAAGTGATTCAAAATATTCCTTTCATTTTTCTTAAATGCAGATAAATACACCTTTGCTCATGTCTTACGGAAGATAATATACACATATACTAAGTTTTCTTTTGTTTGATAAAGTAGTGAAATCTACCTCTTTCATGGAAAATCCATTCTTGTTTTTAATGAAAGCCTACAGTGGTCCAATCAAAAGCTAAATAGGACTAGCATCTGGAGCTTGCTTTTAATACTTGTGCCACATTCTGGGAGTGTTTTGTTAGAAAATAACTAATTTTTGCGTTCTTTATGTGGGCATAGATTGTATCATACCGATGGAATGGAATTTAAGTTGAATTGCATTTTCCCTTATAAATTTTCCAATTAGCCCTGCACGTTTGAGGAACTGATTTCTGTCTAGGTTTATATATTTTCTCCTTTGCTTTTTGAGGATCCTTCATTAGGAAATTGGCTAAGCTCTATAAGAGGGCAGTTATGACACAATTCTGTTTTGATATGCTGCCAATTCCCGCCTATTACTGAGTTTCACATGATGGCAACTTTAAGTACCAATGAACTGTTGTTGGCAGAATATGTTGCACTGTCTAAACATTTCCTCACAATGTGTTTGGACATATATGATGAAGTTTGCCTCCTTTGAGACGGTTGTGCAGATGATTTACAAGCATGCTGTGCCGAAGCCGAAGAGCGAGTGTGACAAAACCACCCAGCTCGGCATCAGCTTTGCCGGTGGCTATATTGCTGGCATCCTCTGTGCTGTTGTCTCCCACCCTGCCGACAACCTTGTTTCCTTCCTTAACAATGCCAAGGGTGCCACTGTTGGTGATGTAAGTACTTTTTCCCCTCATTTTTCCTTTTTTTTTTTAAATCCTGTACCAGCTTTCACAATTTGGGGCCTTGGTATTATACGAACAAATAATGTACAATATGGAACACTAAATATTATTTGACAAATTTATTTCTGTTTTTGCTGTCAGTTTTTATTTATCTAAGGATCTTTTATGTACACTTCCATTACTATTGCTTAGAGAAATGATTATGTTACAGGTTTAGTATGTTTTGGATGATGTTTTGTGTGGAGATTTTTAAATGTTGTTTTTTTTTAAATTATTATGTCCTTTTTTTATTGTAATTGTTATGGATGTATGAGAATAATGTTTTGTTATTATAATGTTTTGACTTGTATTGAAGAATTGTCAATTAGAATTTAGATAACTATTATATATTTTATATCATTTGTGATTGGAATTCAATTAGAATTGATGACGAGAAGAAGGGAATAAAAATGAATTCTCCTTTACTTGTTTTGTTTTTGTCATTTCATTTTTATTCTCCTTTACACTTAACTAGCATAGTTATTATGTGAATAAATATTTGATAACTAAAAATTTTGTTTCCCGTTGCAACGCACGGGCACTTGACTAGTATTGATAAAGCACTATCTACTAATGTAATTTGACTGTGCAAAACTACAATAATCGAGAAGGCATTATGACTTATAAGCACATTGATTGAAGGCAGGAATTGGATTGTTAAATATTAAAATGCATGCTCGGTGTAAATCATGACTCGATCGTGAATGTACGCAACATATCTTTCTCTCTCTCTCTCTCTCTCTCATGCATGCATACTTGACACTGCTGGGATCATTGCCTCTACAGGACCCTACTACAGTTGGAGAGAGAGAGTATACTTGCCCAGAATTTTTTATTTTTAGAAATTATACAAAAATAATATACGATATTAAATATATTGCGGTAAAATTTTGATGTATGCAATAAAAGGAACTGAATCATTGTTCAGTTTCTTTATAATTACCTAATTAAAAGAACCGCATCAATGGTTCAGTCCCTTTAACTTTAACCCGATATTTTTATTAATACTCCAAAAAAAAACAAATTATCAAATCTACCCCCACACCAAATTTATTTTTAAATCTACCCCAACCGCCCGTCCACTGGGCGGTCCACTTTCCCCACCTGACCGCCCAGCGGCTGGGCGGTTCACTACCCAGATCTGACCGCCCAGCAGCTGGGCGGTCCTCTATAAAACCCCTATAAAATGGGTTTTTCTCTCTCCTGATGAGCACAGTATTCATTCCAAGTTTCCAACTAATTTCCAGAACTGAATGAGAGAAAGAGAGGTGATTTTGAGTTATTTTGAGGCTAGTAGAGGTATGGACAGTAACAAACGAGGTAAGAAAGCGAGCAACCGAGATTGTGGCGTAGCGAAAGGAGGGTCTATTAGTGATCGAGGTAAAAACGAGGGAGAAAAGAACAACTGGCCCGTATGTCGTGATCCCCGGAATTGTGTGACATGTAAAATGGGAGAATGGAATAGATGACATGGTCGGTATGAAATTTCAGACGATGACTTTGTGAAAAACCCCTACGGTTTTGGTTTGAAAAAGAAGAAAGTTGATCCAGAGCCTCCAGCATCGGACGATAAGTTTGTTCCATGTACTGGTAAGGCTACCACTTCGTCTGCTGTGACTGATCCAGATCAGGCAAACTCTGATGATGATTTTGTTCCATGCACTTTCAAGGCTCGTTGTAAGAAGTAGATTTTTTAGGAATTTATGTTGTAGTATTTTTTGGAATTAATGTCGTAGACTTTATTTCATTAGTTTTGTGTTTCTTTATATTTTATGTTGTTAGTTTTTGTATATGTAATTAAGTAATAAAAATAACAAAAATGAAGCATATAAAATAATCGAGACAAATAAAAAATTGCATAGTTCACAAACTACCAATTAGAATAGTTCACAATATACATCTAAAATAGTTCATAACATAATTTAACAAAACTTGGTAATCAGCGACGACGGCCGAACAAACTCAAAATACGACGTCTGGGTCTGGGTGTAGCTGGTTGTGCGACACTACCGGATGTCTCTCCATGGCTACTACCGGTTCCTGGGCTTTCATGAGTGCGGTGGCTACTACCGGTAGCCTCAACAACAACTCTAACATTTTCTCTTTCGTTGGCTTTGTTAATGGCAACTGCATTGCAGTTGAAATAAAATCAAAATAAAATATAAGTAAATAAAAGGAATCAACCGTACCTGCTCGCTGCCTGTCAGTTGTTGAACGGCGGGCCTGATGTCCCATTCGCCTACCTTCCATCTCGTCCATGGTCATTACTTGACGCTTGTGGGGTCTTCTTTCTTTTCTGATCCACCCGCTTACGGGACAGACTCTATCACCAACATAGGGCGGCCACTGATACTGGTTGGGATAAGGATGGAAAGATGCACCCCAAGTACTCGCAAGGTAATCGGTACGGTACATGTCTGCGACATAATCATCCTCAGAGAAGTTTCTCTCTCGGCACACCGCCATAACATGAGAACAAGGTAGGTGGGCCAACTGGATTTCTTGGCAAGTGCATGTTACAGTATTGTCAGGTGCAAAAATAACAACATACTTGAACATCCTTTTCACAAACTCCATAGTCCCATCCGGTCTACGGCCGGTTGGAGCAAACTCATTTGGACAGTGCACTTCGAATTCCAATTGGTTCTCCCCGTACGGGACAACTCTCATAGCTGCACCTTTCTCCCTATGTTTCCTTAGTTTCCCCTCCACCCTTGTTGAAAACGTTTGATTCCTGGACAGTAATTCAGAAAATATAAGTCAACAAATAAAAATATACATACCTTGGCAAAATCTCTGAATAAAAATATACATACCTGGACAGTAATTCGAGGGCTTTAACACGCCGTGCAACAAACCATGCATTTAACTTGTAGAAGGTGTCCTCCACAATTGCTGCCACGGGCAACTGCCGGCTCTGCTTGAAAACAGCATTCAAGGACTCAGACCCATTTGTGGTCATAATTCCCCATCGGAAACCTCCATCACGGGCTTGCAATATCTTCTCATATGCGGGTGGCTCAGCAAGATCGGCGGGATTATTTTTTCCCGCCTTGAGTAAGTACAAATTTGCCTTTGGACAGTACTGCAAAAAAAAATTCAGATGAGAAAATTTAAGTAAATAATTCAGAAAATATAAGTCAACAAATAAAAATATACATACCTTGGCAAAATCTTTGAACATCTCTTCCACCTTTCTTGCTTCTTCCTCTTGCAACCAATTCTGAATGTATCTGCAACCCATTTTTCAGATCCGCAGTTCTTGTGTAGGTTGTCTGTAACATGTTGCATACACAGCCTATGCACACATTCGCCGTTCGCTGTCGACCACCCGAAATCAGGGCGATCAAAAACATATTTGATTCATTTGTGCTGGTCTGATATGACACAAAAGAACCGGTCGCCAACCACTTGTCTTCTTACAAATCTCATGAAAAATCTCCAGTTTTTCCCGTCCTCCTTCTCAACAATTGCAAAGGCCAAATGCAACAACTGGTTTTCAGCATCATATGCACATGCGATCAGCAGTCTCCCGTCGTAACGGCCAGACATGAAGCATGCATCTACACTGATGACCGGTCTAATGTATGGCACAGCTTGAATACATGGACCGAACGCCCATGCTATGGCCTTGAATTGCAACGCGTTGTCGACAGTCCGTACGCCTATATTCCAACACTCAAAGACAGTGCCGGGATTTGTACTTGCTATGGCCTGCAGCAATGGTGCAAGCAAGTTGTATGAACCATGCCAGCTACCGAACATTCGGCAAATCGCAAGTTCACGCCCTCTCCACAACCTGTTGTATTTTGGGACGATATGCTTGTAAACCCGTCTGACAGCTCTACCGACCTCCTTAAGGCTCATTGATGGGTCCTCCTTAATGTCATTCTCAATTACATCGGCAATAAGTGAAGCCGTAAGCTGTGCATGGTCTTTCCTTGATGACGCAGACTTGCATGTGTGAGGTGGTTCACACTTCTTAATAATCCATGCCTCGCCCTTACCCACAGGGGTTGCATACAGACGGAAGTGGCAATGCTCTTCGTCTTTACAAACAATTACTAACCTTCTTCGGTCCCTTTTTTCAGTTCTGCACTCCCAATTGCCGTGAACATGGACCTCATTTATTTTCTTCATAAGTTCATCTATGTTGCTGTAAACCTGCTGCGGAGCAAGCTCTTCAGTGTATCTGACACGCGGCCCAAAAAATGAGATGTCTGCCTCTTCAAAAGCAGTGGTATCGTTGAATGTGGGGCACAGATGCCTATCTGTCCGACCTTTAATCGAAAATATGTCTACCTTAGGTAAATAATCTCCATCACCTTCTGACATGTGATATGAATCCCAATTCCCGTCCCATTCGTCACCCGTTTACAAATCTCTTTGTGGTATGGCATCGATCTCAGCATCAAGGTCAAGGTCTCTCCTGGTAACAACGGGTGCCACTATAGGTATTGATGGTGGTACAGATGGAAATCTGGGTTGGATTGGGGTTTCAGGAGGAGGTGGTGGTGGTGGTATATCGGTGGTAAAATCAGGTACATAATTCTCATAAACGGGTGATACGGGCGGTTCATAACTCGAGTGACGCGGGTTATCATACCTCGAGGGGCGGGGGTTGTCATACCCCAAGTGCTCATGACCCGAGTTGTCATAACCTGAGTGATCATAACTTGAGCTGTCATAACTCGAGTGACGCGGATTGTCATAACCCGAGTGATCATAACCTCTATTTTCCCTAGATGTTCCAACCTCGGGTTCACGCTGAACTCTCCTGGAATATAAGTCCATTACCATTACCCCTTGTGACTCAAAAGTGTTGTAAACACTCCTCCATAACGACTCATATGTTATTGGATACCTCGTATAGTAAGGTCTACCACCACTTACTGTGTTAATCCGAGTAACTAAATCTATATCACACCGGTTGGGGTTTACACCAATCTTTTCATACACCATTCCCTTCAGTGCAACAAATGAGGTATTTTCATTTATCTCGAAGCCGTAGGCTACTTCCTTAGTGTACTGTGCTCCCTCCGCACCCCGGGTAAACTTTCCGCCCACATACAGTGCAACCAACATCTGGATTTACTGTTCTGGAATTACTGTTCAAAATCGCCTCAAAATTGCCTCAAAATCGCCTCTCTTTCTCTCATTCGGTTCTGGAAATTAGTTGGAAACTTGGAATGAATACTGTGCTCATCAGGAGAGAGAAAAACCCCTTTTATAGGGGTTTTATAGCGGACCGCCCAGCTGCTGGGCGGTCAGATCTGGGTAGTGAACGCGCAGCCGCTGGGCGGTCAGGTGGGGAAAGTAGACCGCCCATTGGACGGGCGGTTGGGGTAGATTTAAAAATAAATTTGGGGTGGGGGCAGATTTGATAATTTGTTTTTTTTTTTGGGGTATTAATAAAAATATCGGAACTTTAACTGCCACACCAAAACTCATAACTACACGGTAGACTACACCAAAATTCGTCCTCTAAAGGTAGAAGAAAAGGAGGCTGCATGCACCAACATTAATTTATTGGACTAAAGGAACCGAACCAGAAGTTCAGTTTCATTAGTTATGAAAATTTCTGCGGCAATGCCCATACATGCGTGCAAAGTTAAACGAACTAAACTACTGATTTGGTTTCTTCTATATTAAAGATATTGAAGCTATCCTATTTACACTATTTGTATATTTGTTGCTAATTAGCTATTGTACTTTCCTAATTACAATATAGTCGTTTATTATCCTTAGTACAACACCAACTCAACCTAATCTGCCAGCTGTATAATTATAGATTGTCAGTGATCCTTTTGTTAATTTGAGTAATCTTCAATATCTTTAATATTCTATTGCATCATAAATTTTTTTTTGTTTTGGATAAAAGGCTAGAAGCCTGTTTCATGTTAATGAAACAAAAGAGTTAAGTTACAACATATAGGTTGTGCTAACCACAGATAACCAACAAGAAAACGAAACATAGCTAGCTGAATAATAATTAATGTTCAAAAGTCAGCTTTATTTCCTATTACTAAGCCACTGTTTATCGGGCTGGGAGTAGTATGGTTAATCAAAATCTTGAGGGTTGTTGTCGTCATCAGGAAAGCAACTAGCTTCTTGTTCCTCTGAGCCTGACATCTGGAGCACTGGCTCTTCTTCATCTGGTGCCAGTGTTTGAAGAGGGATTTCATCTAGATTGCCTAGCAGCCAAAGTGTTGTTGTCTCCTTAATCCTCTTTGATGTATTGTCTGCCCAGTAAGTCACAAGAGAAATGATAAGGAAAATGATATTTCTAGCAGATTTAGGTGATACTTGTTTAAAACAAATATCATTAATGTATTTCCAAAGTATCCAACATAGTGCACTGTAAAGCAACAAGAAAACAATTCTATCAGTGTGTTGTAAGGTAAGGGCAAATTGGGTAATATCTTGGCAGGTATGCTAGTCAAACATGTAATCTTGACTTCTACCTAATCAAAACCAGGCTTGTTAAGTAAATGGGCAATTAAGGAATAAGTGGTCTCTAGTTTCACAGTTGTCACAAAATTGGCATTTAGGATCTCCTTGCCAGCCTTTCTTAATCAATTTGGCTTTTGTTAGGATTTTGTTGGAGCTTAATAGCCACATGAAAATTCTTATTTTGGAGGGTACTGGCAATTCCCACCACAGCATAGGATGAGGTAATATGACTCCCCTGTAGTTTAATATCTTGTATAGAAATTGAACTGAGTACTTCCCTGTGACCTCCTATCTCCGTGCAATTTTATCTTGTAAATGTGTAAAAGATATTTGACTAATGATATGGAGTATCTCAGTCCATTCTTTATGCTTCATACCTAGTAGTACAATTCTAAATCTAATACATTGTCCTTGAGATTGTATTACTTCATCTAAATGAGCTTCCTTATTTATGCAAACTCTGTGTAAAGCAGGATATCTAGTTGATAGTGTATAGTTATCAAACCACAAGTTTTGCCAGAAAAGCATTGTTGTTTGTATCCTTGGTTCATATCTAGTACTCATTTGTCCTATGTATTATAATTTAATGATTGCAGCCCAAAGAGAAGACATGGGAACCCTATTGTCACTGTAATATTTAAATAATATGAGGGTTTTCCATCTGCTAGAGTAGGAGTTGTCCTTCAATTTCCACCACCATTTAAGTAACAGTGAAATCTTCATTAAATGTAAATCTAAAATTCCTAATTCACCATATTGTTTAACTAAGTATGATATAGATCAATTAATCAAATAATATTTTTTCTTTGAAGTGTTTGACCCTTGCCACAAAAATTTTCTTCTTAAGCAATCCAATTTTTTTAACACCTGTTTTGGTATTGAAAATAAATAGAGTTATAGAAGACAATACTGAGTTCAACAATATTACCCTACCACCACTTGACAGCAATTGACATTTCCAATGTTGTAATTTGCTTTGTACTTTATCTATTAAGAAATATCCGGTCACTTGTTTTCAATTTCTGATCAGCCAATGGTAGACCTAAGTACTGTATAGGGAATGTCCCCCATTTACATTTGAAAATTTGGGCTAAAGTATTATTAGGCTAAAGATTAAGAGGATATATTTATGTTTTCTCAAAGTTCATCTTTATACCTGACAAAACTTCAAATGTCATCATGGCCCACCATGCTGCTTCTACAACCTCTTCTTGAGCTTGTAGAAACAATATGGTGTCATTTGCATAATGACAATTGATAATGACTTTACCATTAATGCATGGAGGTCCCAGCCTTCTGAGTACATTAGCCTGATTCTCTTTATGAAATTTTTTTCCTAGTGTGTTTATTGTTAAAATATATAGGAATAGAGACAGTGAATCTCCCTACCTCACTCCTCTTTTGCAATAAAAGTATTATGTGAGTTCTCCATTTACTATGATACATGATTGAGAGCTATACAAACCATGCTTCAATCCATGTAATCCATTTTCCCCCAAAACCTCTACTATGCAAAACCTCCAAAAGGTAGTCCCAATTAATTTTATCATAAGTTTTTTCAAAGTCCACTTTGATGACTACCCCTTGCTGTTTTGCTAGTTGGCATGAGTGTATAATCTCTTGACTAAGAACTACATTATCTAATATATATATCTATTTTTAAAAAATGCAGCTTGACTATCATCTATGAGTCTAGACATCACTCCTTCTAGTATATTAGTTAGCACTTTAGATAACATTTTAAAACTACAATTAACTAGACTAATGGATCTAAATTTTCTAATGTGGGATGCTCTTTTTTCTTTTGGGATGAGACAAATGCAGGACTTATTCAATTTGTGTAAATTAAGAGTATTAGTGCAAAATGAATGTGCCAAAGTCAATTTGTGTAAATTAAGAGTATAGTCCGCAATCTATCTAATATCCTATATTATTTTTATATGATTTCTAAAAATAAAAATAAATTGATACTCGGCAGCCGCTGCCTGCCAAGGTTTTAAAACAAGCAAGAGAGAGAGAGAGAGAGAGCGCACCTGCCATCCGCTGGGTATGATTTTGAAAGAAAGAGAGTTGTGTGATTTTAGAGAGCAATGAGTAGTGGCTCTAACTGTTTGTGTTAGTTTATTGATGGGTACCTTTTTTCTGTGAATTTAGAACATTTCAAGCCGGAACGCCACCGAAATTTCAATCAATTCGTTTTCTTATCCGGCCAACTTTTGTGACTAGCCCTGCACTCCTGCAGTAAGATTTCAGTGCGCTTCTCCACCGTTGGATCATATTAGATTTTGGATGCTTCTAATTAACCAATACTTGTCATTTTAATTGCTGTTTGGGACTCAAATTTTGAAAGGAACAATTAATGACCTCTTGAGTTACAGTATTGCATATATAATTTTCATATTCGCAATTAATGTATTTCTATATTTAATTAGGAACAGCTTTAAAAAGACAACTACTTTAGCTATCATGGATATACAGTAGGATTTTCCTTTCTTGATCCATGTCTCTGCATCGCTGGCTGATAGAGAAAGCTGGAGTGCTGTCCTACTGCCACTGTGCCACTGACAGCTTCTTGCTGCCTTGCACTGCGTATATTTTTTTAACTAATTTTGACCCTGTTTGACTATGCTTCTGATCAGTATAGCTATATATATATATATAGTCTGAAGAACATATGATCGATCTATCACCTAATCCTAAGATAAATATTATCATAATTTGCTTTGTGCAAGAAGTGCAGTATCTATGCCATTCGTGTTCGTCAATGGCATTGGCAGCCTCGCTTAGCTATTGGGCTTTCGGCTTTCGGCCCATATTATTTTGCCCATACGAGAGGCCTATGGAGGAGGCCGTGCTCTTCTCCTGTCCTTTTTAAGCAATTCTTTGAGCTGCTTGTTTGCTTCAATTCAGTCTTGACGTTTCGTAAAGAGAGAAGAAAAGAAGGGAAAAAATGAGGAAGGAAGTGATAAGGGTGTAGGGTATAATTTTCTTTGAGCGTGTCAAAGCAATCAATGTGGTGAACTTGGAAAGTCAGATTAAGCCAACAAGACATGAATTATGTTTCGGACTTGGGGCCTTGGGGGCCTGACGAGGTGCTACATAAGAGTTGGCGCACTTACGACTGTTTCACGAGATTTGGAATTTCTCATTGCTGCACTCCTACTCATCAGATTCACCTCAACACTAATATCATGCATGTACTGGAGCTCTCCATTTCACAATAACTTGAGAATATTTGCACCAAGAGGAATCTTCCATTTCTACCGAAATCTGACAATTAGCAGTATTGTTCCCTTTGTTTTATTAACACCTCATTTAACTATTTTAACCATTAGTACAGCAAATCATGTAATCGGCCTACATATAGGCATGTAATCTTCTTCTTGAATCAATATACAAAAACACAGAATACAAAGTTTGAATACATTCTTCTCTTCTTTCTATTACTCGTTTAATTACCAGTATCAAAAACACAAAACAGAAATGAAACTCTAGTTTATTTTAAACACAAGTCTGTTTTTATGTGGCATATCATCATGCTACAAAAACAACAACAAAAAATGTTTGTAATATCCGCAATTTTTTTAGTTATAGTTTTGTTACTAAAAGTTTGATTGTCAATTATTTTGTATCTTTATTAACAATAAGAGAATACAATCGTAATCTTTTGTATTAATTATTTAACTAAAATGTCAAGTTACTAAGATGACAGCTTATTAATTTTGGTAATCATGAAAATTTACTTTTTTAGAATATATTTTTGCTTATGTTCTTTATGAATATTTTTTTTCCAAAAGAGAGCAAATTGTTTTCCTACAAATATTTTTTTTTTCCAAAAGTTGCCATTTGTCAAGCATGACTGCATGAGTCAACTTTTTACATGAGGGATTTTTAATATTTTTTTTCAGTTCAAACCACCGTTAGCATAAGTGCCATAGAAGATCAAATCCTTCTCAATAATTAGAAAGGAGTGAGTCTATGGTACTATGCATATCACGGGTTGGTCCGTAATACGGATTAATATTTTTGTTTTCAAAATTCTAACGGTCAATCCGAACCGTTCAACATGATCCCGTTATGAATATGTACTTGCATACTGAATTTTATATTTTTTAGAATTTTTTTACTAATTTTCCATCCAAAAACAGTGATTTTCTACCTATCTTAAAAAATAGTAAAAACATAGTAAAAAATATAAAATTCGGTCTGCAAGTACATATTCATATGAAAATCATGTTGAACGGTCGGATATACCGTTAAAGATTTTGAAAACGAAAATATTAATCCGTAATACGGACCAAATCGTGCTATGCATAGTACCATAGACTCACTCATTAGAAAGTATCAACAACCAATATAAAATGGCATGTAATTGGGATGATCTTAAAAGGAAGAGAAAAGAAAATGAAGTTTTAACATCTATGACAAGTGCTCTGTGATCATGCATATTTCATGGAACCAACGACTTAAAATTGACTAATACCGCATTTAATTAGCTTGTGAAACATAATAATTGATGGATCATATCAATATCATCACATAAATATATTCCAAAAGTAGTCTAATCGACCGAGAAACTGAAGCTGGATTATAATTAAGCAGTTGGTGCTTTTAGTACCTAGAAGAAGTTGATAAGGTGCTAAAAGTTGGAACATCACAATCATAACACAAAACTTATAGAAAGTGTGAACTCTTATTTAACTTTAATCAACCAAACTCACCTACAATTTTAATCAAACAATTAATTAATTATATATAAGCATGTCCATAGGCCGACATATATTAAAAATATATATTTAATTACACTTTGTCCAAACTATACATGGATTAGCATTTCTACAATGCACAACTACATAAATCTAAGATAATATCATCAAGTATTGCATCTCCAATCTCCATTGCAATTCCTTTAATTTCAGAGATGAATTCTTTCCACCTGGGTGTCTCTGTAATATCTTTAGATATAATTATGTTTCTTAATTTCTCCAACTCAATTATATGGTTTTCCAATAAATCAGATTGCTTTTCCTTTTTCTCCTCTGAGCTCAAAATTTGGCCTTCAAAGTCCCAATTTCTCTCTTTATTATATCCACTAACAGAAGATGGAGGAGGTTTCCTTTTGAACTGGTCTTGATCAAGAGGTTTTAGAGTCTTCTCAAAATCAGGGGTGTATGCTGTCTCAAATAACTTATTGAAAATATTCATGATTTTGGGGTCTAAAATGAATGTTTTTTGGGGTTTGTGTTTCTCTTCTTCGCCTATAATTGAAAGAACATAAACAAATACTGTCAATTCTTATGAAATCAATGGAATCTAGCTAGAACATATGCTTTTCTTTACCTACTCATGAATGCAATAAAAAAAAAAAAAAACTTCATTCTTTTGAAATTTCAAAACCAATTTATATTGCATACAAGGAAGAAAAATAAATCAAACAATTCATATATGGATGAAATATATATAAAATTTGAACTTACTCTGGCTAGCAGGGGAGCTTCTGTAAGAACCCAAATCAAATACTGAAACTGGACTGAGCTGCTTAATATCCATCTTGTGCTCACAAAATCTCTCTGAATGCTCAAATTCCTGATCACTTTTAATATTATCATCCCGGTCCAATGCCCGTTTCGGGTATTTTATTTGCGCAAGTTTTGAAAGTAGTATTCTTTTCAAGAAACCTTCTCTCCTCTTTCTTTTGAACTGGCTACTTGTAAACTTGCGAAGCATTCTCTTTTCATTTCCAGGCCAACACATCATTGGAGCTTCTTCATCTAAGAAACTCGTAGAGTATCCTTTTTCCAAAAGGTACATGTCTAGAAAGAAAGGCTCTTGCTGTTCTTCTAGAAGCTCATAGAGGCGCCGCGCTTTCGGTGAAGATGTAGAAGAGGGATGTGCCATGCTGGAATTAGAGGAAGAAGGGAGGTATAGAAGACGAAGAGATGGAGAAGGAGATGCGCTTCATAGCCTTCATTTATATATACTACAGGAAAAGAAGGAGGGGGGGGGGGGGTGGTAAAATTACGCAAACAGTCCTTGAGAGTATCAGATATATTTTCTGTATTAATATCTAAGTTTCAGATGCCTTCATTTTTCCATTTTAATCAAATTTAGCGTAACTGGCAAGTCAAAATCTATTCATTTATAGAAATTATTTAAAATAATATGGCAAAATAGATGGATTATAGGAGATTTCGATCTTCTGAAGAATCATTAATTTGATAATTTTTTAGGCAATTATAAAAGAATCGAATTAATGATTCAGTTTCTTTAATTGTCATACCACATCACACGACTACACAGAAGATCAACAACAAATTTGATTACTAAACCTTATAATTTCATGCAGATATATGAACCACTGTCACAGAAAATCTGAGTAGTTAAATAAACCGAATCAATCAATTATTTGATTCCTCTGAAACGTAGGGAACTGCATCAATGATTTGGTTTCTTCTATGGAATCAAAATTTCTCTACACTTCATTCAATTTTTCTATATTATTTGTAAATAATTTCTACAAATAAAAAAATATTTGGTAAAGCCGTCACGGACAATCAAACCTTATCATCGAGAAGTAGGGGTGAAAACGGCATGGATAATATCCGATCCTTATTCGATCCATATTCGAAAAATTAGATGTGGATATCTGAATATCCGTGTGGATATGAATACTGATATGATTTTACGTTTCAATTATCCGTATCTGAATAGTAAATATATATCGTATATTTTAATATATATTATGAAAAAATATTGTTATTCACCATTAAAATTAGATAAATATTATGAACTTTGGTATTTTTAATATTATTTTAATAAATATCCAATCCGATCCGTATCCGCATATATATCCAACTGATATCTGATCCGTATCCGTATCCGGAAAATTAAAAAGGATATAAATATAATTTTAGTACTATCCGCTCCGTTTTCACTCCTATCGTGAAGTCATCATAATAATTTGCTTATATGGACAATGATGTGGACAGAAATATTTTTGTTCACAGCTCATAAAAATTTAGAAAAATAAACGCTAATGTCTTAATCTATATCATCAATGCATTATTAAAGTGAGAAGAATAACACAAACATTCGCGTCGGCATATTTCTCATCAGATATTGGAGTTCACGTCACAGTACTATACTTGTCGATACGGATTTTTCTATCTTTATTTCTGAATATACATTAACAGTCAAACAATTTTGATATAAATTGATTTTTTAGATTAAAATTAAGAAAAAAAAATTGGAAACCTCGTCTATCTAACTGTTCATTTTTTAATGTTAAAAATATTTATTTATCAGCTAATTAAAAATATATAATTTTTAACAATAAAGATGTTACAAAATCTATATAAAGTTGTAGCAATAAATTATGTTTTTAATATATAACTATATAAGCAGTTGATTATATAATTTCACTTAATAGACATTAAAGAGATTAAATGGTGAGATAGACTCTTAACCGTGCCCTTGCGTAATCACTCGAGAAGACCGTGACTCCGTGAGTTGGAACTTTTGTTTTTTCTTTTTGGGGTCACACATGCATGGGTTGTTGACCTGAAAAGACCTCAAGAAGTAATTAAATTGTTGATAATTTTGTTTTTAAAACTAGAGAGATCATGTGCTCTTGTGTTAGGTTGTTGATTTCCCTTTTTAATAAAGAATAATGTCTGGACTCTGGATCCTATCTTATCTTATTTATTGAAATATTTTTTGTGTCCTTCCATTTTGTAAATAACTAAATACAAAAGGATGATATTGATAGGCTCCCATTTTTGTTTTTGTTGGTCTTTTGTATTTTTTTAATTTTATAAAGATCAACAGGATGCTATATATTGTGTAGGTCAAACTTCATATTTGCTACATAGAATATAAAGACAACCACCGTATCTTCTTTTTTCCTTCTTGGTGTTGCTTTTCGCCGATATTTTTATTAATACCCAAAAAAAAAACAAATTATCAAATCTGCCCCCACTCCAAACTTATTTTTAAATCTACCCCAACCGCCCGTCTGCTGGGCGGTCCAGTTTTCTAGCTGACCGCCCAGCAGCTGGGCGGTCCACTGGTGTTTTTTTTTTTTTTTTTTTTAAGAGACAATATGAATATCAAGATGCTGAATTCTTAACGCTAAAAATTCGGATTTTTTTTAAATATTAGTTAGATTACTTCTTTTAAGCATATTTATACTAAAATATTCTAAATTACTTGGAATTATGTTAATTTACGTTGAGTTACACTAAATTACTTTAAATTACACTAAATAACAATAACTTCACTAATTATACTGAAATACAGTAAATTATGGTAAACTACGGAAAATTATGCTAAAGTAGACCGATTATGTGCCATCTTTCATGAATTACAAAAAATAGTAAAAAAATTCCGAAAATAGTAAAAATTGGTATTCTACAAGTTCATTATGTAACTAATTTACTGAGCTACTTGGATTGAATAATAGAAATGAAAATCTTAATCGGAAACTTCAACTCAAGTTTTGAGGCTCTTCCCTTTGTTTTTTGGCGATTCTGAATTTCAGAAAACGGCATAGCGGTCACTGACGCATGCGCATTTTCGCAAGCTTTCCGAAAAGTGGTCATTTGCTGAAATCGGACACTCGAGCGCCGTTTTATGACCGTTTGAAGTTTCATCGTCGTTTTTCGCCTTTTCAGTGAAGATATCGTCCCTATTCATATGTAATTTATTGTAATTTAGCGTATTTTAGCGTAATGTAATGTAATTTAGTGTAATTTAACTTAATATAGTGTAACTCAACGTAATTTAACATAATTTCAAGTAATTTAGCGTATTTTAGTATAAATATGTTTAAAAGAAGTAATCAATCTAACTAATATTTTTTTAAAAAAATCCGAATTTTTAGCATTAAGAATTCAGCATCTTAATATTAAAAAATTCACTAGCGGACCGCCCAGCCAGCGGGCGGTCAGCTCTGGAAACTGGACCGCCCAGCTGCTGGGCGGTCAGATCTGGGTAGTGAACCGCCCAGCCACTGGGCGGTCAGGTGGGGAAAGTGGACCGCCCAGTGGACGGGCGATTGAGGTAGATTTAAAAATAAGTTTGGAGTGGGGCAGATTTGATAATTTGTTTTTTTTTTTTGGGTATTAATAAAAATATCGGCGCTTTTCGTCTTATAGAAAGATATATTACTAAATTCTCCAACTTTTGTCGTGTATAAAGGCAGATGAAAATAAAGTACCACAATTTGCTTTATGAAACTTCCTCGAGTTCTTATGTCTTTTTCCTCAGAGATTCTTGAGTGGATTACCATTAATTTAATTTTCACACGATATATATTTTGTGGTTCCCACTTGTGGAAAAGCCAACTGGCCCAACTCATTGAACAAGAATGTTTATTCTTATCTTCCCTTTACCCCTTAACTGTAACATATTATACATATACATTTTACACACTTGCTGTACAATATTGTATACGTTCTCCCACTTTCCTTTTTAATGCTTAGATCCAATTTTGAAGCTTATGCCAACAAGCCAATCACATGCTAAATCGAATCTTTTGGTGTTTTAAGTTATAATCTGAAAAGGACCAAGCTTTACCAATCCTATGGGCTATAGTACTACAGAATAGAGGCTAGTATTCCTATATTTTCTTTAAATTGACCAAAAAATAATGAAATATTAGTGCATGTCAAATCCTCCACTACATTAGAGAATATGGTTGTACAAGCAACATACCCTAGTTTTAGAACTATCAAGTCAAATGCAACTTGAGTTGCAATCACAACCCGTCAGACTATCGTTTCAACTACTCAGGAGGTGCAATAGGAGCTGTTTTGATGTTCTCAACAATGGCTCTGGATTTAGTACAAAGGGAGGTGAGCATCACTTCCCTTTGTGAAAATGCAGCAATTAAATGACGCACCTCATCTCTGAGATCGTTCAGCTTTCTTTTCTCTTCTCGCAACTCCTTAATTAGGCCTTGTTTTTCACTCTTCAGCTGATTCCTTTCGTTCTCCAAACGTGCAACATCATCTGCCAAGCCAATTTTCTCTTCCTTCAAGACATCATTCTCTTCTTCCAGCTTAGAGTATTGTCCTGTTAAGACCACGTTTTGCTTTCGTACATCATCTAACTCTTCTTCAAGCCTTTCACGCCTCTTTTCAAGCTCTTCATTCGACCGTACATCCTATTTTCAATAAAATAATGGTTGAAATAATTAAATTAGTTGAATAAACATGAAAAGATATTGCATCCTTGCAGTATCATCCAGTGAATATTACTATAACAGGCAGTGGTCAGGGATTAAATATACAATACAGACAGCGTAGTACAATACTAGCCAATATGTCTCAAGTATGCATTACTGATGAACCAGTACTGGACCTGGATCATGTAAGAGAAGCCACATCAGCAAAATCATGCATGCCTGTACGGTTTGGTACCGGTATGCCTCAGGTATCCACTTTGATTGTGTATTTTTAGGAATATAATAGGAAAAATAAACAGTTGCAGCATGTCATCAATAAAAAGGAAAAAGTTGCCACAAAAGAACTCTACATGATTGGAAACCACAAAAAGTCTCTATGCCCTTTTATGTATGATGCAACAAATTACACTTACAAGAGAGGTCTTGCTGGATGGAAATAGCTGACTTGGCAAGCTAGGAGTCATCTGAAGTGCATCAAGATCAGTAATGCGCCCATTGTTGAGGCGAGCCCAGAGATCTTCGTCTGCCACACCAGCAAAGTTGTCAGGGATTGGGCTGGACTCCAGCTCCTTATAGTTGGGCCTCCTAACAACAAAATCAATTGATGGCTGTTTGAAATTCGGAGTTTTCAAGGAATCAAACTCCAATAAGTGTGCCTCGTCAGGTGTTGCACTTCTTTCACCAACCTTTTTCTACACAGTAGCCAAATTAACATGTAAAATTAATAAATTTGTGAAATCAGATATGCTGTGAAACAAGCCAATTAGCAGGTCGTATGGCCTTGACCAGTAAAAGAATCATATGCTGCACAATACCACTGGCAATGGATCTTGACATATCAGCATTTAGTTTTCAACAAAGAAACAAAATTCAGGTCACCGATACCAGGGAGTAGTGCCCTGAATCAATACCAGAGGAACAATTCCTTTCAATTGACATGTCAGTCTATATAGGTCAGATCACTCTTAGATCTGGCAAAATTTTGTCTAAATGTGGAGTTTGGAATATAACCTACATATATCCACAAATCAACTCAAAAAAAGTATAAGAGAAGGGCTACCATTCCACAAGCAATATACCTACATATACCACAAACGACCATTTAAGTACCATTACCTGAGTGGAGGCACTAGAGATATGCAGTGACATAGAGTGGTTCATGAGATTTTCTATTTTCTTTTCTTGCTCAAATATACGTTGCTCTAGATCATGGCGGGCTTTTCTTTCCTCCTCCAGTTCCATTGCTAACCTATCTCTCTCCAGTTCGTACTAAACAATAACAACACATATTTTACGAATAAGTACTATTTATTAAAAGAAAAGCTCTAACTGAGTTTGAGGTGTTGCACCACCGATCAACAAGCATTAAATATTTCAACCCATGAACAATGCATCAAAAGTTTGTTAACATGAATTTATATTGAGGATGAACCTTATGCATGTCATTTCTTTGTTTTAAGAGCACTTGTTCGAGAACCTCGGAGTGGGAACCCTATCATTCAAAGGTACCTGAAGTTAATAATATATCTAATGCAGAATGCCACAAAAAATTGATGCCTAAATGTAACATGATAAGAAAGAGAAAAAACAACTTCAAGCTTCTTCCTAAGCTCCTCAATCTCTAGCTTTTGCTTCTTCAGGAGAGCAGCATCTGTTAGGATCTGTTTTACATACCAACACAACACAACTTTCAATGTCTGTATATATTTTTGTTCTCTCTAATTTGCAAAACTATTCAGCTTAGAAAGAAACGTACCTCGTTAACTTGAACACAGTTTGTGATTCGTTTGGCTCTACTGGCAAACTGGAGAGTCCCCCTAGATTCTTCTATATGCACCTATTTTAATGACCAGATCATTAATGACTAGGTAAAAAAACTGCTCACTGTGGAAGGAAAAAAAAAAGTAAAAAAAAAATGAAGTTTCTAGTAGCTGAAATGGGACATTTCAACTTGATTTTATATTTTATTGTTTAGACCTACCTATATACTCATAAACAGTAAAAGACACCTGGTAAGCCCAATACATACTGTTTTCATGCCAACTTACAGGCTCAATACCAACACCCATATGAACAGAACATAGTACTTTTGCTGAGCATCAACTGTTTGTTGTTGTATTAAGCCCATAACAGCAATTATTAACCTAGCTCAGTGACATGAAAAGAGAATGCACATACATCCTCCGGCGCAACATTACAAATTATAGAGGTCTTTGCATTTCCACCAAGAGCAGGTTGAAGTATGCGCGTCAACTTACTATCACGGTAAGGAATGTGACCCCTGCATAAAAAAACTTATCCATTAAGGAAGCATATAAACAAGTAAAAGCACCGTCTTTTGGTAATCCCATCTTAGGTAATTATAATAAAAAAATAAATAAAGCAAGATAAACAATTTGTTGCTGTAGCAAGAAATGGAACCAATATAGATTGCTCAATGAAGAGTGGCTTGCAATGGTCAAAGACAAAAGTTTGTGGCCTAAGAATACTGATACAGATACTAAAAGGTGTAAAAAATTCATGTGTCCCTCAAGGCCTCCCTGAAAAATAAGAATCCCTGCAAATGAGAAGCTCCTCACACCTGACCCTGAATAACACTGAACATTCTCCTTATACTCCTTTAACAACTAATTGAGTAAAATAATATATAAATGCTTTAATCTTTGTCGTTTTCGATATTCAGGAAAGAAGATAATTTTGAAGAGATTCTTTTTTTTAACAGTGCAATAAAGGTTAATACATAGGTACTTGAAATATTGTTATGTTTTTAGGGAATGCATGGTGATTTCTCCTTTTGCAAAGACATATAATGTCACAATTTGGCAGGTGAACACACGAAATTGAACCTATACAATTTAAAGGAACTGATGATACCTATGATATTGATCCTACACAATTTGAATGGATTTATGCTACCTTAATTTTCCACCTTCACTTAGTTTGTTAATAACATTGCCGAGAACCATTAAACTTTTGTTGATGTGTTTTCCCTCCTTAAGACGAACCCCTTCTGCACCTGTCTTGGCAATCCTCTCTGAACCAGCAAGATCTACCAGGTTCTACAATCAAAATATTTGTTTCTGGTTAAAAATCATAAAAACCTCTTATTAGTCGCATTTAGCTATTTTCTTGGTCTGTTGTGTATTTACAACTGATTTAATCCTATGCAAATGATTTTGTTGGGGCTTAAAAACCATGTTTCAGTCAAGCAAACCTCTTGTTGGTAATCATCAGATGGATCTAAAACATACCAAAACTGACACACGTATGGCATCTGTAATAGTGTCTTCCTTAGAAGAATTTTCTTCCTTCGCACGGCTTTCAATGACCTATAAAAGAAAGTAATGTGCTATCCATTTATTCGTAAGATATAGAAAAGGCACAAAGAAATTAGGGTCTGCATTTTGTACCATTCTGAATATAGTGTGTGATCGGCTACTTCTTGCATTCATGTTTGTTTCTCCAAAGTGCCTATTTGCTGAATAACAAGATGCAGGAGGCTTAGCGAAACCAAAGAACAAATAAGTATAAATGAAATAACATTTTGCGTGTAGCTTTTAGAAGTTTTCCCTGCAAAATCTTCTTAAATTCTATGAAAGAGAATATCACATGTACTGTTAAATTCACGATGAAATCATGCATACTAAATACTTTCCTATTTTCTTCAAGGATGCCCTAAGGGCACCTTTCTCATTGCCCTTTTTACAGTATAATTTGAAGAACAAGAAAGGTAGTTTTGGTAACTTAGAATAGAAGTACTTACTTTAGGAGCCTACTAATGTTTCTTCTTTTGCAAGGGTATTCATGAATATTTTGAAATTTTCAAGGGGCAAAATCTAATACTCTTCTTGTTTATAAGAACAGTACCTTCTCCAAGCACAAGAAGCTGAAGCACTTGTTCAGCATTGCTAACAATTTCTTCACTAATCCCAGCCACATACACGCCACGCTATAATTCAAATACCATTAGACAAAAGTATCTCATAAACAAGTTATGTACCATATATGATATTTGCTATTATTCACTATGATTTTTAAACCAGATTTCCAAACAGAACATCCATGCTGGCACTCTTTTGAGCATCTCCTCAGCAAAACTGTGCTCATAAGGCATGTTTGCATGCACATATATTAGATTGCTTACAACTGATTTCATCATGTACTAGACTCTCGTCTTAAATAAAACTTCATGAATACAATTGCCGGTTACCTTCATGCATGTCATTTTATTGCATAGAACATCAGGAAATGGTCATGAAAGTTTTAGGTTTCTCATAAAATATCCAAGTTAAGCTACATACCAAAATGCCACAAAACTATTACAACACTTCATAATATAAAGTCAATAAGTAAAAGGAGAGAAATTTAGAAATGAAACATCATACCTCCAAGCTCTCATGAATTGGCAATTTCTGACTCTCCAACACCAAAAGATCATTGATTTCTTCATTATAGATTTCCATGTAAGAAACTCTAATTAGGAATTCACGCTCCGGAATCTATTTGCATGTGGAAATCAATATAATACACTTAGAGAGCTATACCATAAATAAATAATTCAGAAGGTTTTTAAATTTTGGAATTTTGAAGAATGTATAAAAATTCATTCTATTTGGAAAAATCATAAATAAATCATGAATACGCATTATGTAAACATCACATATACTAATTATTATCTTCAGTGTATGCATTTTACTGTTTTATTCTCAGTTGCGAGTAATATATGACAAGAGAAGATAGAATTTGGCTGTGTTTATGTTACAAAATTCAAAGTTAAAGAAACTTATGTGAAGAATAATATTTAAAGCTGCTTTTTTAACTAGTTCTGTACTTCTGTGAGACTGTGACAGTGAGAGTATCATTGCTACAGATAATCGTCCAAAAGAATAATAACAAATTTGAATTCAAGATGTACAAAAAGAGAAATCAATTTTTATTATTATTTCACCGAATACCTTCTGGATGGTATCAAAAATATCTTTAATGGCTAGAGGGATTATTCCTGGATCCTTGTCAGAACCATTCATTGTGTAAGTCTTACCACTGCTTGTCTGACCATAGGCAAATGCAGTCCCTGAAATGAATTTGAATGAACTTAGAGGGATAGCTGTAAAAGACAAGGTTTAGATGGGCTTAACTTTACAAAATATTGTTATCGTTAAACGGTGTATGGATGAATTTTTTGTTTCTAGGTTCCAGGTCCAGTCCAAATTTTTATCCTTTCTTGATTCATTTTGGTTGTTTGATTGCTTAACATCAAGGCTAAATTTTCTCTACTTGAGGCTTCAAGGGAAGCTTAGACAACAACAATACTGCACGCAATATCATGCCAGTGAAATTCTCTTCTGGTATGTATGAAAGATAAAATGTTTTGGAGCACACATATCTAGAAGAATAATAAAGAAATGGTTTGGATGAAGATATGAAGTAAATATATTTTGTTCAATTGATCTGTGCATAAAGTACGATCTGTGTCTGTGTCTGCTAGGGTAATGGGTAAGTGAGATAAAATAATAAAATAAGCCATCTGAAATTACCATTGAAGCCATCAATGGCAGCAGTAATAATGGATTTGATGAGGACATTATAAACCATTACATTACTTGAACTCTGATCAAACACATGATCTGCATTAAAAGAAATATGTATACATATATATCAGGTAAAACAGACAAACAGAAATCTTAGAGAGTCAGTTATCAATTGGTTCTCTCTTTAGCAACCAGGAACCTAGCATTTGGACCACATGCTGTCAATATTAACATTCAAAATCTACTGGCATAGAGTTAAATCCAAAATGGGAATGAAGACTCCACATACTACAGCTTGCTCAATTGATTGCTAGAACAAAATGTCAACATTAAGAAAAAAATTTAATGACAAACCCGAGACCAGTGAACGTCAACCTCTCTCAAAGAAATTTTAATGATAATTGTGATTTCTAGGTGGAGAGAGAAAGATACCGAAGGAGAACGTCAAACCCGAGACCGGAGTGTTCAAATGGCAGAGAGAGATCACCTTGTCGCTGATCTGCCATTTACGTCCCGAATCGGAGTCGCAACTGGATGCTAACGGTCGGAATCGTACTCCTACTGAGATCTTCTCCATGACCTCTCTCTCTCTCTCTCTCTCTCTCTCTCTCTCCCCCCTCCTGCTGAATGAAAAGCCAACTGAGAGTAGACTAGACGAGAAGCGGAGAAGGAGGCGGGATTTTGAATTTGGGGCCTCGATTTCCGGATCCTTATTAAATTCGGATTCTCTCCGTTTCAACTTTCAAATCGGATCCCTGATGATGCAGAAGAGGAGATAATTGGGTCTAAACCCAGTATATAAAGTTGGGCCGTATCAGGGGCTCTCCCAACGAAATTGACTAGGCCCGGACTATTAAACTTGATCTTCATTTTGCATTCCATATAATTTTATGAATACACAAGTTATTTTCTCGATGTAATAATTAAATCACATTGAGAATAGATGGTTAAATTGACACCAATGTTGTCTGATATTTACAATAACTGTTCAAGTTATTTCTCAGAGTCAATATGACTTCTGAACTGTTATTTGAAGAGCTTTTGTGAGTTTGAGAACCAATTGTTATTTTTACAATAACTGTTCAAGTTTGATGCTTTTGTCATGTGTATCTAAGTAAATCAGGTTCGATCTGTTAAACTTTATTTTTAGAATAATTTAATGCACTTAAATTTCATCTTAGGACATTATCTTATCGTACATATATTAATATACTAGGGGAATTTCATGTATACCCCTAAATTTTTTTGAAATGACGTATTTCCTTTTTAAAATTTGTAATGTCACATTTACCCTTCTAATTAAAAAACTCACAAATTTACTCAGTTTATTGCAGTTTCATTTAAAACTCATTTCAAATTTATAAAATACTCATTTATCTTTATTAAGGATATTAAAATATGCATTATGAGTAAGAGAAGTGTTTAATCTTCTAATCGGTCAATTTTCAAGGGCAAATGGGTCATTTCTCTATTTGTGATGCACTCGCACTGCTATCGACCGTTTAGTTGGTGGTGGTGGTGAGACTGCCACTAATAGATTTGGTGGATGTTTTAATTTGCAGATTTTTTCAATTAATCGGTCGATTTTTCTCAATTAAAATATATATACCAATTATAATTAAATCGAAAAAAAAACATTACCTTTGTTGAATTAAGCATTTTGTCGGTGGAGGTAGAGGGAGACCTTCAAATTATGAGGGTCAATCATATAAAACTTTTATGTTGCAAATGAGATTAATTTTAAAGTATACATAATATTTTATCCTAAACTATATAGAAACTCAAATATAAATACAAACATTAAAAAAAAAATTGAGATCAATGGACCCGTACTTTATTAATACCTCCGCCCCTGTTAATTGTAGAATTTGCAAATAAAATTACATGTTAGATAAGTAAATGCCTTCAATACATATACTTAAACGACGAAATATCAATAGAAATATCAATTAATGTATGATAAAGGATGTACCATATTTAAGAAATGCCCTAAAATCATCCTTGTATTTCTCAGCCAATATATGAACGCCTTGTCAGTTGTCACCTGTAAACTTGGTCCAGGAAATACTCTATAGACCTCACCTGAATCTGGACCGTGTGATCAACCAGACAGACCGGGACGCAGATCCAAGAGCTGAAAATGTTCAGGTGACGTAGATGCTGGGAGCGCCCACCTCTTTCCGAATCCGTATCCTCTGCATTAACTCAAATTTTGAGTTAAGATCTGAACCGTCCTATTGAGATCCGCACTAATATTAAAGTGCACGTGCATTATAGGAGTGGACAGGATTGGTCCGAGTTCTGATCGTATGGTTCATAAATTAACTCAAACGGTGCGTTAATGCAGAGGATACGTATTCCCTCTTTCCGAACGCATACACTGACAGCTGGTAAGGTGGGACCCAGTACTTAACAGTTTCAGATTAACTCAAAAACGGTACCTATTCAGGACGGCGCATCAGACCAGTATTATTTGTGCTTTGAGATTCGTGCAAAGTTAAAAGAACAGTCCGAATCCACTAATTTTAAAAGACTACCCTTTATGGTACCGAAGAGGACCCGAATTCCCTGTTTCCCCTGAAGCTCGCCAGGTGTATATATTTTTATTCAATGTTTTTGTAGCCTAAAGCTCCAAGGTACCGTTCGACAACAAGAGATTAAGAGTGAAAGATTAAAAGCTTAAAGAGCACTAAGGAACCGATGTTCGGTTGTCTTAATCCATGAATGAAAGCTAAGGAAGCTATATGAAGGGATAGAGGTGTCTTAAGATTCGGACAGAGAATTAAAATCCGGACAAAAGGAGATTAAAAGAAGTGATCTTAATCCGCACTAAGGAACTGATGTTTTTTCACATAATTAAACGACTAAAGAAGCTACAAAAAAGTGGATTAAATCTCAAAGAGACTTAATTCTTTTTTGTCGAATTGCCCCCAAAGAGTCCACGGACAACTTTGATTCAACGACAGATTGAGAGAGAGAGACGTCACCATAAAATATATGGGATTTTTTTAAAAACCGTAAATCAAAAAATTAATTCTACCAAACCAGCATGATGGCCTCTGTTTTTACAAAAACCGTCAGAACCGAGATGCCAATTCGGTCCCAACGTTTTTTTTTTCTCCGGACCGAATTGGCATCTCGGTCCCTACTTTTTCACAGCAAAACAGTGCCGAACTCTGCGGCCGATCGTGTTGCCTCTCTGGACCGAAATGGCATTTCGGTCCAGAGAATTTGTTTTCCAGACCGAGTAGCCATCTCGGTCCAAAGAATTTTCTTTCCAGACCGAGTAGCCATCTCGGTCCAAAGAATTTTGGCATTATTTTATTCTGTGGATACTCGGTTCAGAGAATTTTGGCATTATTTTATTCTGTGGATACTCGGTCCAGAGAATTTTGACATTATTATATTGTGCTATATTGAGAATTTTTTTGCAATACCGAGTAGCCATCTCGGTCCAGAAGTTCTGTCCAATAAAAATGTATTATGCTCTCTCCTCTCTGCATTATTTTTTTGCGAGACAGACAGAGAGCTTCTTCTTTCTCTCTTACACCTTCTTTCCGAGACCTTCATGCCTCTCTATTGTGCATAGTTTCAGTTTTCCAAATTACAGATCGGCTCCTGCATTGTGCCTCTAGCGTTCGTCTGAATACTGTAGTAAGTTTTTTTTTTCAATTATGATCGTATTTTTTGCTGTAAAATTGAAAATTATCAAAGGTTAATCGTGAAATTTTTTTTTCAGGAAATGTCTCAAGTATTAATAAATGTGTATCACAGACGCGAAATTACAGACGCACCGACCTGTACATTTCCTGTTACTAACTCAACTAGTCTTGATGAGCTAAGAAGACAGATATATGTTGGCATTCGGTTGCTCCCTAGCCGGTTCGATCTGACAATCAGCGCACGTTTGAACACGGCACCACCTGGCTCAGCAGAAAAATACCAGTTGTTCAACATAGACCACGAAGCGACTTGGTATATGGTGCTTGCGAATGCCACTCCGGTATTGAATTTTAAACTTCTTGAATTAGTGGTTGAGTCAGTACCAGTTGTTAGTCAGACCAATTATGACCCATACCCGGGTAGTGTACCCGGAACTAGCAGAGACATACCGGTGAATGACCCACCCATACATTGTGATGAAACCACCGAAATACCCCCCGTTGAGTTGCATGATTATTTTGACCAGCTGAATAATGATACTGACTCAGAAACAAGCTCTGACCCTGATGACACGGTTGTCGGGGAAGAGGAGATGGCCGAAATTGAGGATCAGATTAGGATGGAAGAAGTAAGGAATGAGTGGCAATCGTCTATTCCTTTTATTAATCGGGGATTGCAGCATCCTTGTTCGGCATTTCATGACGATGTGCCGATGCCGTACAAGGATGAAGCATTTTTTGGTCATCCACCCAGAATCGACGGTCCATTTTCGGTGGGACAGATATTTGAATCCAAAGCTGATCTTAAATCGAAGTTGAATAAATATGCCATGGATAGTAACTTAGAAATACAACAAACCCAGACAAGTCGTAACAGATATGTGGTTGTATGTACAGTGGAGGGGTGTCCGTGGAGGGTATACGCAAAAACCACTGCGACGGGCAATTGGACAATTGCAACAAACCCATACGAGCACAATTGTTACAGTACTTCATGTACAGCAGACAGTCGTCAGATGACTGCCAGGATGATTGCAGATATAATCAAACCGGGTCTCAAGGAGGACCTGGAGATGTCAATAAAAGCATGTCGAATTGCAGTTAGGCAGGAGTACAAAACGGTTGAGCCTTCATACAGCAAGATTTGGAGAGGGAGGGAGCTGGCTATTGCCGATTTATTTGGTTCTTGGGAGAAAGCTTACGAACTGCTACTCTAAATATTTATACATTACTCTAAATATTTATACAATTTATTTGCACTAAATATTAATAGGATTTATTTACACTAAATTACTCTAAATATTTACACTAAATTACTCTAAATATTAATAGGATTTATTTACACTAAATTAATTTATTCCTAAATTTATTTACACTAAATTAATTTATTCCTAAATTTATTTACACTACATTTATTTACACTAAATTACCTGCACTAAATATAAATTACTCACAAAAGTATAAATTAGTAAGAAAAATATTTTACCTTGAACAGGCAAGCCCCACAGACAGCTGACATCTTCCAGTGTCACTGTGCACTCCCCCACCGGAAGATGAAAACTATTCGTCTCGGGCCTCCACCTCTCGACGAGCGCAGTGATCAACGCTTTATCAATCTGACAATGCGTCACATCCTTCATCTGGTACAGGCCTAAATAAATCAAACCTTCTTTCATTCGAGGCTGGTAATGAATGGCCATTTGCCGAGGACCAGTACGCAGTGGACGATCCGGCTGGAACGATAATTTCATGCAGAATAATGTAAAGAACAAAAATTAATTTAAACTTCCAAGTTTATTTTGAAATTTAAAACCAACACGATATTAAACAAATACCGTTGTATTCACCAACGATATCTTGTGTTGCTCAGGAGGCAATTGCAACAAGCGTTGTTCAGCAGCCATTTTGCCCTACAATATAAATAAAATTACAACATAAAAAAACTCCAGTTAGTTAACAAATCAAAAATTCCTTTAGCTAATTTACTCTACATACAAAATTAAAAAAACCTACAATTAGTTAAATTATACTAAAAAAGCCTAAATTACACTAAAAAAAGCCTAAATTATTCTACATTTATTTTAAAAAAAAACTATGACCAAGATTACTCTACATGCAAACCAAATCATTATACAATTACTAAACACTATATACAATAAATTTATACACTAAATTACTCTAAATATTTATAAAATTTATTTACACTAAATATTTATACAATTTTTATACAACTTACTTACACTAAATATTTATTCACACTAAATTTATTTGCACTAAAAAATTATACATTTTATATACAATTTATTTACACTTAAATTTATTTACACTAAATTTATTTACACTTAAATTTATTTACACTAAATTTATTTACACTAAATTACTCTAAATTACTCTAATTACTTTAACTACTTATACATTTTATTTATACTACAATACATTAAAATACACTACAATCACTAAATAAATAACACTAAAATAAACTAATTTACACTACAATACACTAAAATAAACTAATTAACACTACATACAAACTAAACTAAATAATTTTACAAAAAAAATTAAAATTCGGATTTTTTTCCTAAATTAAAAATTCACACTATAATACATTAAATTAAACTACAATACACTACAAAAAACTAATTTATTTTATAACTAAACTAAATAATTATAAATTTCGGATATTTTTTTCAAAAAATAAATTTAATCACGTACCCAATGAAACTTGTAGATCTGAAGCTTTTCTTGTTCTTCTCTCAAAATTATATTCAAATATGTAATTAGAATAAAAAATGGCTGAGAATTTGAGGGGTTAAAATTAAATTTTTTGGGTTTGGTTTCGGGTAGAGAAAGAGGAAGAAGCTCTCGGGGAAGAAGGAGAATGGGAGAAAGAAGAAGGGAGTTGGCGTGTGGGGCCCGAGTAAAGAAAAGATTGGGACCGAGTTGGCTTCTCGGTCCGGAGGAAAAAAAGAATGGGACCGAGTTGGCTACTCGGTCCGGTGGGAAATTTTATCCGGACCGAAATGCCAATTCGGTCCGGAAGTTTTGGGGATTTTCTGTGGCGTACCTCGCGCCAGTATTGAAAATAAATTGGGACCGAGATGCCAATTCGGTCCGGAGAAAAAAAATTCTTGGGACCGAATTGGCATCTCGGTTCTGATGGTTTTTGTAAAATTTGGGGTCATCATGTTGGTTTCGTAGAAAACATTTTTCTATTTACGGTTTTTAAAAATAATCCTTCTACGAATTGAATATACTAGGTTAGATATGCTAAATCCTCGTAGCGTTGTAGAGTCTATAGAGCAAAGTACAACTAGGATTTTGACCTACTTCCCCCTAAACAAGAGTACAATCAGAAATCTCACCTGCCATTGTCCATTGCACATGAAACTACAAAATTATATTCCACGTAGTTCTCATAATATTTTTTTTTTAGTACTGACAATATAAAAGTAAATCAAAAATACAAAATTAGAATCCGACTCTGCTATTTTTTTTTTTTAAAATGCAGGATTATGTTTTTCTGATCTCAACCATTCAAATTTATTGAGATTTGTGCATGAATTTTTTTTTTATCGAGATACGTGAATAGAAAATTTTGAATGGTTGAAATCTAAAAAACAGAACTCTGTTTTTCTCTAAAAAAAAAAAAAAAGCAGCAGAGTCCATTCCACAAAACTAAAGTTAAAGCAAGGTATAAATATAATCAATAATAAATTTACTTTCGATCAAAGTCGTTGAATCTGAAATATTCATGTTAGACACTTAATATAGATAATCCAAAGATAAGAATATGACAAGCAATGCTAGCCTACAATGGTGACAAGCACATTTATTTATATCGTGCATTCATTAAGGAGTGAGGCTATGCGCTATGCACTATGCATAGCGCGGATTGATTCTTACTAAGATTAATATTTTTATTTTTAAAGTTCAAATAATAAATCTGAAGGTAGTACATCCATCGATTTTAGTCCAAATTTGAACTTTGTTTTGTGTTTAGCGTGCAAAAATTTTATTAAAAAAATAGTTTTGAAAGTTTATCTATTGGAAAATATGAAAAAAAAAGTTTCTTATTATAAAATATACTTAATTGAATTTAGTACAAAGGAAAGGAGGGGAGGAGTAGAGTGAAGAGGAGATGAATTGTATATACAAACTATTAAAATTTTGTAATTTTCAAATTAAAATGTAAAATAGATAAATTCTTTGCACTGCCTCTCTCCTCTCCTTTTCTCTTTCCACTTCTTCTCTATAGGTCATAAAATTAATTGTTATTGTCTAGGTTGTATGCCAAAAAATCAATGGTTTTATTTATTTAATATCGGAACCGCATTTCAATATCTTTCTTTGCAGTCTCTCTACTGTTTCTCACACTATTCGATGAGATCAATGCAGTTTATTAAAGATATTTAAACCATTTAACATGATTTTCATATTAAAATAAGTTTGAAGACCAAATTGTACATTTTTAGAATTTTTTTACTATTTAATTTTATAATTTTTTAAAATAAAGATTTTTCAGAAAAATCATGCACTAAGAGGCACACAAAAATTTTCATCTTTTGACCGTTCGACTTGATACTAAATAAATTTAATTTGTTTTACATACAAATAAAGTTTTCAAGAAGGAGATCGATTTGAACGTTTGAATTTGTCTTTTGAACTTTAAAAACAGATATACAACTTAAAAGCATATGTCATTATGGAAACTATAGAGGGTTTGTTTTGAGATTCGTGCCAAATTAAAAAAATGGTCCAGATTCATGCCATTATATGCTTATATAAGTAGAGTAAGCTAGATTCTAATCATCATAAATACTATCAGAAGTAATTTTTGATTATATTAGAACTTAGAGTATAATCATCATAAATACTATCAGGAGAATCCCAAAAAGAGGATTACAAAGTGCACCAGTCAAGTCAGTGACTCGCCTCACAGCAGGAAAGATCGTAGCCACAACAGAGAATCTGGGAACTTCACCCTGGGTTCATTGATTGGAAATTGGAATTCAGTGTGTGTACACTGTACACTGCACAGTTTGAATTTTAGACCGCTTCACCTGCCCAAAATTATTATTGTCGCCGAGAAACAAAAGAACAAGTATCCTCTCCATTACTGTAAAAGATTCTCTTCACTTTACGGTTTGAGAATAACTCCCAACCGCTTTGGGATTCGGGCTGACGGAAGAGGCAGTATTATTAGGCTTTGAGATTCGTGCTAAGTTAAAAAGAACGTTCCAGATCAAGTAATTGTTAAAGATTCCCCATTACGGTACCGTAGAAGATCTGAATTCGAGAAACAACAGAGCATCCCATTCCCATACTGTACGCTCATTTAATTATCTCCACTTTATCCATCTAGTAGACTCTAGTAGACTAGTACGGTGCTCAACATTATTTTTCTTACCAACCTGCCCTCCAAAATTTAAGGTATTTATTACATGGATTATGGTATTTTTTTTATGACAAATAAAGGATATTGGACAGTGGATGAATTAGCTGAATTTACACCATGTTTTGTATGATAATTTAATTAACCAATAAAACTAGTCTAATACATTTCCAAAATGGAAAAACCACATAGGTAAATTGAATATGTACCAAATTTTACCCAAAAAAAAAAAACAATGCATTTTGGACCAAATTAAAATTTGAAGGGGTATCTACAAAAAAGATTCTGTTGTCTGAGAAAGTCAACAACCACATGACAGCTCTTTATAAACCCAAAAAACAGAGACACCCAACTGCCCTTTTGTATCTGCCACCAAATGAATTAATAAAGAAAACAAATCAACGCGGCCATGAAACCAAAGTTTGCATCTATCTTTCTAGTAACCCTTCTTCTTCTTCTCTCTGTGCGTTTATCTCAAGGAGGGAGGCATTTCCCAACTGATTTCAGCGTAAATCGCCATGTAGAGGTATGCATATAATATACACGCTTAATTAGCTCCTTTTTGGCATTAATACGTAAATATTTTGGTTGAATTTTTGTTGGTATATGTCGTAATTTTAACTTGTTAGTTCTTTGAACAATTTATTTTTCCATTTCAATTGATAAAAAAAAGATGTAACTTTTCTCAAATTAACTTATTTCAATTGTACCATATAGAGAAACGAAGAGGTTGATTTTGATGGATTGGATCAAGAAGTGTGTGACAAATCTGAAGAAGAATGCATGATGAGAAGAACACTAGTGGCACACACCGACTACATCTACACTCAAGGGAACAACAACTAAAAACAGATAGATGACACTGAGCCTACAAAAATCTTAAAGTTTTCAATGCACTTGGTGCCATTTTTTTTTTTTTTTCAACTAGTTTATTCTGTCATCACTATAAGTAGTCTTGTTAATTGCATGTTTCTTCTTAAACTGTTGGAAAAGTATCCTCACTTTACGGTTTGAGATTAACTCTCAGCCGCTTTGAGATTCGGGCTGGTCCAGATCTACTAATTCTAAAAGATTCCATATTACGGTACCGGGGGATCTGAATTCTAAACTGTTATGTATGATGATAGAAATGTTTATTTGAGATGTTGCTAAATAAAAATTTAATCTTTTCTATTTATTCTTACATTTACCGTTGTTTTAAAACATTTTGATTTATTTTGGTATATATTATTGACTGCTAATCGCTAATCAACTTTAAAAATAACAGTATTATATTTTTTTCTTTCCAATTTCTCATTGGCATTGCGAGAGTTAGTGAGAGACTAAATGATGCAATATGAGGTGGGATCAAATTAGAATTTTTACAAGGGCCTCGTTGTAAAGTTTGAAGTACACATTTTATCTTTAGAGATCTCATAAACTTTGTCATTAGAAATGCTCTTCGGTTCTTTCACATGCATGTATTAATTAATTTACCCTACACTTGGCTTACTGGGATATTTTAATCTCAATTACAAATTAGTTGTAAATATTGATGTGATAATTGTAACAATGTAAAACAATTGCTAATTCAGTAAACTTGTTTCTTGAGCTTAAATTGTCACATCATCAGCATCTATATTTAATTTTCAATTGTCGATAGCAGAAAGGTACAAATAAATTATATTAAACAATTTAATAGTCTCATAAATTGAAATAGGAGATAAATTTTAGGGATGAAAATAATATTGATATAGTTTCCATGATAATTACTAAAATACTAATCTGGTATAAGAGAGTATCTTATTTTTTATTTATTTTTTTGCAAATGTTTGAATGCAAATGGAGATGCTTTCGGACTCCCTATTGTCGATTTTATGATTTTGCCCGTTAACCTTTGTGGGCTCACCCAGTACGGTCCAATTTGATCCGGCCCAGTAAAAGTTCCTTTGATATTGACTAAAATAGGCCTGCTTTTATTTATCTAATGTCTAGCCCAATAAAATTTCATTATAATTTTGGGCTGTCAAGCTTTGATCCATAAAACTCCAAGCTCAAGATAAGCAAAACCTTTGTTTCTTCCTTCCCGCTGCGCGTTCGATCTTTAGTTCTTCCTCCGAGAGTTCCATGGATTCTCTACTGGTAAAGATACTCGGCTTTAACTTGATTAACTTTCGGTAGTTTATGTAGATAAACGATCGTCTTTCTCATATTAAACAGTTGTTTTCTCTTTGTGTATTTGGTCACTTTAGAGAAAAATTCAACCAGCGCCAGTGAAGGAGAAAGAGGAGCCTGGTTTCTGGTTGGAAATCTCCGATTCTGTCTCGAAACACTGTAGCTTCGGTTCTGATGGTCACCTCAGTGTAATCTCGCACCTAATTACTTCGTATTCTAAATTTAGTTAGTTTGGTGCTTAGTTTGGCTGGGTTACTTGCTTGACCTATTGAGTGAGTTCAATATACAGTGGGGGTATCAATGGTACCCTTTTATCCGTTTACCTGACCCATATTGTATTTGATAAGACGTGGTAAGGTTTTTTTTTGTTAGCTTATCTGGTAAGGGTAAATTTTTTTTTTTTCAGTAACTTTAACAGGTACGGGTATGACAATGCTTTCACCCGACCAGTATCGTACCCGTTGACACCGGTAAGTGAGTTCAATATACCGCAACAATTTTCTAATTGCATGGTGTTGCAACTCGAATTGTAGGTTAAAACATTGAAAGATACAAGACCCCTGCATCAGAGATTGGTAGAGTCATTTTTGAACAAATTCTTTCCTTCGGGTTACCCATACAGGTATATGTATCAATATTTTCTTTCATATTCATTAAATTGTTTGATACAAAAAGAAAAAAAAAAGTTGGATGTTACCCCAGGTCCACATATCTGTTAACATATCATGAAAAATAAATTTTAGTGTGAACGAGGGGTACTTGACTTACACGCAATTTCGGGCTCTACAACATTTCTCTAGTGCTACCTTATCTGTTCTTTCTACTCAGGTCAATTAATCTTTATATTTATCTACTTTCACTCTTTTTCTAAGTTTTCTACTTTCACTCTTTAGTTTCCTACTAACAAATCAATGTGAGCTCTGGCTCAGTCTCTGTTATTTGCTGCAGGTTTGAGACCGACACCTGCACAAGCAACAGCTGTCAGCTGGGTAAGCGTAAAAAAATAAGATAAAGCACCAATTAATTATTAAATCTATCTCTTGGATTCATACTATTTTGTCTCTGATATACTTAGATTCTAAAAGATGGAATGCAACATGCCGGAAAACTCATATGCAGTAGCATGGGTGCACGAATGGACTCAGAGCCTAAGACCTGGCGAATATTTGGTATGTTATCGACCAGAACTGATCCTTGTCTATACTGGTACGATGTATCTGTAGTATTGATGAACTCCACTGGTATTAGACTAGTTGTTTGTTTCTTGTGGATCTCACCTATTTAAAACTGTTGATAATAAATCATAATGCAATGGTACTTGTGCTTCACTTCTCTTTGAAGGTTTTGGTTATAATTATGTTACATAAATTGGTTTTCTAGCTGATGTGTTATACGACCTTGGTACTGGGTTGGAGGTCATTTCTCCATTGTGCCCTCAGCTTTTTCTTCAGATGGCTGGATTGGGAAATTTTGCCAAGGTAACAAGTTTAGTTTTTAATTCCATTTTTTCTTTTTGATTGTGCTCAGCTTTTAGTGGGGATAAGCTGTGTAATATATCATGATTATCTTTTAGTACCTTTTCAATTTGGCACCTATCTGTCTGTTGTATCAAACATGCCCCTTGAAGAAGATATTACAGGATTTCGTATCTGGAGGGATGTCTCTTATATGCATCTCTGGGACAAATGTGCCAAATTTGTTTGTTGTGTTTTGGGATGAGCAAAATTTGATTTTTCCTATTCGTAAAAAAAATATTTCATAAAAATATTCTCAGGGGATGGCAGTGGTGGCAGCTAGAGCAACAAGGCTACCAATATATTCATCTTTTGCAAAAGAGGGAAACCTGAGTGATTTATTTGCAAAAGGAGAGGCTATATCTACCCTTTTCAATGTGCTTGGTATTGGTGCCGGCATTCAGCTTGCATCTACTGTTTGCTCCACCATGCAAGGCAAGGTACGTATGTTATCCATGCATATTACAGGATTATAGTATACCGTTGGTGCCAGGTAACCTACAATTATACCATTTAGTTTTTGCATATTACAGGTATGTCATCCTTTAGTAATAATTTGATTTGGAGCCCTAAAACATTAAATTTATGCTCAACCCATCAAAATCAGATATATCACATATAACCCCTGCTCTCTGTGTTTCTTTATAAAAAAGACAAAATTCCTCCTTCGCATGCATAGCATGACGAGGAAGGGAGATCACTTTGAATCTCTCCAAGTAAATGTTAAGGTTGGGCAAATAGATATTTTATTATTTGTCAGGTTTGCACGGTCACAAGCCCTAGAAATTTCTTCTGTAGGGTTTTTATGCAAACAGCCGTTAGAGAAGTTCCACTTGTCCATATTCTAAGTTGTTTTAATTTATTTATTTATTATGTTTTAGATGATTGTGGGGCCTTTGCTTGCGGCCTTGCATATATATGGAGTAACACAAGAGATGAAAGCGACACCTGTCAACACTCTCAACCCGCAACGAACGGCCATGATTGTAGCAGATTTCATCAAGGTACATACTAGGTACAAAAGATGTATGAAAGAACGATCTGATCCATTGTCAAGATTACAACCCACGCATATAAACTTGATGTGGCTATTGTACGAGTCAAGTGGCTCTAGGTATTAAAATATATATAGGGCTGGTTAATGTCTGACGGAACAACTGGGGGTTAATTCAGGCTACATTTTGTGGAATCGGACCTTATTTAGAGCTAGTTGACACTAAATCATATATTGATAAGCTAATCATACAATGGAGGTAAAGGAAGCGTAATTGCACAAATGAGTGCTAATCATACAATGGATTAATTTGATCTTTGGACTATCATATATGATCCTCCTAGAAATTAAATGACAGTTAAGCAATCACTTCATATATACAACTTGCTTATTTTATATATGTTTGTCAGAGTGGTAGAGTCTCAAGCCCGGTCGACTTGCGATACCGCGAGAACCTAATCTTCCCTGACAGGTTAATAGAAGAAGCTGGGAATGTAAAAGTTGGTAAACCCCTTCGTGAGAGCTTGAACCCTAGGAGCATTAACAGATTGAAACAAGTCTTTTCCAATGAAAAGTTTCTCATAAACCGAAAAGGCAAGAATAAGTGTTACATGGTACTGGAGGTGAATGCAACTGGAGAGGATGCGCTGAGGGGGTGGCTTGTGGCAGCTTTTGCTGCTGAAATGGATAAGTCCGTTGCTTCGAGTTCGGATGATCATGAAATTTTACACGAGGCGCGTGAAAAGATGGTACGGATTTTCCCTATCTTTATTTCTCAAGTGAAGAGTAGAGGTTGGCATACAGACCAATTTTTAGATGGTAATAGAATACGGTTTTCGTACTAAACATATGTCTAATTGGTACGGAGAATTGGAGATGGAAAAAAATTGAAAGAATGTTGTATTATTTAATTTTTATTGAGCAAACCTAGATTATCAAAAAAAAATTATATATGATGAAGTCTTTTTCTTTTTGTGTTGAACTTCAATTAACGTTCTTTTTCTTTTATCATACATATTGTGTTCACTGAGATTTAAATTCAAAATCACTTAAAATTCATCATAGTAGGTTATTGCTTGAGGTATAAGTTAGGTTTTATTTAGAAATTTAAAATCAGTAATTTGTGAAGCAGGCATGTTACACTACCTACTTGTGGTGAACAGAACAGTATTTTACGTACCTTTTTGGGGAGGATATAAATACAACTTCCGAACATTAATTGGAAAGAATTTAATTTTCTTATTGTTGTTTTGCAGCGAGTTATTTTAGAAGAATACAGAAAAAAAAAAGATAAATCATGTCTAACAACAAATCATGAGTGAGGCTTTGGTGTTAGGCATAGCGCAGATCGGTTCATATTAAGGATCAATATTTTTGTTTTTTAAGTTCAAATAGTTGATCATGTTGAACGGTTCACATTGATTGTTTGAATTTTGAAAATGAAGATATTGACCCATAGTACGGATCAATATGCGCTATGCGTAGTACCGTAACCTCAACTGTCAACAATAAGTATATATCAACACAATAAATAAGTGTGCATTCAGAGATATGTGAAGAGTTCATGAAGAAGTATTTGAAGATGAATTTATATAGTTAGCCTGTTAGTAACCTATACTAACAAGCTGTAAACAAGGTGAGAGCAAGACTTGAACTCGACTCCTGAATATAACGAGGCAAGCTTGACTTTAGCCTCAAACTGAAAGTTCTGGCTCCTGATGGACTCGTTGCTAATCGAGCTGAATCGAGTCAGCTCGTTAACAACTCATTCATACTGTGAGCCGTGTAGGTATCAAATGTTATTGTCAATGTGGTGTTATAAGTTGTGCATAGATCAATTGCTGGTCGCTGCCTCTCTTACGATTTCTCTCCCTGCTCCCTGTGACCTCATCCCCTTCCCCTTCCTTTGACGATGCCTAGCCATTCACTCCTCTGCAACTTTCTTGCAATGAGAGCTGAGTATTTTTGTAGAATAGAGCTTCATCAGCTCTTGCTCGGTCGTACGAGTTCATTCTAAAATTTGACTGGGAGAGAGGAAGGAGCTTTTTTTTTTATATCTTGGCAGAAGCTGCCAATTGTATTTATTATAACAGGAGGGGGGAGCTTAGGGAGGGTATAATCTGAGCTGTCAAAATTAAGGTTTGAAGAGAATAGAATCCCTACGAACTGACTTAGTCAAATATGAATTCGACCAAAACAAACCGAACCCGTTAACAGCTCGAATATAAATCAAGCGAGCTGGTTACATACTTTTTCCGAACCACGAACTACAGTTTTTTCATCAGCCCTATTATAATGTACATCACATAAAATGATGATGCAGCACAAAGACGAACACAGCACACTGCCCAACTTCAACAGAAATTACAGTAGTTATGCATCATAGTTTAAATAAAATAACAGCAAATGACAGCAAATATATTTACACGGACCATTAAGATTGAAAACATATACACGAAGTATACATTATGCAACACGTAGAAAGGCTCGATAAATCTTTTATTCAACATCATTTCTTGTCATCTTCATCCTCAAGGTCACTAAAAGAGACATCCTCGTCATCTACTAAAGGTACACTTGCTGTATTTTGTGAAACTCCTGTTATATTATCATTTGTATCCTCTTGCAACCACTCATCATCTCCATCTGAATCTTCAGAATGTTCGACTTTTTGAACAGCTACTGGAACTTTTGTGGGCAGTTCCTCTTCTTTAATCACCGATTTGTCCACTATTTTCACTTCAGTCACTTCCACCGGGTGCTTTTCAGTCTCAACTAAATCTGATATGGGGATGGTGGTAAGGGTTTCTTCTTCTTGCCTCTTAGATGATGACGATGACGACGATGATGATGATGCTGCTGATGGAATGTCGTATATGTCTTTCGATGGTGGTTCTTCAGCTCCTTGTTCAAGTGGTGCTGTGATATATTCTGGGGTTTTTTGGGGTACATTAAAAGTAGGCAACTCTAAGATAGGTACCTCTACAATGCTACTATCATACTGCACTTCCTTGTTCTTCTGACTTTGGCTTTTACTTGACAACTGCATTCTGGCATCCATGATCTGCAAGAATAAAGTGTTACTACTTAAATTAAAAGATGTGAAGTCTTCTTAAAAGAGAATAATTTGATCTGTGTTGTCAATTGCATCTTTTAAGATAGGGGCTAAATATCAAGACATGGCATACATACCACAATTTCACTCAACTGCTTCATACCCATGTGTTATATCTAAAATTTTGGCCAGAAGTAATACTGAGTATGGAAACATCTTAATATGTCTTTCTTCCAACTCCATAATGGTTTAACTTGGTTGGAGCTCAAGCAGGCTTATATAAAAACTCCACAAAGAGTACCAAATCCAGCACTCTTAAAATATCTGTTAGTCTGATATACCAAAAAGTAAATTATTCTGTATTCCACTTCAAATATTTAGCTTCACTAGCACAAAGACATGTAACAAAAAAGATTTCGGAGGAATAGATGCATGCCAAGTCTGTAACTTCCTATATTGAAGTACATCCCAATGAATTATAAATGTAATAATTGAATGAGGTTATAAATACCAAAATGACAAAACCAAGTTGTCCACATATTACTTCATAGTCAATAACGTTTATATGTGTACTTAAAAAAAGATTTATCATGTATACCTTGCACAATAAGAAATATCACCACTTCTACCTCCCATCTGATCTTTTCAGAAACAACCAATATACTCTTCATTCATGTAGAGATAAACAGTATGGAAGAGTTTGGACATTTTATGAATTAGAAAGCAAATGAAAATGAAATGATACAGGGTACATCTTTTATCTTTTGCGTACATGACATTTTCCCATGTTTACATGGGAATGGAACCATGGAAGATATTTCTCATTTGACGTCACATAGAAAATACTAAAAATTCACGGGGGGTAAAAATTAAAATTGCTGCTTTGCATATTAAAAAGAAGCAGCCTACATTTACACGACATGTTTTCTTCATCAATACGTACCATTTGCCACCATAGATGTATCACAGAAATTCTGAAATAGAGAGCAAAAAAAACCTGGGCTGAAAAGAGCATCTCTGCATCTTTCTCATCAAGCCTAGGGTAGACAAGCATGAAATAAATTTTCCAAAAGCATCTTTCACTCATATGGTTTGGGCAGAGCTCAATCCTCAATGCTGCTAATCTCGGCACAAGCTGTTCAATTGCAAGAGCATGCTCTTGTTGCACATCTGACATCTCAAAATCTGTTACATGTAATGAGTATAATTAATTTCAGTCCAAGTTTTCCAAATATTTGGTCGGTGCACTCAGCCATACTCATTTGCAAATAGCTGTAGATTGCTACAAATAGAATCAGAATAGTAATGTATGCAACTTAAAATTGATCCATAGAGGATTTACAGCTTTCAAAAACATAATTGCACCAAGTTGTAGATTGATATCAATGCAGTTGATAAATTAATGTATGAAATTTAAACAATAAACACTCAGGATTTAACTGCTTTTAAAGACAGAGTGACAACAAGCTGTAATTGCTCTCAATGGTAGTTGTTACTTCTTTTTATGCAATATTTGATTTTTAGAATTTCACCGGTACCACAGAAAGGTAGCATGCATATAAAGCAAAGGAGACATTATTTCTCATATATACCAACAACAACAACCAAGCCTTTAGTCCCAAACAAGTTAGGGTAGGCTAGAAATGAAACTCAATCATAGTCACAAAGTGAATGTAGATAGTAATAAAATAATAATAATAGTAGTAGTAGTAATACTGATATAGTAATAATACTAATAATAATACTAACTATATGATGCCTACACTATAGATCGTTGGGGCCAAAGTCCTAAGCTCTACGTCCTTGACCCCAAATCACTAGCCCTATGACCTAAAGCCTATAATACTACCCCCCCCCCAAACAACCCCTACACAATATTTCCTATATACCAACTGCCACAAAATCATAAAGCATTAATGTGGTAGACATAAAAATGTTCTGCTATGTTAGATGCAAAAGCTTCTGTTAATTGCAACCATCTTACTCAAATGTTGACCTGACTGTATCTAAGCATCTACATTTCCTGTTTGAATGGAAGTATAAATAATATAGTTACAATTGACCATTTTATATATGAAATATCACGCGTGCCCATGAAAAGACCAAAATATCCCCTATTTGCCAGTAAAGGGAGAAAGTTCCATATATATTCTTCAAATCACATGAACATGTCCTACGCACCCCAGCTTTTTTTTAAAAACAACCCAATGTAGTCCCCTTTCAGTCATTTTATGCAGATGTTATTTAAAATTTCTCTTTTAGAAAGATAGGAGGACAAGAACACAAACCATCACACTCTTCCTCTAGCAAAGGGAAGTCGAGCCAGGTCCCTGGATGCATTGAAATATTGTCCACAAACATCAACACCTCCTCAGTCACACCAACCACACCAGTGTCCTCGGCATCTTCATCCTCATCAGATCCAAGAGGTAGAAAACTGGAAGCAATCTTAGCTATCTCTGAAACAGCCACGTGTTCTGATATCTTAGATATTCCACTCCGAACTCTCCCCCCAATCTCAGCAAAGTCACTCCGAATACCTGCCAAGCTTCTAAATCATTAGTTACAGATAATATCCAAATTCTTTAAAGAAAAAAAATTAGAAAGACAAGTTTTGATTTGGTAAAAATGACATGTACTAAAACCACAACTTACAGATTTTTGACATAGTATGAGATTATAATCTTCAGAGTGGTTTAGAAATCCAACAAATGTGAGAGTGGCAGTTATCATAGCCATTTCTCAAATAGTTTTAGTAAATCATAGAATTTAGCAATTTATAAATCAGAATTTTACCCTGGCATGTGTTGCATTGTCTGTCAGTAAAATCCTGATCTCAACTAACAATTTGGTTGGAATGGTCAAACAGCTCGTTCTCTACCTAATTCTCTTCAAGACTAACCAATAGAGCCTCAGTTTTCCTCTTTAATAGCTATCTATCCAATGTCTCCAGCCTTTTAACTTCATTTCCAGTGATCTACAAGTTACACCTAAATCATGCAAACAAGACGTAGTCTAAACTCTAAAGACGATTAGTGACATCACCTGGCATTTTTATCGACGAATCAGATGCTTCCACGTCATCGCCATCTCCAGGTGAAGTTTTGAATTCTGATTGGGATTGCGGAGGCGGGGCGAGAAAAGAGGCGAACCCACGAAATTGGCGGGTAAGGGTTTGCGTGATCTCGGAGATGTCTTCCTTAACACCTTTCGGCGGAGACTGGGGGTCTCCGGCAGTGTCTGAGGTGGTTGAGGAGGGTATCTCTTGTTCCTCCTCTTCATCGTCGGATGGAAGAAGAGTTTTCGCAATAGATCTCGCTAGCCATGACATTTTGCTTCAGATCTTTGTCCGACCTTTACTTGTCTTATATTTTCCTCGAATTTTCAGATCGCATTTAGTAGTTGATGTGGAGATCAGATGAGGAAGAATTTTGTCGGGTTGTTGCTTGTTTGATCACAAGTTCACAAGTCACAACTTGGAGGAGAGAGATGAGTGTTGATCATAGTATTGGGCCTCTTGATATGGGCTTTTAAGTCGTCCAACGCTTTTACTCAACTAGTAGAGGGCCCGCTTGATTTACTCTCTTCGCTAAAGCAGCTACTGATGTGAACATCTAAATCAGTAGTCTAATTTTAATTATTTACATTACATTATAATTTGAAACACGTAGTCTAAATAAGTAATGGTATTGGATGCTTTAGCAATTATGGCTCGGATGTGAACTTGATCTTGTACAATACAAACTAAAAAAATTAAAAATTTGAAACAAAAATGATAAAACCATAAAACTTTGAAACAACTATAATCAAGTATGTCAATTAACGGTCCAAATTCCTCATATAAAACAAATATAATCATTTTTTTTTGCTTTATTAAAGTAAAATAACAAAATTATTCAATTTGTGGCAGATAAAATGATGCTGAGTCAGCAATAAAGGTGTTCTCTTTTCTAAGTGCTAATTTTCAAAGGGCAATTTATTTATCCTTAGGTTTTTACATATTTATCCAAAATAAGTATCTAATTGTGTATTTTCAATAATAAATTAATTACTTTGAACAAAAATATTTTCGTGTAACAACTTCTTTTAATATTTATGTAATTTTTTAACACTTACATATTTTTTTATATTTTTTTAAAATATGTTATGATGATCGTACGAAAAATGTGATGATAGCTAATCATGACGACCCTTTTACCATCACCAGCAATGTTTGAGAAATTTGATCACATAAAAAATTACTAAATGTAAAAAACGACTAGTTAAATATTTATAAAACTAATACTTTTGTAACAAGTAGCTAACTAAATGAATATGTGTTAAATATAATTATCGGTTTATCAAAAATAACTACCTAAATACTTATAAAATATATATATATATAGAGAATGGCTAATATACAAACGTTTGGTCCTGGACTCAGGAACAAACAATTTGGTTCTCCGATTTTCAAAGACCAAATAGTCGATCCAAACCATTAGATATTCAATCTATATTAAAATGTGCTTGGAGACCAAATTTTACATTTTTGGGAATTTTTTTACTATTTATTAAGCTGGTTTGAAAACCGCTGTTTTTCAATGCTGCAAAAATTTAACAAAAACAGCAGTTTTCAAACCATCTTAATAAATAGTAAAAAAATTCCAAAAAATGTAAAATTTGGTCTCCAAGCACATTTTGATATAGATTGAATATTTAATGGTTTGGATCGACTGTTTGAACTTTGAAAATCGGAGAACCGAATCGTTTGTTCCTGGAGAACAAACGTTTGTATATTAGCCATTCTCTCTCTCTCTCTATATATATATAGAGTCTGGCTAATGTCATAACATTATAATTTCAATATAAGTTATAACGAGTCAGTTTTGGCAATTTCAAAGTTCGAACAGTCGATCCAAACCTCTCAAAGTAATCTTGATATTAACATGTGCTTGGAGACCAAATTTTATATTTTTTGAAATTATTTTACTATTTTTTTAGATAAGTACAAAATCACTGTTTTGGATGGTCTAGAATAATTTCAAAACAGTTATTTGGTACCTATCTAAACAAATAGTAAAAAAATTCCAAAAAAATATAAAATTTGGTTTCCAAGCACATTTTAATATGGAGATCACGTTGAGCGGTATGGATCGATTGTTCGGACTTTAAAATCGCCAAAACTGACTCATTATAATTTAAACTGAAATTATAACGTTATGACATTAGCCAGACTCTATATATTAAAACGATTACATCAATACTGGACGCAAAGTTCAACTCTAAAAATCAAAAGATAGAAGACCGGGTTTTTTTTTAAAAACATAATTCAAAAAAAAATATTTTTATCAAACCAACATGATTATTTTTTTTTAATAAAAATAAATTTTTTTTGGACCGAATTGACAATTCGGCGGTCCCTGCTGATTTCACAGCGTTTCATGACGAACGCTGGGAAAATCCGAAAATGAGACCTGACCGAGTTGCCAACTCAGTCCCCTATTTTATATTTCTGACCGAATTGATATTGAGTCAAATAATTGAAGTTCATTTCTGTTGAGTCAAATGGCTGAATAGAAATTGCCAATTGATATTGATTCAAAATAATTTAATATTTTTCTGACTGTATTGGCAATTGATATTGAGTTTGATTCAAAATAATTTAATATTTTCTTGACCGAATTGGCGTTTCATGACGAACTCTGTTGAATTGCCAATTGATATTTAGTCAAATGATGACTTTCTCCTATTTTATATTTTTTTGACCGAGACAATTGGAAATTATTGGGACCGAATTACCAATTTGATACGGGCTTAAGAAAAACTCTGGATCAAATTGGCAATTCGGTCCGTAGGCATTACACAAATATGTTGCATGTTCTGCGGAAACTGTGAAATAAGCAGGGATTGAATTGTCAATTCGGTCAAAAAAAAATCAAGCAGACCGAATTAACAATTAGGTTCTTATAGTTTTTGTTAAAAAAAATAATCACGTTGATTTGGCAAAAATATTTTTTTTAAGGCAAATTCTGGAATGGACCAAAAAAAATTTGGACCGTCCATTTAGTTACGATCGAACGGTTCAGATATTTTGTAAGTACCAAAAATCTCCGTTAAATTTAACAGATTTTTTTTTCGGAAGGGTAAAATAGTCATTAAAGTATAACAGCGATTCGCTTGTTCTCTTTTCGCTCTTTCTTGAATATATTCGCACCTCCGCGGCTCCGCCTCGTTCCCAAGCCGTGCGGCTACTTCCACGGAAAATTCCTCCACAGCTCCACCAACTCTTCGCTGCTCCGTCAAGGGCCTCCAAAAGAAGTGAAATCTCCACTACAAGAAAAATATCATTTCCTGGTGCTAATCCAGCCGGCGTTAGAAAACATGCAATTACTCAACCTCGTCATTCAATGAATTCCCAGAGATGAATAACTTAGACAGCGACACTACTATAAACAAAGAAAGGTGCTGGGCTGGAAAATGTCGACCCCAAAAGGGGTTGGGGCTTCAGGGGTATTTATAAGGTACCAATTCTCAATTTAATTTATATGAAAATCCGTTCTTAGATCCAATACGTAGTTTTAGACCTTCACTTTGAGAGTAGCTTGTCTAACCAGACCTCAATTGGTGGTAACTCGTACCTTTTCTGGTATGTGCATGCTAGAAAAGTATTGTTTTCTGCTATCATCCTGTTCTTTTTTTTATCTTGGTTTTTGTGAACCAACACACATCTGGGCGTGCTTCTGTTTTTTCATTTTTTTTGTTTAATTCGAGTCTTCCTTGCAAGTACCAGAACCAGCCAACCTGCAGGCACAAGAACAAGGGCAATCTATGAAATTGTCTCCGCCCTTGCACAAGAACCAAGGTTTTGCCAGTATCTTGCATCACTGGCTTGATATTCATGTTTTGTTGATAAATTTCAGTATACCATTTTATTTAGGCATTTCTTTGTGGAAAAGTTGGGGACCCACCAGTGCAGAAAATACTAAGAAATGGACACACAGTGATGATATTAACTGTTGGTACTGGTGGAATGTTCGATCAGAGGATTGTGGGAGGTAATGATGTGCCAAGGCCGGTACAGTGGCATCGTATTGTGATACAAAATGAGAATTAGGCAACTATGCAGTTCGTCAGTTGGTGAAGGAGTATGTTTCTTTCCCTTTCCTCTAACTGTTTGGGAGGTTATGTTTTTCCTTCCGACAGGATATTTTATTTACATTTTCCTAGCATTTTTGTTTTTTTTACTGTGAGGCATGAAGGTATTGCTTCTTTTAATTCATCTTTAAAATTGCTTCTCTCAACAACATCCATATAGAAGAAGACAAAAGAGTTTCCCAAATAATGCATTTTGGATTTGTTGAATGCGTAGGAAAAATCCAGTTAATTAAAGCAGGAAATGGTGCTGCAAATTGGTCATTGGATGAGCTGATTAAGCACTATCTCTTGTATTTTACATTTCTAATCGAATATTTTCATGCTGGTGGTTTACTACAGTGTTCTATAATTTAGCCGAGTGAATTAGACATTGGACATTTGAAAAACGAATGATCATGTTAACAATAATTTGTCTTCACCAACAAGGTAACAAATCATGTCAGTGTTTTTTGCAAATATGTAAAATGTTTGTGTAACCTGCAGAAAGTCGTATGTTATCATTTGTCCGATCTAAAATTCTTATTGGTCTTGGCAATATATGTACTTGTACATTTATGCAATGGCATCAAGCGTCATTACCCAACAGAGAGGGATGGCAGTCCTGGAGCTTCAAGCTAGTGCAGAAGTCATGAACTGGTACAGAACCTTGTACCAGGGGCAGTAAACATCCGAGCAAGGGATGATATAGGCATAGGGGTTTAGTATTTCAATTTATTACTTGTGCTGAGTTTTTTGTATATAGCCAATAAAATAGGGACCTTATTGTAAATACTTTTTTACTAATCAATAGAATTGTCAGGAGTTCCGACTCACTGACCTTCAAAAAAAAACTTTCATGGTTGTAGATTTTAAGGGGCTTAACTGCGTATATGATGAGAAGGTTTAACCTGTGTATATGATGTTTGCTTAGAATCTCAAGATATCTGTACCATTGAAACCTAGCCGCTAATGACTAGCGATATTTAGATTGAATGGTTTATGATTTACAAAATAGTCTGCTTGTGATCCCAAAATAAGGAGCCAACTTAATGAAGATTAACAATATTAAAATACTAACCTGAATTAAAATACCCCGTGTTAGTATCACAAAAAAAGTGCATATTAAAAATAAAAAAAATGGTGCATATGTCGGTACACAAGGATATGGCTGATTTTAGTGTCAATCCTGATATGGAATATGTAAATTCGTACCTGTTTTCTCAAATGACCAAAATACCCTTCTTGTTTTGTGCATTTTTTCTAGTAAATAAAAAAAATTGCTATGTTTAATCTTTGTTATTCTTAATATGGCTTTTTTTCTTCATTAATTTGGTCATTCCTCTCTTTATCAATGTAATACTAGCAAAAGCATGTTGTTCATGTTCTAGAATTAATTTCTGAAATATAATTTTTTTCATTTCGGTAAAAAAATTACCTTTTTCGAGAGAAATGTTTAGAGAGTTTCATAAAAAAAACTCTTATGATTTAATAAAAAATCATCCAATTTATCATGTTTTACAAATAAGGGGTAACTGGTAGAATAGTAAATCAATAAAAAAAAATAATCCACTGCATATTCTCTTGGATGGAACTGTGAACTTCAAAATTTATTATAATTGGGAAGTTAAAAGTTTTGATGTATTGTTTGTAACTTGAGCAGTGTGTGTGCCAAATCTCGTGCAATTTGGACTTCATTTCATCGTCGATACGAGGCTAAAGAGCTAAATCATTAAATTTTTATATAACCTGATAAATAGTATATTAATCTTAAAATCGCATCAAACTAACATTGCTGCATATATGTGAAATACATGACATGTTCACGATTTTAATTCTTGAATATTGAACATGTTTGCACTTGATACAACATGACATATTATGTTAGGTTTTATCAAGTACGAAATGTCGTGTTGTTTTGGCAGATTTTTTTAATTATATCGTAGTTTTATTTTTTATGTAATTAGAGAGTTAAATTATATTATAACATTGTGTCACATTCCAAACCGGAAATTCCGGATTAAGGCATGATCAGTCCTCGAATTTTGTTTTCAAAAGATTCAAAACCATTTAAAAGTAGTGATTTTGCACCTATCTAAAAATAGTAAAAGAATTCAAGACCATTCAAGACCATTATTTACTCCTTCAACATGTGTCAATAGAAGTTAGAATAATTAGTGAAATTTAATTAATTAAAATCAAAATTCAACTTTAATTTTGGAAAATATTTTGCTATGAAAATTATATTAATGGAATTTATGAAATGATTAAGATGAAATTTGCTCGTGTGTTATTCAAAATATTTTGCTATGGAAATTCTATTAATGAAATTTATGAAATGATTAAGATGAAATTTTCTATCAATTAAATTGTATGTTGTAAATAAGATGAAATTTGCTTGTGTGTTATTCAAAAATAACAATTTATGCGTTATGTAAATTTAGTAAGATATTTAACAATTATATTTATGTTATTCACGTGAAAAGTTTGTAAAACTCTATTTTGAATTTTATTGTGATATTTTTTTTATTCACCAAAATCAAGGGTCTTAAGTATTCATTTTATAATTATTAGTTCATTTTAAACAATTTCTATATACTAACAGAGACTATGTATTAATTTTCTTGCTGACCAAGAATGCTAATTTGTAAAACAAAAAGCAATTAATTGAGAGAGTAAAAAGTGAAATTAATTTCACTTGTATATTTAAAAAATAAATTGTTAGGGATGTATAACTATTTGAGAATAAAAATTTATGCATTGTGTATATTTTGTAAGATATTTAATAATTAAGTTTATTTGTTTAAATTGAATTTATAGATGTAATAAGTATTTGTGAAAATATTTAGTGAAATTTATTCAATTAACATCAAAATTCGACTTGAATTGTAGAAAATATTTTGTAATGAAAATTATATTAATGAAATGTATGCAATAATTAATGTTATGACATGTTTATTGCTCAATTAAATGATTTTGACACATTAAATTATATAGCATTACATGTATGTTGAATATATGACTAACATCTTTTATGCATGAACATAACACATAAACTCTTGTTTCGTGAGTTAATGAGGACGCACGGGAATATGTCATCCGTTGCTCGATCGGAACCGTTTAAATTAAAGAGCACTGCATTTATTGTCTTGCACCCAAGTTTGATCAAAAATTGTTTTTATTTACCCATCTATCTAGTTCACCGAAGATTGAAGTATTGTATGGCCATAAACACTTCGTGCTGGATCGAAACTCATACATAATAAAACTTTTGAACTTTTATGTTGGTTACATTCAATGTTCTCCCTTGATCATTTTAAAATAGATTTGGAATGATTTCATTGCAGATCGACCGTTGATTTTCCGCTTGAAAATGAACGGTCCAAACATGTTTTCTAAATTTGAAGGGACATATAATGATGAAAGTTTATAAAAATAACATGTATAAGTATTATTTGGCCATACAAGATGTAAAAAAAATAAAAATATATTTTTTGAATTTTTTTCGTATGTACTGTTGTACATGTATTAGGTGATTAGTAAATATCAAGCTCTGTTGACCGTCCGATAAGCGAAGAACGGTCCTGATGTCTTCATTTAAGAGGTTGTGGATAGGGATTCCACATTCTGTGAGGTAACATAATATTTCTGTTTAGATCTGGTTCTAGATGATGCACAAGATCCTTTACTATTTGTGCATAATAATGATCAGACGGTCGGATATTAAACACATATATTACGTTACCTTTGAGTTTATGAAAACCCCTTCTATCTCTCCTCTCTGTGTATAGATTTTTTGCTTTCACTTCCCTGCTTTGCTCCTGTCTCCCTCCCAAAATTTCACCAAAATTTCACAAAATTTTAGCCGGGTTGGCTTTTCCCCGCCTCACTTTCCCTCTCCTTTTACAGTGAAATTTCACCAAATTTTTGCCTAGGGTTGGCTTTTCCCCGCTCCTCCTCCCCTCCTCTTTTTGGTAAAATTGACTCACAACCCGATCTAGGATTTTCCCACTCTCTCTCTCTCTCTAGACAGTCAATCCTCCTGCTCTCTCTCGATCTCGAGCAAAATTTACCATGGGCTGTGGTTCTAGACCACCACAGTCTCAATCGAGTGGACTGCGTGTGGTTGCGAAATTTGTGGCAGAGGCGCACGGTTCCGATGGTGATCTCGCTCGTATGTGCGTTTCTTTCTCTGACAATGGTCGTGCCCTTGTTTCGATCAGACGGTCATGCTATCATTCTGTCAAGTCCAAACAAATTCAATCTCTTACGATGCCCAAGCTTAAGGTACTTTCAAATGCCTTTCCCAGACCAACATTTTACTAATTAACGGTGATAACACTTTTATTAAAGCCCCATTGATTACTGTGTTTTTCAAGTATTCTCCTAATGGAATTTATCCCTATTAATTACGAGTATGGATATGTTGCATTGATGTTAAGAAAATCATTTCCTTTATGCAATGTAATACTAGACCATGTGGTGGGTGAGCCAGGGGTAAAATTGTCCTGGGCAAGCAAAATCATTTGTCAAACTTTATCCTTATATTTTCTTTTCTTTTGTTTTACTTTACAGATCGGTAAAAGACAGTTTACACATGTTATATCTAGGCGTCAGTGGTGCTGTAATTGCTTTAGTGCATTCATTCCTGTGTTACTGATGGATATTTTGGGTTTTTATCTTCCAAAATTAGTCCACCATTTTTTTTGTATGGATGTTGCTAACAGCTAAATGTTGGATTAGTGCTTAACGGGTCTATTAATGGGTCTGTTATGGGTGCTGGTTGCATTTGTAATTCTTCTGTTTTTTATTTTTGTTTTAATTTCCTCTTTATGGGTATCCTAGTTGTAGTTTATTTCTGTTTTTTGGAAGCTCTTTTGGGAGAGTGTTCGCAGCAAAGTGCAACGCAAGTTTCGGCACGCTTGAAAGCGTACCTTTTAAACCTCGTTAACACTCCACGAGTAAAGGATGCAAGTGCACAACCCCTATCGTGTAGTATAATCGGGTATCGATCCACAGGGACGGTTAATCACTAGGTTAGACTCTAAACAAACTCAATCAAAAACTAGAAGTGAAAAAGTTTGATTTGGTATTTAATTTCCTAAGGTATCAATTCAAACAGTTCAAACAGTTCAAGAAGATGTAACAAAATGTTTAGAACAAATGTAAATTGTGTTTTGATTATGGATAAAAGGCGTTTCCAGGGTTTAAGACTTCATCTGTGATCTGCCTCTAGTGGTACGGCCCGTACTAAGTAGGTACGGCTAGGCCGTACCTCACTTGGTAAGGCTAGGCCGTACCACCCTGGTAAGACCCGTACCGGCTTCCCAGAACAGAACCTACCAGTTCGAGTAAATGCATTTCCTTGCTGGTACCTTGTGCTAAACTCTTTAGAAAGGTTCAATAGACCATACCTAAGGTTCCTAACCCTCAACCATCGTTTGTTGGATCAAGATCTAGGTTGGAATGCAATTGAGAGCCTTTTAGGGTTTCTACACCTCAACCATCGTATGTTGGTACAGATCTACCCTAGCTGATTGATTAGATGTCTAAGGCAACCTCTAATCTGTCGATTAGAGGAGAATTCAACCTTTCGGCTTCAATTCGAACTATTCTACCCTATGTACTTGAATTGGATGAGAGATTGAGATGATCACATGACCTTGATAGGTTCGATCTAAACCTAAAGGGACATCATACAACAATCACAGCAAGCAAAGCAAGATATAACAATGAAAATCACAATCAATCAAACTAAAGAGTTCATACAAAGTAAAAGTCAAAGAAAGTCAAAACAAATCAAGATTCGATCTCTAACCCTAGAAACTAAAATGATCTACTCACAGCACATAGCAATGTCTAAAAATACAATAAGAGGAAGAGAGATAGCCATGGATTGAAGGGAGATGGAGGGGGAAGCTAGATCCGTCGAGTTTCGCCTCTTCCTCTTCTTTCCTTCTTGCTTTCAGCTCCTTAGCCTTCTTTCTCTCTCCTACTGAGCTCTCAGATCTATCTGGAATGAATTGGATACGAAATCTGGAGAGTTCCCCGCCTTAAATAGCCTCTGCTCAAATTTGAATCTGTTAGGACGCCTTCATGTACGGCCCGTACCAATTTGGTACGGCCTGGCCGTACCAGGCGTGAAGAGCTGAAAACGGCTAAGTATGGTCCGACCCGTACCAAGCCTGGTAAGGGTCGTACCTCATCATGTGAATCGTCATTTCTTCGTGTGTTTTGCTCCAAACCTGCAGAAAACAAACAAACACTCAGTAGTACCAAATTCTAAAGATATAACAATGGAATGCACATAATTCTGGTGAATTATGGCACGAATCTGGTACTAAAACAGGCCTAAAATAGACTAAATATGCGAGGTATCAAATTCCCCCAAGCTGAACCTTTGCTTGTCCTCAAGCAAAAAGTTTCAAACTCGGGTAAAAGTGCTGGACAACTAAATCTAAATGCAGATAAAAGTCTAAATGTGAAAACCTACGTGAATTTGCTATAGTCAAGAATTCCTAGAATCGATTCGGTTGTAATTCAAATATCCCTTTATAAACCTTGATTCACTCCACCAATTGGTCAATTGAACTTCTTATTTTGAGATGCTTCTAACAATGGAAAGACTAATTACCTAGGTTTGATCGAAACAATTTCATTCTTTTTCCGAATCAGTGCTTTTATTCAAGGTGATTTTTCTTTTCATTTGCCCTCCCCCAAGCTTGAATCAAGCTTAAGGGTAAGAAAGTTGCGAACGAAGTGTGTTGGTATGAGCAAAATTTTCTTTCTTTATTTCTAATTGGGAGACGAGCTCAAAGGCGCCCATTCGAGGCTTATTGCCAGTACTCTTATGTTCTCCATCTTTTTTTTTTTTCATCTCTCTTTTCTTTTTCTTTTTCTTTTTATTCTTTTTCATTTCTTTTTGGTTTGCTCATACCATGAATACACACATCTATTGGTATTCATTCATACCAATGGATATTCCAAACTTTCTTAATTTGAAAATCCCAATTCCTAAAGGCACAGTTCAGTTTTTTCGAATAATCTCGTTCGATTCAATTCTAAGTTTGTTTCATCGTTTCCATTATTAAAAACATCTCAACCTAAGTAGTTCAATAACCAATCATGGGTTAGTTCCAATTCACTCAGGTCTATCCTAATCACAACTAAATCGTTTCAAAGTTATTCTCAATTCTAGCAATTCACGCAAATCTTCACCTAACAATGCACGAAAATACGAAAAAAATGCCAGAAAAATAACGATAAAGTAAATATGACCTAAATGCAAATGCAATCCCCCCAAGCTTAGCCTGAGCATTGTCCTCAATGCTTCAAGACTATAAGATAAAAGAGATAAAAGAAGCTCGGGGAAAAGAGAGCGAACCTGATCAGTCCTCAGGGTGGTCGTACCAGAGCCAGTCGCTAAACCGCTGCTCTATCCCAGTCACCCGCCGCGTGAGATCCTGGAGTATGGCGCCCTGCTCACGAATGGCAGCACCCTGCTCATAGAGTGCAACACCCTGCTCCTGACGCATGCCATACATCAGATGGTAGACATCCTGGATGGTGGGCTCATCGACAGGAGGGGGATACTCGGGTCTACTGTAGGAGGTCGAGGGTCCGGCTGCGTAGGCAGAGGTGGATGGGCCAGCAGCGTAGGCGGAGGTGGATGGGCCAGTCTGGTACGTGGAAGGGCCAGCTCCATAGAATGAGGTACCTGCACCAAAGGGTGAAGGATGTACCTGCTCGAAGAAGGGGGGAGCCTGGCCGGGGAAAGGTGGCACATGAGGAGAGAGAGGATGCAGCGGCACAAATGGAGCCTGGACTGGAGAAGTGGCGGCATCGATCATGTCCTCATCGCCCTGCAGTGGTGGTGGGGGTGGTGGAGGTGGGGGTGGGACCTCAGGGGCAGGCTGCACGCGGGGCGGACGGCGGAAAAACCAAGTGCTCCGGTCAGTGAAGGAGAGAGTGACCGGGAATGGCATGATGTATCTGGTATGCTGGTCAGGCATGCGCCAAGCCCAAGCACCTCGCCCATCGCGTCCTGCTGCTGACTCGATGAACTTATAGGTGGTGAACTGAGAGAGAGAGAGAGACCGGGAGCTACGGCACTCCTCGTCGCCGATGATCTGGAGGTGTAAGCGCTCGGCGATCAGAGTGACATAGGCTGAGATGTAAATGACGCCACCCGGCTTGGGCTGCCTCTGGATGCCGAGCCAGTGGTGGATCATGGCGAGCATCAGATCGGGCCGCTCGAGAGTGCTGTCGGGGCGCAGCATATGATCACGTCGTCGAACGTCTCGCCACGCGCAAAGATGGTGCAACCGAGGATACGCAGCAGGACTCGGATGACTGGATGAGAGACATTGAGCTGCTTGTACTCCCTGTTGAAGGCTGACCCGGCTGGAGCGCCAGAGATCAGCGCCCAGAAGCTGTCGCGCTCCAAGCCCACAGAGAAGGTGAGGGAGTCAGTAGTCGGGTTCGGCTCAAAGCCAAACCACTCCCTCAAGTCAGACAACCAGACGCGGTGGGTCTCACTCAGCATGCGGAACCTGATGAACGGTGTATGGTGCCGCGAGTACCTGAGCTCCAGAGAGGAAAGAAACTCCATGGTGAGCTTCTTGTATCCCCTCTGGGCGATCGCCCAGAAAGCTGGAGTGATCCCGACCCGGGTGGTGATGCGGCGAAACTCATCCTCCAGTCCCAGCGTCTGAAGAGCAGAAAAGTCAACAATCCTCGTATTGTTGATCGATTTCGTCAGCAGAATATCGAAGTACTTGAACTGCCGACGGGTCGGCATGAAGAAGTACTCCTCGGTGTAAGCCTCGGCACGCTGGGTGGCATCAGAGAGGGCCGTATCAGTGCCGAAGGAGTCAGAGGCGTGGTCGGAGCCGTGGATGGAGGCCTGATCAGAGCCCTGGGCCTGGTCAGAGGCCTCGTCAGAGCCCTGGTCCTGATCTCCAGATGGACGGTAAGAGGGGCTCTCCTGTGGGCTCCGATATACGGACTGATGGCCACTGGATGTGGTCTCTCCCTCATAGTAAGTGGGCGTGACGGCGTCCTGAAGGGAGGGACTATGGCGGGACCCAGTCCGGGCTGCGCTCTCCCGGGAGTGGCGAGATGCGCGGGAGTCACCCCGAGACGCACTCCGGTGGGAGTGATGAGATGACGTGGGGGAATCAGCAGGAGGGACGTTGGCCAATGGGCCAGTGGCGGAAGGGATGGTGTCGCCAGAGGATGTGGAGGAGCGAGAGGATTGCCGACGCATCTCTCAGACGTTTGTGGCGTTGGGTGGTAAGGGTCTGACTGGGTAGGTACGGCCTGGTCGGACTTAGCTGGTACGGCCTGGTCGGACTTAGGTGGTACGGCCTGGCCTGACCTAGGTAGGTACGGCCTAGCCGCACAGGCTGGTACGGGCCGTACCTAACTTAGGGTTTTTGGTGTTGGCTGGTAAGGGCCGCACCAACTGGTACCAATGGCAATTTGGGGTTTCTTGCAACCAATTAACCCCTAAACCAGACAAGGTGAGTACACAACACAGAAATGGGCTGGGAAGGGTTAATTGGTACAAACTGGTACAGTTTGGTGTCAGGTCAGAAGATCGGTACGGGCCGTACCTATCTGGTACGGGTGGGCCGTACCAAGCTAGGGTTTTGACAGAAATTGGGCAGAACCGAGCAAGGAAGAGAGGGAAGCACGAAAATGGGGTGAAACAAAGAAAATGGAAGGAGAAATACTAACCGAGAGCAAGAAGGTGCGGGTCGGACCGAAGAGAAGTGCGGGTCGGACCGAAGACGTGCGGCTCGGATCGGTGAAGTGCTCGGTTGGGTGGCCGGTGCTCCTTGAAGAAGAGAGGAAGAGGAGAAGTGGTGGAGATGGAGAGAAAATGGAGAAGGAGAGAAGAGAGAGAAGAGAGAGAGAGAGAGAGAGAGGGAAGCGCGGCTGGGAAGGAAGGGGAAAAGGAAGGGGTGCGGAATCGTGGGTTTAAAAAGAAAAAGGCGGCAGTTATGGCGTCGGTTCGCGTCTCTGACCTAGGTACGGCCTGGCCGTACCAAATTGGTACGGGCCGTACCAACCCTTCAATTTCCAGGCCGTACCAATGTGGTATGGCCTAGCCGTACCAACCTCAAAAATCTTCGTTTCTCGTTCTCGTGACTTCTCAAGCCGCTCGTGATGCAATGAAGAAGAATGAATGCATGTCTAACTGTTCCTAAGATGCAAAACAGGTAAAAATGGCTTGGGCTGCCTCCCAAGGAGCGCTCGTTTTAGGTCTCGAGCTCGACCTTCTCTCTTCAGGTTCTGTTTTGAGATGGATCGGAGAGATCCAAGCTCTCTCGCAATTCTTGGGGATGGTCAGCAATGTAGTGCTTGAGACGCTGACCATTGACTTTGAAAGTCTGCCCCTCCTTGTTATCCAATTCCACAGTGCCAAACGGGAACACTGCCCTCACCCGGAATGGACCGGACCATCTGGACCTCAGCTTCCCTGGAAAGAGCCTAAGTCGAGAATTGAACAAGAGGACCAAGTCTCCCTCATGGAACTCACGAGGCATGATGCGCTTGTCGTGAACTTGTTTGGTCCTTTCCTTGTACATTCTCGCGTTCTCGTAGGCATTGAGACGCATCTCCTCTAACTCATGCAAGTCAAGGATGCGTTTCTCTCCAGCTGAGAGCAAGTCCATGTTGATGGCCCGTGTGGCCCAGTATGCCTTGTGCTCAATTTCCACGGGCAAGTGGCAGGACTTTCCGTACACCAATTTGAAAGGGCTCATCCCAATCGGAGTTTTGAAGGCTGTACGGTAGGCCCAAAGTGCGTCACTCAGCTTGAGTGACCAATCCTTCCTCGTGCGAGCCACGGTCTTCTCCAGGATAGACTTGATCTCTCTGTTGGAAATCTCGGCTTGACCGTTGGCTTGAGGATGGTAGGATGTGGTCACCTTGTGAGTGACTCCATGGCGACTGAGGAGATTGTCAAATTGGCGATTGATGAAGTGCTTGCCACCGTCACTGATGACGGCTCTCGGGACTCCAAAGCGAGGGAAGATGGTGTCAGTGAACAGTCGTTTCACTGCCTTGGAGTCCGCATTCTTGCACGCCACTGCCTCCACCCACTTGGAGACGTAGTCAACTGCCACCAGGATGTACTCGTTCCCACACGAGGGTGGAAACGGTCCCATGAAATCAATGCCCCAGACATCAAAGATGTCTACCTCTAGAATAGAGGTGAGAGGCATTTCATTCCTCTTGGAGATGTTCCCGGTGCGCTGACACTTGTCACAAGCTGCGACGAAGGTCCTAGCATCTCTGAAGAGTGAAGGCCAGAAGAAGCCGGATTGCAGGACCTTTGAAACAGTCTTGGAGAATGAAGCGTGTCCTCCGTAGGCCGAGGAGTGGCAGTGCTCAAGAATGGAGCGCGTCTCGTCGTATGGCACACATCGACGGTAGACGCCATCAACGCCAATCTTGAAGAGGTAGGGGTCGTCCCAGAAGTAGAACTTGGAATCCGATCGCAACTTCTTCTTCTGCTGGTATGACATGTCAGGAGGAAGTACTCCTGAGGCGAGAAAGTTCGCAATGTCTGCATACCAGGGCGCCGACTTGGTGTTCACTCGGTCAGTGGCATGGAACGTCCGATCTTGCAACGCATGAGTCGCGTGCATCGGTGTATCGACCGAGTGGATCTCCTCCATGGCAGAAATCGAATGGAATTGGTCATCAGGGAACGAGTCATCAATTGGCAGGCTACAAGAGCCCTCATCTTCCCAGCGAAGCCGGGACAAATGGTCAGCCACAGTGTTTTCGACTCCTTTCTTGTCCCTGATTTCGATATCGAACTCCTGCATGAGGAGAATCCACCTAATCAGGCGAGGTTTGGCATCCTGCTTGCTCAACAGATACTTGAGTGCGGCGTGGTCAGTGTAGATCACTATCTTGGAACCAACCAGATAGGATCTAAACTTGTCGAGAGCGAACACAACAGCCAAAAGCTCCTTTTCGGTTGTTGTGTAGTTCATCTGGGCAGGGTCTAGCACCTTGCTAGCGTAGTAGATAGCACATGGCTTGTTCTCCTTCCGCTGCCCAAGAACGGCTCCCACAGCGTAATCACTCGCATCGCACATCAGCTCAAATGGCAAGGTCCAGTCTGGAGGCTGCAGGATGGGTGCTGAGACAAGGGCTTCCTTCAATCGGCAAAACGAATCGACACACTCCTGCGTGAAGATGAAATCAGAATCCTTGATGAGCAAGTTGGTCAATGGTTTTGCGATTTTCGAGAAGTCCTTGATGAAACGGCGGTAGAAGCCAGCGTGTCCCAGAAAGCTTCGCACAGCTTTGACGTTCGTTGGGATCTCCAGCTTCTCGATCACCTCCACCTTTGCTTTGTCAACCTCAATCCCTTTTGAGGTCACCACATGTCCAAGGACGACTCCCTCTTGGACCATGAAGTGACACTTCTCCCAGTTGAGGATTAGGTTGACTTCTTCGCACTTCTCCAGAATTTTGCAGAGGTTGGCTAGACATGAGTCAAAGCTGGTCCCATAGACAGAGAAGTCGTCCATGAAGACCTCAACCTCTTTCTCAATGAAATCTGAGAAGATAGCCATCATGGCTCTTTGGAAGGTGGCAGGTGCATTGCAGAGACCGAATGGCATCCTACGGTATGCGAATGTACCGTAGGGACATGTGAAGGTGGTCTTGTCTTGGTCGTTCGGGTGAATGGGGATCTGAAAGAATCCTGAGTACCCGTCAAGGTAGCAAAAATGAGAATGAGTCGCCAGCCTTTCAAGGAGTTGGTCGACAAACGGCAGTGGGAAGTGATCCTTGCGCGTGGCATTGTTGAGCTTCCTGTAGTCGATACACATGCGGTACCCAGACACCACACGAGTAGGGACTAGCTCATCCTTTTCATTGCGCACCACTGTCGTGCCTCCCTTCTTGGGCACCACGTGAACGGGACTCACCCACTTGCTGTCAGAGATGGGATAGATGATGCCTGCGTCCAGGAGTTTGAGAATCTCCTTTTTCACCACCTCTTTCAGGTTGGGGTTGAGTCGCCGCTGGTGCTCCACAGACGGCTTGTGATCATCCTCGAGAAGAATCCGGTGTGAGCAGATGGCTGGGTTGATCCCTTTCAAGTCCTTGATCGAGTACCCAATAGCGCCCTTGTGAAATCGCAGCTTCTCAAGCAGTTTGGCGGTTTGATCGGGGTTCAGACTCGCATTGACGATCACGGGACAAGACTTTTCTGGATCGAGGAACTCGTATCGGAGATTGGTTGGGAGAGGCTTGAGTTCGGGAGTCGGACGCTCAGGCTGATCATTGACACGAGTCGCATCTGGGTGATCAGACTCGTGTGCTGTCGAGGTGTCGGCCTTGGCAGTCTCCGCTTCACTCATCGTCTCAGAGTGTGATGTACGATCCTCCAGATCCTCAGGAATCGCATCTGCTGCACAAATCGACTCGCTCGCCTCGCTTGGCAACTTTGAGAGGAATTCAGCGTCTTGGCGCAGCGAGTTGTTGACTTGGTCGAGAAAGTAGTCCTTGACTAGATCAGCCAGGTACTCCTCGGTCCTGTCAACTCGGAAACATGTCTCAGATCGCGACGGATATCTCATGGCACGGTCGATCTGGAATTTCACCTTCTCTCCCCCGAAATTCAGAGTCAGGATGCCCTGCTTCACGTCAATAATCGCGCCGGCTGTACTCAGAAAAGGTCGTCCCAAGATGATTGGGACTTCCTTGTCTTCTTCCATCTCCATGACGACGAAATCGACGGGCACGAAGAACTTCCCGACTTGAACTGGCAGATCCTCCACCACACCAAGTGGAAGTCGGACTGAAGAATCCGCCAACTGCAATGTCATCCTCGTGGGCTTGAGCTCCCCCACTCCTATGCGATCATAGATAGTGCGTGGCATGAGACTCACGCTCGCTCCTAGATCACATAGGGCCTTCTTGATCGTCGCCTTCCCAATGGTGCACGGGATGGAAAACTTTCCAGGGTCGTCCAGTTTGGGAGGTAGCTCACTCTTCAGGATTGCGCTGCACTGCTCCGTCAGCTTGACTGTCGCGTGCCCCTCTAAGCTTCTCTTGTTAGAAAGAATGTCCTTCAGAAACTTGGCATAGGTGGGCATTTGAGTCAGAGCGTCAGTGAAAGGAATGGTGATCTGCAGCTGCTTGATGACGTTTGCGAAGTTGGCAAATTGCTCGTTCAGTCTGGTCTCAGCCAATCGTTGGGGGAATGGAACAGGTGGCCGGTATGGAGGTGGTTTCTCGGCCCCTTTCTTCTTCTGATCACCTGACGCTTTGGGTGGAGGTTGTGCATGTCTTGCCGAGCTGGTGCAATCTGCACTCGCTTGAGGTTGGGTGACCTCAGCTCGTTCTGGATTAACCTCCTTCAGTGGAATTGACTCAGGGGTCGGGGTCGCGTCAGGTGTCGCGTCGAGAATCGGATCAACTGTGCCCTCACTTGGCATTGGTGGCTCGTCGTATTGGGTCCCACTTCTCAGAGTGATCGCCTTAGCCTCTTCTCTTGGATTTGGTTCGGGTTGAGCCGGAAGCTTCCCTGGTCGAGAGTGGCTTGAGGTGACCATCTGGCTCAGCTGCTCCAGCAACTTGCTTTGGGCAGCCATTTGAGTGCTCATGCTCTGCATCTGCTCCCACATCATCTGATTCATCTTGCCCTGCTCGTGAGTGAAGTCGTCCACTCCGGCAGGCGCATTCGACTTTGAGGGGCCAGATGGAGCTACTCGGTTGCCTTGATTGGGAAAGGAAGCGTTCTGGTAGAAGCTCCTGTTGCCATTGTTGCTGTTGCTGCTCGAAGCTTGGGGTCTCCAATCGTTGTTGCTTTGAGGAGGGTAGTTTCCATTGTTGTTCGTCCGATTGTTCCAGTTGTTGTTGTTGTTGTACTGCGGCCTTTGGAAGCTGTTGTTTTGGAAGGGGGGTCTGAACGAAGAGTTGTTGAAAGGCGCAGGGTTGTTTTGGTTCGACCTCCAGTGTTGCTGCTCAACATGGTCCTTGGAATAAGATCGACTGAAGGGAGGTCGTGGGAAGAAAGAAGGTTCGTTGTTGAGAGAGTGGACTTGCTCGTTCTCCTCGTCTTGCTGCACCAGCGGGCATTGCTCGTATGCGTGCCTCTCGTCTCCGCACATGACGCAGACTTGAGGTTGCTGTTCGACAGCCTTGACACTAAGCTTGTCCATTGCCCTCTGCATGGCGTCCATCTTGGCGGTGAGAGCCGTGATGTGGTCTAGCTCGTACTTGCCTCCTCCTTGGCTACCTCCTTGGCCTCCTCGTGGGCGTGACGTGTCGCGGCCGGACCACTGCTGGTTCTGCGCCATATCATCTATCAAGCTCATAGCCTCTAAAGGCTCCCTTGACATCAACGCGCCTCCCGCAACAGCGTCCACGTAAGCACGAGTGCTCTCATTCAGGCCGTCGTAAAACGTTTGAATTAAAAGCCAATCGGGTAAACCGTGGTGGGGACAAGAGTACTGCAACTCTCTAAATCTCTCCCACGCTTCATTCAGGGGTTCATCAAAAATCTGCCTAAAGCTGGTCAGGTCTTGTCTTACCTTGGCTGTCCTCTTGTGAGGGAAAAATCTGGTCAAAAACAATTTGGACAAATCCCTCCAAGTCCTAACAGAGTCCCTAGGCAAAGATCCTAACCACTTTTTGGCCTTATCCCTAAGCGTGAAAGGAAATAAAGCAAGCTTTGTGTAATCAGCATTCTCACCGTTGGTCTTGATCGTAGTGATGCACTCGAGGAATGTCTGGAGATGAGCGTGCGGGTCCTCGTGGTCGAGTCCGTGAAAGCTGTTCTGCTGCACCATATTGACAACACCCGGGTTGAAGTTTGGTTGCTGTCCTGGAATGTGTGGCAGCCGGATCGCACCTCTTGCATCTCCAGCTCTCGGCACGTTGTACTCTCGCAGCGTCCGAGGCATGAAACCATCAGCTTCGTCATCAGTCATGCGGCCTTCTTCTTCTTCTCGCCTCTGTCTTTCTCTTTCCCTGGCCTCTGCCTCCATTCTCAATCGGGCTTCGTTGTCTGCCTCAGCCATCTTTTCGGGTTCTGGTGTGTTGGTACGGGTCGGACCAGTCTTGGTACGGGTCGGACCTGGTTGGTGCGGCCTGGTCGTACCTGAGTCTGTGCGGGCCGTACCAGAGAGTGGCTGAGCAGTGTCAGCTGAGTCTGGAGGAGTTTGGTCGAACAGGGGCCCCTTGCTTCTCAGATTGTATGTCAGCCTGTATTTGCCCGCAGGGGGGGGTTCAAAAGCCAGTTTTTAGTATTTTTGAATAAGAAAAGCAATAAAGATACAAGATAAAATCTAGATCAACTAAGTAAGATAAAACCTAACTAAGCAATTGGTTACCGTCCCCGGCAACGGCGCCAAAAACTTGATGCGCAGCAAAGTGCAACGCAAGTTTCGGTACGCTTGAGGGCGTACCTTTTAAAACCACGTTAACACTCCACGAGTAAGGGATGCAAGTGCACAACCCCTATCGTGTAGTATAATCGGGTATCGATCCACAGGGACGGTTAATCACTAGGTTAGACTCTAAACAAACTCAATCAAAAACTAGAAGTGAAAAAGTTTGATTTGGTATTTAATTTCCTAAGGTATCAATTCAAACAGTTCAAACAGTTCAAGAAGATGTAACAAAATGTTTAGAACAAATGTAAATTGTGTTTTGATTATGGATAAAAGGCGTTTCCAGGGTTTAAGACTTCATCTGTGATCTGCCTCTAGTGGTACGGCCCGTACTAAGTAGGTACGGCTAGGCCGTACCTCACTTGGTAAGGCTAGGCCGTACCACCCTGGTAAGACCCGTACCGGCTTCCCAGAACAGAACCTACCAGTTCGAGTAAATGCATTTCCTTGCTGGTACCTTGTGCTAAACTCTTTAGAAAGGTTCAATAGACCATACCTAAGGTTCCTAACCCTCAACCATCGTTTGTTGGATCAAGATCTAGGTTGGAATGCAATTGAGAGCCTTTTAGGGTTTCTACACCTCAACCATCGTATGTTGGTACAGATCTACCCTAGCTGATTGATTAGATGTCTAAGGCAACCTCTAATCTGTCGATTAGAGGAGAATTCAACCTTTCGGCTTCAATTCGAACTATTCTACCCTATGTACTTGAATTGGATGAGAGATTGAGATGATCACATGACCTTGATAGGTTCGATCTAAACCTAAAGGGACATCATACAACAATCACAGCAAGCAAAGCAAGATATAACAATGAAAATCACAATCAATCAAACTAAAGAGTTCATACAAAGTAAAAGTCAAAGAAAGTCAAAACAAATCAAGATTCGATCTCTAACCCTAGAAACTAAAATGATCTACTCACAGCACATAGCAATGTCTAAAAATACAATAAGAGGAAGAGAGATAGCCATGGATTGAAGGGAGATGGAGGGGGAAGCTAGATCCGTCGAGTTTCGCCTCTTCCTCTTCTTTCCTTCTTGCTTTCAGCTCCTTAGCCTTCTTTCTCTCTCCTACTGAGCTCTCAGATCTATCTGGAATGAATTGGATACGAAATCTGGAGAGTTCCCCGCCTTAAATAGCCTCTGCCCAAATTTGAATCTGTCAGGACGCCTTCATGTACGGCCCGTACCAATTTGGTACGGCCTGGCCGTACCAGGCGTGAAGAGCTGAAAACGGCTAAGTATGGTCTGACCCGTACCAAGCCTGGTAAGGGTCGTACCTCATCATGTGAATCGTCATTTCTTCGTGTGTTTTGCTCCAAACCTGCAGAAAACAAACAAACACTCAGCAGTACCAAATTCTAAAGATATAACAATGGAATGCACATAATTCTGGTGAATTATGGCACGAATCTGGTACTAAAACAGGCCTAAAATAGACTAAATATGCGAGGTATCAGAGAGGTCCAGTGCAATGCTACTGGCTGGGGGTGAACAGTGGTACCATAAAAAGATACGAGTCTGAGGCATGGTTCTCACTCAGTATAGATCCAACCCGTTTCTTTGTTATAAAAGTTGCCTTATCTGATGGAACCTTTTGCCACCCCTCTCCTTGATGATGTTTGCAGATGCATATTATAACACATATTTGATATCCGTATAACATTTGTTTTGTATTCAAGCAGACTACTGCCACGAAAAGTGGTGCACTTCGGCATGATATCCACTATTGGCTTGGAAAAGATACTAGCCAGGTCTGACTCAAGTTGTACAATCTATAAATTTTAGCTTTTGGTTTTGTTATTCTTTAAACATCTTGAATTTGTTTATACCAAAGAAATATGATAACAACATTTGAAAGTGGATCAAATAAAGAATGAAAAACAGTCCACATGAACCAAATAGGCGACAAAACATATTTGCATCTAGTATAAATGTTTTTTCTATTATCTTCAGTTAACTATTAACCAACAACTATAAAATCCTCAAAAGCTCTGGGGGGGAGGGGAAAGGGTTACCAAATTAGGTTCAAAATGAGAACAATATAAAAGAGTTAAAGAAAGGCCCTTTTAGCTGGCCTGTTCATGTACTAGGTTGGGACTCGTGATACTCCTAAAATGCCAATGTTACACTTATAATGAATCCCAGTTAAACAACAACATTTTGGTTCAGGATGAGGCAGGGAGTGCGGCTATTCTGACAGTTGAGCTTGATGAGGCACTAGGTGGTGGGCCCGTACAGTACAGAGAGGTGCAGGGCAACGAGTCTGAGAAATTCCTCTCTTATTTCAAGCCATGCATCATCCCACAGCCTGGTGGCGCAGCGTCAGGTTTTAAACACACCGAAGTTAATGCCCAAGAGCATGCCACTCTCTTGTATCAGTGCAAGGGTGGCCACGTCCAAGAGGCAAGTTTTGACTGCTTCCATTTTTTTTTTTTGCAAAAAGTCATCCATTATGATTATTGTTCACAAAGCATACCATAACCAACATGAGCACTAACCAGGCATAAATATATTGACCACTTTGTCCTTAATTATATCCTGACACATCCTAAATCCATTATTCTGATTTTCTCAGCTTTGATGAGTCCCTCTCATTCTAATTCCTGACATTCAATAATTTACTGTACTGGAAACTTTCTTGTTATTAGTTTTGTTTGTTTCATATTGCAAATGAGTTATTTGCAATAACAACCCAATAATCAGGACTGCTTTAAGTCAAGCATTCATTTACAAAATAAGCCTTTTCAAGTTAACTTGCTGAACGCACTGCACTGAATGTGTTAATTTATTTGCAGAAATCTCCTAGCATTTCTTTACTTCATTTGCACAGATGAGTGCATTTTGAGCAGAATCTATTTCAAGAAAAGCAAATATAACATAATGCGATTTAACCTAATTTGTTTTGTTAACTCGACCAATAAACTCGTTTCTTGAACGGACTATGTAAACTTGAAACCTAATGTCGAAAGCTCTCTGTTTGGTTTCATAGTTTACTATCTTTGCTGAATCAGCTTATTTCCTTTATGTGCCAGGTCCCGGTCGAGAAGTCTTCTCTGAACCATGGTGACATATTCATACTTGACACCCAGTCAAAGATATACCAATTCAATGGCTCTGATTCATCAATTCAGGAGAGAGGCAAGGCCATGGAGGTGATTCAACACATCAAGGACTTGTACCATGAAGACATAGTATTTGGTATTGTAATATTAATTTTTTTGTACTCCGTTGTTTTCTTAATATATTTGAAATTGCTATTTACAGTGTAAAGAACAGTTTAGAGCATGCGTAAAACTGAGTAAACTGTATATACTTCATCTCCATTGGTTTATTGTTACATAGTGTAAAGGACAACTCCTGCCAATTTTTCTAAAGAGAGAGAGAGAGATGAATGGAGACAAACAAATTCTTCAAACAGCCGTGGACTTGTAAAAACAGTAAAAATAGCTAAGAAAAATTACAGTAGCATTTAACAGTAAATATAAAATAACTAAAGTATAAAGAAATTCGTCAAAACAACAATCACATTTGCAAAAAATATGACAATCATTTATACTCTTCTAGACTAAGTACCCTATCCCAAATGTCTTTTTGGACCTTCTCCAGTGTATTTTTCTCATTAATTATTAGTTGGTACACCAATCGCTTTCTAAATAATTCAGCATCCTCATCATCTACCTGTATGTTTAGTATATGAATAAATTATTATAAAAAATAAAAAATAAATCTATATTTCATAAATGAAATACCTACCTTCAAAGACATGCTGAATTCATTGCAGCCTTTCCATAATTCAATAAATTTTAATGCAAAGAGACCACACAAGTGGTCATCCTTTTGCTGTGGAACCTTAGTCACAACCATGGGCCATTTGGTTATATCTAGGTCTGAGTACTTTGTCCGGAGGAGATTGTCAGTGTCGAGTGCAAGAGATATCAAAAATTGAATTCCGTTGCGCTACAATTTTATAATTATGTTAATAATTGCAAAAAAAAAAAATTACACTGTTATATGAAACATATAGCTCACAAACACTTACTAGATTGAGCGTCAACTCGGGATAACAGCTCGGATGCTTATGTGAAGAGTCCAATATTTGAAACATTTTTTTTTTAATTCAACACACCTACGTACCAATGCATTTTTCTATAATTGATAGGGAAAAATTTTACAAATTAATTTCATTAAACTAGTCAATATATTAACGCATAAATTATGAAAAAAAATCTTACAATTTACATGTACGTACCAAATCATTTTTCAAAATTCTTTGCCCGTTTCTTCCCACCTCTTTAAATCTAACCCATATGTGGTAGTTGTTATGTTAGGTCGGGCGTATATTTGTGCGTTGTGAGTATCCACAGCCATGACTTGAATGAAGCCGTTCCGAGTAGGGTCCATAATGTTGATTGCACAATTAATTACCTAATTTAAAAGAGTGTGAGATTGAATGCATGAATTAAGAAAAAACTTAAATTGATATATTGTACCTCATCATTAATCCATTTGGAGTGACCCGTCTCGTAGGTAGGCTGGATAAGACAATTCATGTCGCCGGCTGTCAATATCAGTATTCCAAATGCACCGTTCATTTTGACAACTTCAGTACTAGATTCTACATTTCTAACATACTCTACTGCTGCCATCTCATTCTTACCCAGCCTGACTCTTGATATATCTGAATATACTTATTACAAAAGATTATAAAAAAAACATGAATTAGTATAAACACAAATATCTATAGTAAATATATGAGAGGGTTAGTGGTTTGACTGCCAAATAAAATTATCTAGCAAGTAGGTATATGTTTGCTGAACAAATAATTAAAAAGTTTTACTGAGATGATAAATACTTCGGCTTATTTCAGCGACTCGAATGCTATAGAAGAAGGATCAATTAAATGAACCAGTACAAAACACTGGTACAGATCTAAAGAAAAGAAACTGGAATCATAAATTCATTACAGATGACCCAAAATGAGAATGCAAATCATCGAACCGAGAAGATATAAACCAAAAAACAGTTGAAGTGACCTCATCAAAAGTTGAAATGTTGTTCCCCTTTAAAATGGTTAACCAATAGTGTTCAAATTGCAACATGCTGAGATGGTTAATTGCCCAGCAGTGAATGTCCAGTGATAGTTGGTACTAAATGGTACTTGAAGGGACTTGCATAAATAAAATTGGGACAAAACATAGAAGAACATGACAGTTAGAAAGCATATAGCCAAATAACATGCACCATTAATACTTTAAACATTAATCAAAGCATTCATAGTCTAATAACTAGCAGTAGAAAGTCTTACAAACTCAAATTTCCAAATAAAAATCTCAAAATGAAATTAAAACAACATCATAATGCAATCATAATGCAGTACTCCATTGTTCAGTATATGTAATAATTTGACAAGATCCTGCAACTCTTCACCTTCATAGAAAAATATAAGATAAGAAAAAAGTAAAAAATATCAGAATAAGTAAATAGTATTATGCAGCCATGAAGTTGATAAAATGATAAGATATCAGACAAAATATTTTGCTTTTCTCGTTTAATTGGGTTCAAAGGACATTTTGGTCAAAATTTGTTATAAGCATTTGAACCCTAATTTTGATGATAAACCACAAGTGGACACAACCAAGAAAAAAAATATGTGTCAAAAATTAAATCAAGTTTCAACACTCTAATCACATGGATAAAAGAAAGCTACATGAGCAAATTGAATTTCTACGAGGTACGGAAGTTAATATCTAATTAGAGAAGTTATGATGGGCATATATCTAAATTTGTCAATAATTAAATACTTTGATACTGTTCTACTACTTTTCAGTAAACAGGAAAGCAAAATATAAGGTAATGGATTGTTCAAACAAATAAGGATGGAAAACAAAGCTGATTTCCCTATATATATATATATATATATACAACATTCCAGTAGATAATTGCTCACAATCAGATTTCAGTCTCATGTAGGTAAATACACACCTAATAGCTTATAATTGTAACCATTCTTGCACAGTGCCACTGATACCCAGAATTGAGTTGTACAAATGCCTCTGATTGACAACATTTAGAAAATTCCAAAAATTGCGAAACTGCTCCAGTATATAAATCTTGATGTTTAGAGAATTTAGAAACAAAAATCACTCAACTGTGAAGAGCAAAAGTTCCTTGGACCATTCCTGACATCTAATTCAACTCAAGCATAGTGCAAACGAACAATAAAAGTTCCTTGGACCATTTCTGACATCTAATGCAACTGCAATTTCTTCATTTCTTGAATTCTTTGATGGTTTGGATTCTTGCAAACGTACAATAAAAATAAATAAAAGTGAATCAGGAGGAGGAGAGAAGAAGATGCTGACCTTAATCGAATAAATTCTTTGATGGTTTAATTTGGACGGCTTTTGTGCACGGACGTTGTGAAGGAGAGCCTGAACACGGCTGAAGGTTTGCACTACGACAAAGCAATTCTCGCGAAATCTCTTGCTCTTGGGTCGGATTTCACCGCGTGAATTCAGCCTCTCAAAGTCGCGCCAAATCAAATCTAATCGCGTTTGTCTTCCTCTTCCGATCGCTGGATTTGCCGCAAATCCATTTCCAAATCGCGTTTTAAGAATTTTTTTGAAGTTCCGATCAGACCCGAAGAGACGACGGGAGGGAGAGATATCTCAGAGATGCGAATTCGCTTTGGTAGGGGTGATCCACGAGAGAGGAAGAGACGGGAGCAAAGGGACGGAGATCTAACGGAAAGATTAACAGAAAGATTATTATATGAACCTATTCCAATTTTACCCTTTTGAAATTAACGGCTGTGATTAATTCGGACAAAAGTTTGAAAAAAAATTCTGATCCATGACAGACTCACTCTTTTTTTAATTATGTTTTTAAAGAAAAAATGAAGGCCGGTACATAACAGAGACAGTTCAGTGACCGCTGACTTTTCGTACTAAGCACAGTGCACAGAGAAACAAAGATATAATCAAAGTTGAACTCGCAATCGCCAGTCAACTTTCTCGCCCCCATTAAATACAAATACTCCTCCCAATCTACCATTAGTCATTACAAACAGAGCTTAAACTAATACTATATTTCAGAAATGCCACTCCAATGTCCAACCCGCTCCTTCTTCCTCCTCCTAATTCTCACCTTTTTCCCTTTGGTTTACTCCCAGCAGCCGTACGAAGGCCGCTACACCACCGACTGCTCTAATTCTTACAACTCCTCCTCCCTCTTGGGCTACTTCTGCAACGGCAACTCCACTTCCTGCAACTCGTATCTCACTTTCCACCCCACCTCACCATACAACACCGCAGCCTCCATATCTTCGCTCCTTAATGTAGACGAGTCTCTTCTCTCTCAATCCAATCTCAATTCCAACTCTATGCTGGTTATACCTGTGGATTGTTCTTGTTCCAAGAGCTATTATCAATTTAATGCAAGTTACTCCGTTCAATCTGGCGACACCGCTTTCATCATAGCAAACAACACGTTCCAGGTTATTATTTTTGTGTAATTGGTTTCCCTGATGCTTAGATTTTAGTTACAGAGAAACAAAAAAAAAAAAGTTCATGTTTGGTCAGAACAAAACTTTTTGAGGGATAATTGCAAACAACTCCCCCAAACTTTTTATATTTGCACGAGCAGCAACTCTTGTTGTGTTTTTCCTTACCAGCAACTAATTGATGTCCAAACTTTTCTTTAGAAAAGTATAATAGGATAATCTTCTTAAAATAATGAACTAATTAAATGGCTAGGGTGCAAGTTGCAAATTTGTTATTAGGGAATTAGGAATTTAGGATCACTTATTTTTAGATACCTTTGGCCGCATTTCAGTAGAAAACACAACTCTTTGCTTAATTGAAAATTTTGATTCTGTTATTTAATTGCAAATTGAAACTTTCTTAAGTAGTTATTTATCCGTATAATACTACAGATTTTGGGTACGTACCTTTGTGTAATTGAGCATAAGGGAATTGTTTAATTTTACACTTGCAGCAACAAAAAAGTAAGATAAAGCGATCAATCAATAACTTATTCAACACTTAGTAGCAGAATATATGAATTTGAAATTTACTTGATTAGCTATAAGAAGTTTATTTTACCTTTTTCTTTTATTACTTCTGATTTTCTAACTTTTGAAATCTAACCGTCAGGCACTCTCGACATGTCAAGCAATTATAAACCAGAATCTACCCAATGCAAGTTCACAGTTACAAGTAGGGGAAAAATTAACGGTCCCACTAAGATGTGCATGTCCGACAACTCAGCAGTTTAACTCTGGCATAAGATATTTGCTCACATACCTTGTCAATTCTGGCGACAGTTTTTCCTCGATAGCACAAACATTTGGTGTAGACGCTGACAGCATTGCAGATGCAAATGAGTTATCTCTTAGTAATACGATAAATTTTTTTACAACATTGCTTATACCCCTTAAGACCAAGCCTAATTTTACCCAAATTTCCGTGCTCACACCACCGCCACCCCCACCACCAGCTTCTCCTTCATCTAACGAGAAAAAGTCGAATCATACAGGTGTGTATGCTGCAATTGCAGTTGCAGCATTTGTTTTTCTGGTGGTTATGTTTGTGTTAGTTTTTGTTCTTTTGAAGAAAAGAAGGTCGAAGAAAAGTAAGGGTGAAGTTGTCTCCAGTAATATTGAATCCAAACCAATTAAGAAGAATGATATCCCATTAGACATTTTGAAGGGTATTTCAGGCATAGGGTCTTTCCTGAAAGTTTATACATTCCAAGAGTTGCAATTGGCTACTAATAACTTTAGTTTGGAGAACCAAATTGGAGGCTCAGTGTACCGAGGTACTTTCCAAGGGGATTTAGCTGTGGTCAAAAGATTTGACCGGGACATGTCAATGGAGATAGACATGCTTAAACAAATCAACCATTTTAACTTGATTCGGCTCAGTGGCGTATCTTTCAACGAAGGTTATTGGTATTTGGTTTATGAGTATGCTGAAAACGGGTCTCTGAGTGATTGGATCTGGGGCAAAGATGGCTCCAGAGTTTTGAATTGGGGACAGAGGCTACAAATTTCACTAGATGTTGCAAATGGGCTTAACTACCTACATTCTTTCACTGATCCTGCCTATGTGCACATGGATATCCGTACTGATGGTATTCTCTTGGATTCCAATATCAGAGCGAAAATTTCAAATTTGACCAATGCGAGACCTGCTAAAGGGAGAGAAGGGGAGTTTACAATGACACAGCACATAGCTGGTATGCAGGGGTATCTGGCACCAGAATACCTCGAGCATGGATTGGTTTCACCTAAAATTGATGTGTATGCATTAGGCATTGTGCTTTTAGAAATTTTTACAGGGAAAGAGAACAGTATCATCTTTGACGAGTTTCATGAAATGGTGACGGAAGAAATTTTGGAAGAGAATGTTAAAGGGTTTCTTGACCCACTAATGGAGGTTAATTTTTCAGTTGATTCTGCAGTATTATTGATTGCATTGATAAAAAGGTGCATACAAATGGAACCATCCAATCGTCCGAGCATGGCAGAGGTTGTGCAACATTTGGCAAGAATGTCTGGTATGTCAACAAGCTGGTACAGTTCGTACGATACTGGTAGTTTCAGCAGCGAGAAGGTTTTGCTAAAGCAAGAGGAATAACAGGTTAGCTGTGATACTGTCCATATTTGTTATTGAAAAATTATTTTGTGATATGAAACAAATAAGTACAGTATTGTTTTCTTTTTGGTTAATAGTTTTTTTTTTTTTTTGGAAGAGAAGTATCATATATACTGTTGTACCTATTTTAGTAAGTTTACGGTATGTTAATTGCAAATGTAATGCAGGATTCTGAAGCGTATAAATTTGTTCGAGTAATTTTTATTTTATTTTGAGATATGTTACCAGTTCCATTAAAGAATTTTGTAACGAAAATCTCTTTACCATAGATATAAATTTATTCGTTTTTTTTTAAATAAAATGGAGTCAAATCGTTAAATTTTAAATATTCACCGCCAATTTGTAACCCAGAGTTGTGAATCTGTAATCTTTCACACGAAAAACAAAAAGTATGTATCTGCTTTGCAAGAGATTTTAAATTTGATGTCCACACAATATGAATTTTGCCATGTTGAACGAGATTTTAGGATCAACTGATTTGCACTGCACATCTGGTAGTTCCAAACGAACTTGAAATCACTTTGAATTTTGTACTTAAATTAACAAAGATAAACCGTTAGAGTATCTACATTCCAGCAACTCAAATGAGTTTCTAAATAACTGTTAACTATTTTTTAGAAATTAAGGCCTCTAAAGTTTTTAATTCTCACATTCCTGAAATTAATTTTAGAGTTTCTATTAAGCCACGTTAACAACAAATTAAAAAGGAGAAATAATTTGAGTCAATTATTTAATCAGTATGGAGTTTATAAACAGTTTCTTAATAAGAAACTTTACTGCATAGTTTCTAAATAAGAAATTCTCCTACATCTAAAACTAGATTATAAACTGCCACATCATATTAGAAAATAATCTAATAATACCAGAGACGTAGATGTTGTTAGATATATTTTAAATCATCTCAATTACTTGCATATATTAAATTATGAAAGTTTGGCTTTATTTCGATAGTCACTAAAAGAGGAGATTAAGTCTTCAAAATTTGATTTATTGATTTTGTTAGATGTATATCGACATAAAATAGAAATTGTGTGTACACATATTGCATGAGATATACGATATATATCGAATCAAATAGCTTTGTTATTTGAAAAGTTTTAAAACATACTGTGTGAGATTTAATTTTAATTATATCGATTAAGCAGTTTGAAAGATTTCCAGCCCTTTTCTTTTAAAGATAGGAGGTCTAATGTCTTTTTTTTTTTTGGAAGCTGTCCGTGAGGTTTCAAATACATTTATGATACAATAGTTAAAAGTTGTAGAGATATTAACAATTCCATTGTCGTCTAGTCCGGTTAGGATATCTGGCTTTCACCCAGACGACCCGGGTTCAAATCCCGGCAATGGAATATTTTTCACTTTTCATTTATTTCTTTCTATTCGATCTTTATGTCTTCTAGAACAACATAGTAATTCTCAACTCAACCAGGTTCTTCTGTAACATGGACTACAAATTCATAATTAAACGTCTAATTATTTATTTTCTTTTACATAATTTTAGTTTGATTTGGATTGAAATATACCGTTTTATTTTAAAAAAAAGGGACAAACATGCTTTGCGGAGAATAAACAACTGTGTTGAGATACTATTAATTAACTGAAGAGTATATTGACTATATTCAAATTCAAATGAACGAAATTTCAATATGCAATCAGTCAAGTCTTTCAAAAATCCCAAATTCGATTATTAAAATTACATTTAAAGTAAGCCTATTTATTTATTTAAATTCTGCCTGACTTAGTATCATCTAGTGCGGAATTTGACTTACAAAAGAATAAAGAAATATGCATGAATTTTAAAGTAAAAGAAATTGTACTCTTTTACTTATGTTGTTTGACTAGGGGTGGCAAAAAAGCTCGTAGCTCGTGGCTTGATCGTGACTCGCACCTGACTCGCTCGCTAACAGTTCGTTCGTTATTGGACCGAGCTGTTAACGAGCCAGCTCACCACTAGCTCGGTCTAGAATTAACGAGTTCAAGCTAGGGCCTAGCTTGCTCGTCAGCTCGCGAGCTAGCTCGGCTAGCATCAATTTGTGAATTTGTATGATTTTTGTGTGCATTTTATACTATCTAGCTCGGTCCAGCTCGATCCAAAAAGTTTGTAGAATTTATTTTCTTCTTAAAACAAGATCCAACCAAACCCAGCTCGGGCTGACTCGTCACGATTTCAAGCTGGACTTTTAGCTCGGGTGCCAAAGGTCCAGCTCGCTCAATAAGAGCTCGGTCCAGATTTAACAAGCTGAGCTAGGGCCTAGCTCGTTGACAGCCCTATGTTTGACGAAGCATAAACTTAATACCAAAATTCTTTCAGAAAAAAGTATATGCAAAATTATATCTTTATTATTGAATATTTATTTGGTAAAAATTGTTATAGTTTAAAATTATTCATACGGAAAAATATGTTTGTCATTAGTTGACTAACTGAAGTTGTTGTATGAAATCTGGAGCTTCTCTTTTAATGTTAATTTTATAGTTCAGAAATAATACGTCGGAAGTTCAAAAATGAATACAATATATATACAAAATAAATGAATATATATGTATACAATATTATGGTGTAAAAAGTAAAGGTTAAACAAGTCGAATTAAAAAAAAATTGATTTATATTTTTTATGCATAATATTTTTTCTTTTTAATGAACAAAATCTTTTTAATGAATGGTGTACAATTTTTTTTTAAATGATAAATTTTGGTTTTTTTTTTTAAGATATGTATTAAGGATCACTACTACTTATCAAAACTATTATTTTATACTACATAATATTATACGAAATGAGCTACGTACGGTGCTTTATAAATCATGAGCTTTTTTGTGTTTCACGTCCTTATTTCTGTTTTTAAAATTCAAATAATCAATCCGAACCGCTCAATATGATCACCATATTGAAATATGCTTGAGGATCAAATTTGTCAGTTTTTGAAGAAAAAAAAAATTAGTATTTTCTTTTCCATTTTTTTTCATGTATAATATTAATATAAAAAACATACGGAATCTAAACATAACATCACATTCCTAAAATTTCAAATTATAATATGGTTATGGTCAGCAATAGAATTTTGATTGGAAAATAAAGGGCGCCCTCTCAAGAAAAATAAAATATTTAAATATTTAAATTAAAAAAAATGTAAAAAAATAGATGGAGTACCTTAGAATTTGAACGTACTAGAAAAACTGCGACAAATTATTCGGATCTAAAGTTTGGGAGTTGGGACAAGATCAATAGCCCATCTAAATATTTTTTAGATCGGATTTTTTGTGACCAGCAATTTTATGATATTATTGCTTGGTGTGTTGCTGAAAAAAAATATTTGAATCCGAGCTATTGATCCTGGTCCAATCTTTTGATTTAAGTCATTTGTCGAGGTCCATCTAATAAATTCAAATTATAAGGTAATCCATTTATTTTTCTGGAAACTTTTTTATATTTTTTATATATTTATATTTTCTAAAAATACTTATAGAAAAATAGATGGAGTACTTTAGAATTTGAATATACTAAAAAGATGATGATAAATGATACGTATCTAAAGTTTGAACCGAGATCAATAATTCAGATCCAAACATATTTTTCGAACAATATATTAATAATATATCAAGCAACAATACGATGAAAACCCTTCATTTTCGGAAATTTTTTATTGGTAGTAATTAATAGAAAAGAAGAGAGACAAATGGTAAGATTACAGTAATATTTATATTAGTAGTAAGATCGGTATAATTTCTACCGATCTAAACCAGTTTTTTTTTTTTTTTTTTTTTTTAGTGAAATATTTTTTTTACAAAAATAGATAGTATCTTCAAATTTAGATATATCAAAACATTCCATCTATTTTTTGAAAAACTTTTCATATTTTACTAGAAATCAAATATAAGAATTCTCTCCATCTATACATCAGATTAAAAAAAAGAAGTTAAGATCGGTAGAAAATCCTACCGATCTTACTATCAATATAAATATTACTGTAATCTTATCATTTGTCTCTCTTCTTTCTATTAATTACTGCCACTAAAAAATTTCCTTCATTTTCCAATCAAAATCTTGCCGCTGACAATGTCAGCCCGTTTCAGATCAATCATACTGCTATCACTGTAAAAGATTCCTCTCACTTTACGGTTTGAGATTTACTCCCAACCGATTTGAGATTCGGGCTAGCGCAGGGGCAGTATTATTGGGCTTTGAGATTCGTGCCAAGTTAAAAAGAACGTTCCAGATCCACTAATTGTAAAAGATTTCCCATTACAGTCCGGGGAGAATCTGAATTCGGTTTTTGTATGTTATAGATAAAAAAAGTCAAATTCTTTTTATATAGGTACATAAATTGTTGTTTTTAAAAAAAATAATCGGGCAATAAAAACAACAATTTTTAGCTGTATAAAAATTAGTAAATTTTTTAAAAAAAAGGGCGAGGATGATATGTTTAAACCTTAAAAACAATAGGAAAAGACGTAAAGCACATGATAACCCATATTAGCGCACCTCATTTAAAATTTTCAATTGTAAAAAAAATAATTACAAAATAATACCGAAGCTGTTGTAAAATAAAGCAAAAGAATAATAAACAAGATATTGAGAATGTATAAAGATGGCTATCTTTTATTCATATGTTTTTCTTGTGTTTTTCTTGTGTATAATACAAACTTACAATCCTCTATTTATAGATAGAAAATGTAAATAACAAGCCATCTAATTTAATTCAATTGATAAATGAGGGAGATAAAACATACTTCTTTAATGAGAAGTTTTGATGCAATTAAATGAACATCCATAACTTAATATATTTATAACACTTCCCCTTGGATGTTCATTATTCATTATACGCTATTAATATGATACTTCAGGATCAATATTAACACGGTACTTCAGGACCATGTACTGCCTCATTAAAAACCTTATCAAGAAAAACCCATTGGGATAAAAACTTGATTAAGGAAAAAAGAGTACAGTGCGTATAACGCTTCCCCTCATTTAGATATCATTGAATATTCTTCAATCGATGTAGACCTATCTTCTTTGTTAGTTGTTCAAAAACCTTTGTCGGCAAAGATTTTGTGAATAGGTCTGCCAAATTGTCTATTGATCGGACTTGGCAAACATTGATTACGCCTTCTTTTTGTAGGTCATGTGTCGAAAAGAACTTTGGCGCAATATGTTTAGTCCGGTCTCCTTTGATATATCCTTCTTTGATTTGTGTAATGCATGCTGCATTATCTTCATGCAGCGGAGTAGGATTTTCCTTGATGTTTTCAAGCCCGCATTCTTCTTGAATATTTTGAATCATTGACCGTAACCAAACGCATTCTCGACCCGCCTCGTATAAGGCGACCAGCTCGGCATGATTTGATGATGTTGCCGTAAGAGTTTGTTTTGTTGATCGCCATGAAATTGCAGCTCCACAATAAGTGAATACATATCCTGTTTGGGATCGTGCTTTATGTGGATCTGATAAATATCCCGCATCTGCATATCCAATTAATTTGGATTTTGTATCCTTTTGATAATATAACCCCATATCTCTAGTTCCGCAGAGATATCGAAATATGTGTTTAATTCCATTCCAATGTCTTCTGGTTGGTTTGGAACTATACCTCGCTAACACATTTACTGCAAATGCGATATCGGGTCTTGTATTATTTGCAAGATATAATAATGCCCCGATTGCACTTAAGTATGGTACTTCAGGACCAACCACTTTTTCATTATTTTCTTGCGGGCGAAAATGATCATTTTCTGCATTTAGCGATCGTACGACCATTGGTGTGCTCAAAGGATGAGCTTTATCCATATTGAATCTCTTTAGTACCTTTTCAATATAATTTGATTGATGGATAAATATTCCATTATTTAGATGCTCGATCTGCAGGCCGAGACAAAATTTAGTTACACCAAGGTCTTTCATTTCAAACTCATTTCTCAATAATTTTGCAGTATTCTCAATCTCTTCAGGAGATCCAATAATGTTTAAATCATCAACATACACTGCAATGATTGTAAAACCTAGATTTGATCTTTTAATGAAAACACACGGACTAATTATATTATTTTTATATCCTTCTTTTAGAAGGTACTCACTCAGTCGATTGTACCACATTCGACCTGATTGTTTTAGTCCGTATAAAGATCTTCTTAATTTTATGGAGTACATATCTCTAGGTTTTGACTTCTATGCTTCAGGCATTTTCAATCCTTCGGGGATTTTCATGTATATGTCAGTGTCAAGTGAACCATATAAATATGCTGTTACGACATCCATAAGTTGCATTTTTTGATTTTCTGTGACTGTGAGACTTATTAGAAACCTGAGAGTTATCGCATCCACTACAGGTGAATACGTCTCTTCATAATCGACTCCAGGTATTTGTGTAAAGCCTTGCGCCACTAGCCTTGCTTTATATCTCACAATCTCATTTTTCTCATTTCTTTTTATAACAAATACCCATTTGTAACCTACAGGGTTAACATCTTTGGGTGTTTGGACTACAGGTCCAAATACTTGCCGTTTTTCTAATGAACTTAATTCAGCTTGTACGGCATCTTTCCATTTAGGCCAATCATTTCTATATCTACACTCTTCCAGAGTTTTTGGCACATTGTCTTCTTCATTTATAACATCGCTTGCTATAGCGAATGCAAAGATTTCATTAATATATGTTTCTTCTGGAACTTGATCAACCTCTTCTTGGGTTTTATCAACTTCTTCAGGAGTTTTACCATTAATCTCTTCTGGAATTTTATTTACTTCTTCAAGAGTTCTACTACCAATCTCTTCTGGGATTTTATTGACTTCTTCAGGAGTTTTACCATCAACCTCTTCTGGGGTTGGACCAACTGTTTTATTCTGCTCTTTCCTTTTACGTGGATTTACATCCTTAGAACCAAGTGGTCTTCCACGTTTTCTACGCACATTAGATTCATTAGATATTTTTGTAATGTCAATTCGAGCAGGTGCGTTTATAGCTGGAATATGCGATTTAGTAACTCTATTTATATCTGTAAATGCATCAGGCAATTCATTTGCAATTCTTTGCAAATTTATAATATTTTGAACTTCAAGTTCACATTGACCACTTCGGGGGTCAAGATAAGATAACGATGAATTCCAAGTTACTTGTTTATCCAGCTTTGGTTTTTCTTCCCCTTCTTTGAGGTTCCATTTTTGTACGTTGTGGAGGAGAAATTGAAACATATACTGCACAACCAAATACCTTTAGATGGGACAAATTTGGTTCTCTTCCGGAGACCAATTGTAACGGAGAATACTTATGATCTGCAGTTGGCCTTAACCTAATTAGTGCGGCAGCATGTAATATGGCATGTCCCCATGCAGAAGACGGTAAACTAGATTTCATAAGTAAAGGTCTAGCAATTAATTGCAACCTTTTAATCAACGATTCTGCTAGACCGTTTTGTGTATGAACATGGGCCACTGGATGTTCTACCGTAATTCCAATAGACATGCAATAATCATTAAAAGTTTGAGAAGTAAACTCTCCTGCATTATCAAGCCGGATTCTTTTAATTTGATAATCCGGAAAATTAGCTCTCAATTGGATAATTTGTGCTAATAGTCTAGCAAACGCAACATTTCTTGTTGCTAACAAACTCACATGTGACCAGCGTGTTGATGCATCAATTAACACCATAAAATATCTAAATGGTCCACATGAAGGTGTAATAGGCCCACATATATCTCCTTGAATTCTTTCTAAAAATGAAGGAGCTTCAGGTCCAATTTTATTTGGAGATGGCCTAGTAATTAGTTTTCCAAGAGAGCATGATTCGCATGTCAATTCTTTTGATAATAGGATCTTCAGGTCCTTTAGGGGATGCCCATTTGCACTTTCAATTATTCTCCTCATCATTATATTTTCTGGATGACTCAATCTGTCATGCTACAAAGTAAATAACTTTGGATCAACTAACTTCTGGTTAGTAACAACTAACTTCTGGTTAGTATCAACTAACTTCTGGTTAGTATCAACTAACTTCGGGTTAGTAACCATATTTGATTCTATTGTACTTACATAAGTACCATATAGTCCAGAGGACATTGCTTGCATCTTTTCTATTATAATTTTCTGGCCATTCTTAATAGATGTGATATGAAGATATTCACAATTTTTCTCATTCATAGTTTCAATATGAAAACCATTCTTTCGAATATCTTTAAAACTTAGTAGATTTCTTCTGGATCTACTCGAATATAATGCATCATCTATTATTAATTTTGTTCCTTCAGGTAACAAAATACAAGCTCTTCTGGAGCCTTCAATTAAATTAGTTATGCCAGATATAGTGTGGATATTAGTTTCACCAAGATGCAATTGTGAAAAGTATTTCTTACCTTTCAATATGGTATTAGTTGTTCCACTATCTACCAGACATAGATCTTCTTTACTTATCATTGCGTTAGCCATTTTTCTTTAAATTAAAAGAATGCAAGAATAAATTAAAATAAACTACCTTTATTCATTTGTTTGCATCTAAAAATATAAAAGTAATCTAAATTTTTATTAAACATAAACATAAGCTTCTATATTATATTTTCTCCCTAAGTAATAATATTTATTTTTTTCATCCATATTCTGGAAGAAATCTGATACATCAAGATGTGTATCCATATGTCATTCATATTCGGGGTCATTTTCAGTAAAATTAGTTTTCACATTTTTCTCCTTTTTCTTAATTGAGGCTTGATAAAGCTCTACAAAATGCTTGGGCGTACGACAGGTACGCAATCAATGATTTGTCATCTCACATATGTAACAAACATCTTCAGGATGTTTTCCTTTCTCATTTTTCATTAATACGTATTTATAATAAAATACAACTTCAGGTTATTAATACCATAACTTCGAGTTATGATAAATGAAAAAGGAGATAAATTCAAACTTTGTGAGATTTGTCATATGTACTACAAAATAGATACGTATTAATAATTTCAGATTATTAATATCATAACTTCAGGTTATTAATGCCATAACTTCAGGTTATTAATGCCATAACTTCAGGTTATGAAAATGGAGATAAATAAATATAAATAAAAGAATATGTAAATTGCATAAATAAATAAATTTAAATGTACTAATAACTTCAGGTTAATATTATATAACTTCAGGTTATAATAAATATTTATTTAATAACTTCTGGTTATTAAATTACTTGGCTGCGCAATTGTAAAATTTAATTTGAAATAACTTCGGGTTATATTTTCATCTAGTGACTTATAATAACTTCTGGTTATTATATTGATTTTATATGTTTCAAATAAAACTTCAGGTTTTAATTGGGAATAACTTCAGGTTATTATTCATCCAGTGGCCTATAATAACTACTGGTTATTATATTAATTTATATTAAAATTTCAAATAGAACTTCAGGTTCTAAACAATAATAATAACTTCAGGTTATTATTCTTTTATTCTCTTCGGGTAATAAGAACTTCAGATTCTTGATAAACTTTTATTTTTTGATAACAACTTCAGGTTATTATTCTATCATTCACTTCAAGGAATGATTCTTATTAACTAAAACAAATATAATCAAAAATTTAAATGAAATTTAAATTAATGAAAGATATAATAATCAATCCTACAAATTACTTACGGAATAACTTTGCAATTTCTTCCGAGCAATTCGTGCTGATAACGTGTTGTAAAATAAAACAAAAGAATAATAAACAAGATATTGAGAATGTATAAAGATGGCTATCTTTTATTCATATGTTTTTCTTGTGTTTTTCTTGTGTATAATACAAACTTACAATCCTCTATTTATAGATAGAAAATGTAAATAACAAGCCATCTAATTTAATTCAATTGATAAATGAGGGAGATAAAACATACTTCTTTAATGAGAAGTTTTGATGCAATTAAATGAACATCCATAACTTAATATATTTATAACAGAAGCAACGATGTAAGCTAGTAAACTATTCTTTGTAAAGTTTTGTTTTTGGTGTATTTTGTGAAAGTCTTGAATGGCGATGTGTGCTTAGGTAAGGCTCCGCCGCCATGGATGTCGCCCCTCGTACGGTCTCCGGCTATCTGGACCCCACTTACTGGTAACTCATCTCCTAAACCAGTTCTTCCATTACGGTCCCTGTTGTTTTGATTAGTGATTGTTGAGTCCTTTCAGGGAAGAGAGATTCTCGTCAGAGGAGCACTATGAATGGCTGAAGGATTACTCTCACTTTCGGCACCTCCTTACTCCTCTTCTCTCTCCTTCTCTCTCTGTCCGTACTCTCTCTCTCTCGGTCCTCGCACCTACACACACAATACATGAGCACTAACAAATTCATACTTTTTTTGTTATTCTCAGTCTGAGTAATTAACTTCATAGTTTCTTTTGTTATATTCAATCTGAGTATAATGAATAATTACATCAACGTTAGCATACTGTCCTGCACCAGTACTTGTTTCCAAAACTAGGTCCAGTGCAATAATGTATAATTTTATGAGGTTATGGACAATATTATTTATAATAGGTACTGGAGTTGGGATGCGGGAATTCCCGCCTCAGTGAAGAGCTCAGGCAAGAAGGGGTTGCTGACATCACCTGCATTGATCTTGCATCAGCAGCTGTTGAGAGAATGAAGCAGCGCCTCTCTGACAAGGGCATTTCCGGTAATGTATCCTGACTGGTGATATTTAAGATGCTAAATATTGGTACGATACCAGTTAGTTCAGCTGTAAATGTTGTACAAGAGGTGTAAAGAGTTTTGACTGCAGAAACTAAATGCTGGTACTGGACCTCGCTGACATAGTACCAGACTGGTTCAGTATTGAGAATACCCCAACTTAACCATGATTGGATAAATTATGGCTGGCTAAAAGGCCACCTGATCCTGGTACATAATTAGAGTGCTGTAATTTTGGAATCTAAGGCATTTTACTTGATATATACTAAACAGAAAATAAATTATATAATAATTATTTATGGCAGGAATCAAGGTTTTAGTGGCTGACATGCTTGACTTGCCATTCGAGCCTGAAACTTTTGACCTTGTAATTGAGAAAGGAACCATGGTATGCACTTTGATCTCTTTCTTCTTACCTTTTCATTTTTTCTGAATTTATGTTCCAAATAATTTTGGTTTGTACTTTTGTGTTTTGATGCCTGGAATGTTTGGGCTTTTGAGGAAAATTTTTGTTTTACTTATTTATATTTTTTGTTCTGAAGGACAAAATAAAGGCAATATTACTTAGCTGGTTAAATCTTTTGTATTCTATAGATATATGGTGAGAGTAGACCTATTATTATCTACTACCATTCTATGCTATTATACAATCAATTCCTTCAAAAAGTTTTGGGGTACCGGCCAATGTAAGCAAAATAAAGTGGTTGCTGTTTTGAAGGACGTGTTGTTTGTGGATAGTGGCGATCCCTGGAACCCTAATCCTGCAAATGTAAGCAAAGTTATGAAGATGCTTGAAGGCATTCACAAGGTTTTGAAACAAGATGGAGTGTACATTTCCATCTCCTTTGGCCAGGTGAAGCTTGCTTTAATTTTTTTTCTTCTCATCTTTTTTATGATCTTTTTTTATTAATGCGTGGCATGTATCATCTCAGCCACACTTCCGCCGGAAATTTTTCGATGCCCCAAATTTTACTTGGTCAGTGGAATACAACAAATTCGGAGATAGCTTTCATTACTTCTTTTACATTCTCAAGAAGGTTTGTCTAGCTTTTGTGCAATTTCTTTATCAAATGTGCAACTATCTATTTTGGATTTTTTTATGGGATTATCCAGACATCCAGTTGTAATTACACAATTTTTGTTAATTGACTATCTCTGTTAGGGCTTCTTTCTGTTCTGATCTAAACAAGCATGATAATATTCCAACCATAAATATCAGTTCTTCCTGTTTTATGTTAAGGACTTTTAACAAAAGAGAAATTCCAAGTTTATTGAATTTTACCGGGTTTTAGCCTTACAGGGAACTATCAAAATGATCAATGTTTTGATGGAAAAATATCAAAAGAACTGTGAGGTTTTTTGGGTTAATGACTAATGTTAAAGTTTGGATGGGTGAAAAGCTAATAGGTGGCCACAATTTTATGATCATTCTTATTCTTTGCCATATGATTTATCATACCCTGTCAGAGGAAAAAGGTCCTCAGACTATGTTGAATCTTTAATTCCTAGTAAGTTATGCTAATTATGATTTTTTTCTCCTAATTTTTTTCTGATAACCAGGGAAAGAGGTCCTTAGACTATGAGAACAATCAAAATAAACCAACTGAGAAGCCATCAGTAAATTTATTTCAGGACGAGTTGGAAGGTGAGGATTTTCTTTTTCGCACTGCAGTGGACGAATTGTAGACTGTTTCTTTAGTTGGAAATTGTAAATTATAACAGAGAAAACCTTGACCTGTCTTAACCTCTTTTTCACTTTAGTCAGAGTATTATTCTTTCTTTTTGTAGGTTTTATCAATGATGTACTGATGTGTTATTGATTAGTGGTAGAATAATTAGAACTTGTTTAAAAATAAAAGGAACCAGCTGTTGCAGCTCTAGATCTTGATACAGTACCAAATGCATCCAGAATCAAGATTCGGTTGATTATTCAATGTAATGTGGATGCAGTAACTATGTAAGAATTTTCCCAAATTCTGTTTATTTCCCTTTACTGAAGAATTTCATAGGCATATTACAAGCTAAAGAAAGTTAACAGAAGAAGATATAAAAAGCTTTTGTTCCAAAATTTTCTTTATCTTGCGACTGTACATTCTTAAAATTTTAAGCGCATTTATAACCAGAGCAGTGTTTAAAAGAGGCCCCAAAGTAACTCAATTATACACAAATCAGACACAGCGGGCCGAAGTACAGGCATCACCAGTAACACGAAACAATAATACGAAACATGAGCAATGATCGAAAGATACAACACATTATATCAACTAAACATAATTGGTCTATCTAATAACAACGCATATAACAATGAAATCTTCCGTAATTGGTCAAGAAATATAAAATTGGGTACCAGTTATACACCTCTCTAACAGAAAGAGACCAAATGACATTCTACGACAGTATCTGCCCATAAAAGCAACTGATACAATCATTCATGGAAGGAGAATAAGACAAGAATAAACAACCTAGTAAACATCCAGAAAAGCAATCAGTACTTCGGGATTTTTTAAGCACCACTATTTGAACTTTGAAATCGCAAAAACGAAGCAGTAGTACTAAGGCCTTGGTCATACCACTCGACAGCTCCTCAAGTGCTGCTGGCCTGCTGTTATTTTGCATGTGTATCTCCATGAGAGGGTCATGACCTGTCTTACCTCCTGTTTTCTTTACTAGACTATAATTCTTTATGTTGTAATGTTTTACTAATGATGTGTTATTGGTTAGTGGTAGAATAACTATAACTTGTTTACAAACAACAAAAGAAACCAGCCGTTTCAGCTTCAGATCTATACAGTACCAAATGCATCCAGAATCATGATTTGGTTGGTTATTCTAAAGTAATATGGATAAAGTAACTTTGTAATGAATTTTGCATAAATGCCACTTGTAAAGTATGTTCCTGGTGAACTACATTGGCATATTACAATTGCGAGCCTACCACGAAAACTGCAATATGACATATCCATTATCCGTGTAAAGGCCTTTTATGTAACTCTTAAATCTTCTTTTTTTAGTGACTCCACTTTACGAGTAACTTGCAACTATAACAGTCTTACAACTTGTGGATGCAATAGTTCGCCAATAATATTATTTATCTATTAGGAGCAGTTCTTGCCAGAGCAGGGGCTTTTAGGAGGCCCCAGACATACTGAGCCGCCACATAAGTTAGAAATCACAAGTAAAATCTATTTTGAAACAATTACACGAAACAAGACCAAATAATAAAAAGTACAGTTACATTATAACTACTAAACAGAAATGTCCACTCGAATGACGTGTAGTAACAATCCAATCCTAACATCAATCTTCAATCGGTCAAGAAATATGAAGTTGGTACCAGTTACACACCGCTCCGTCAGAGAGATATCAATGACAAGGTGAGAATTGCACATAAAATTAACTCCTAAAGGGTCATCCGATAGAACCTTTTTAGTAAGGACTAAAAGATCGAGAATAAACAAATCTAGTTAACATCCAGAAAACGAATCAGTACTTAACAACTTCCTACACTCTAAATAAGCATTAAAAGTCTAGAACATATCAAGCAAATCCAGCTCAACAAGAAATGTACTAATTGATGACAAAGATAGAAAGATATTACATATTAGAGCAACACCGCTCACATCTCCATCTTGACAAGTGCCATATGTCCCGGTGTGGTGGGCTCCACAACAGTAGTCGGCATGTACTGCAACCAGTCCTTGGCACAGAAAATCGCCTCAAGTGTGTCAGGCCGCATGGAGCTCCTGTACTCGTCGAGAACTCTGTTTGCACCTCCAGCACTGAAGACTGACAAGCCAGTCCCTCCACCGGCCATCGCCATCGGTATGGCCAGAATATCGCGTGCAAGCTTAGAGAGTGTGGGGTACTTGAATGAATTCATCTTCCACCAAGTCAAGATGTTGAAATCATTCGTGCGGGGCTGGAGCATTTCTTCGAGGTACTGCTCCAACTCAGGCTTCTTGGGCTGGTTCACCGCCATCTCAGATAGGTAGATGTCAAAATCCATGAGCCCATCTCCAGTAGAGGAGATTGGGGTTGCAGGCTGGATGTCATTCCTCTCACTGCTCTCATCTTCAGTCTGTATGGTAACATTATTATTCACTTCTATATCCTCTGTCTGTATGGTGACATTATTATTCGCCTCTATTTCAGCCTCAGCCATCTTCACATCTACATTTGCTTCTGCTTCCTTTGACTGGTCCCCACCATTTGTGTGTTCCTGAACCTCATGTTTAGCATTGCTAACGTAGGTATTATTTTCAGTATTGATACTGGCCTCAACAGGTTCAACAGCATCAGTAGCAACTTCTTGCTGCTGTTGTTCAACATAGGCTGGGGTGAGAGGAAGAGGCTGGGCTACATACTCATTGTAGAGCTCCAAGAGAGCATCCTCCACAGCTTTCACATATCTCGGACTCTCTTCATTGCCATAGATCCTCTTGAAACTAAAATCAACAAGCTTCATCTTGTAGCGTGGGTCCATCACCACAGCAATGGCCAGAATGAGGCTACAATCCCTCCAGTATTTTTCAAACCTGTCATACATCTCATTTGCTATGCTGCTCACCACAGGATCCGTGCTCTGCACAGAACCCTTCAGCTCCAGCTGGATCTTCCATGCCTCGTGGTAGAATAAGTTTGATGTTGGCTCCTCTGTGCTGTTGACAGTGTTTGCTGAGTCATAAAGCAGCTTCAGAAACACACAAGCCACATCTACTTTCCTCCAATCCTCAGGGGATGGGGCCTCGTTGTAGTTGTCATCACACGTTTCAAGCAAATTAAAAGCCTGTTTGTACTCCAGCGCGGCACAGAGCATGGAGTAGGTTGTGTTCCACTGAGTGGTGGTGTCGAGGGAGAGAGTTTTTGTACTCGGGATTTCGAGCTGTAATGCGATTTCAGCAAACTTCTCTTCACGTGACGGTGATGCTTTGATGAACTTCACGCTTTCACGAATGTTGTAAATGATGCCATGGATTGAGGCGATCACATCCTGAGCAACCGCATTCAGCACATGAGCATAGCAACGTACAACAAAAAGCTGCCCCTTGAGCAAGAGAGCATCCTTGTTCGACAGGTGGTCCTGCAGGTTTGCACTGTAGATATCATGTGAGGAGCAGTTGTTGTCCAGTGTAATGGTGAAGAGCTTTGACTTGAGGTTCCAGTCGGAGAGGCTGACATCAATGGCCTCACTAAGCGCATTTTCAGAATGTGGCGAGGTCACCATCAGAAAGTTGAGCATCCTACGGTGTAGCTTCCAGTCACTGTCTATGAACTGCCCATGCAGTGCCACATAACCCAGAGTCTGACTGGTGGTCCATAGGCTGATGGCCAGGCTAATTCGGCCAGGAATAGAGCCAAAGACGTGCATCAGGTTGTGCTTCTCCTTGTGATAAAGCGTCAAAACCTCAGCTTCCACGGAGGTCGCATCATGAACCTGAAACTTTGGCTGGAGACTCTCCACGAAGGCAAGAAAAGCCGGCTGCTCGACCACATGAAGGGGATAGTCATGTAGGATGACCATCTTAGCAAGGTTGCTCAGGCTAAGGTTGGGGTCAAAAGTGGCCCCACTGAAGCCAGAGACACGGTACCTCCTCTTGGCTGGCCGTTCTTCAGTAGTCTGGACAGAGGAGTCAGGGGTGAGTTGGTACTGGTGGTCGCGGTCGGTGGCCTTGAGCATGGGGCAGGACCCAAGGGTGATGTGGCGCTTGAGGTGGCTAGTGCCAGCAACTTTTGACCCGTCGCTGTATGCAAATGTCTGCTTGCAGAGGTTGCAACATGCTCGCTTCATCCTGCTAGGTCCATTGACTACTGTGAAATGCTGCCATACCAGGGATTTCTTTTTTCTCCCCCTGGTTGCAGTCGGAGCAGGTTCTTCTTCTTGCTCCTGCTCCTGCTCCTGCTCACGCTCCTGCTCGTGCACATGTTCTTGCTCGATTTCTTCAGCCAGAACAAGCTGCCCGTGCTGCTCATGATCAATCAACTCAGACATGATGATAACCTCTTGTTTCAGTCTGTCAAAAGTAGAGGATGGTGAGAAATTAGAGGTATGAATATTAAGGTCCAGCGAGGAAATAAAATGAAATTATCATTGTATATATGTTATGTTCCAAGCTATGTCTGTTCTCATGGCCAAACCCATAATGATACCAAGATGGTGGGAGCACCTATCCAGGTATATGCTGAATGGGTAAAACCTCATCATCAAGCACACATAATTCAATAATTCAAACTCAAGAAGCCCATTTTAAACATATTAAATGATACTAAATAAACTCTTGTCTCATAATGGTAAAGGCCGATACCAGACCAACAAGACAAGAGTATCAAGGCAACATAATATAATTAACATCTATCTTCAAACTTAGTTAACAGATTCATGCTAAAAATTCTACCAAGCACTTCTGAAATTTTGCACGAGAATTAACATCTGACAAACTTGGATAATAGATTCATGCTAAAAAATTAAACCATGCAATAGCTATCTAAGAAACACCTCTGCAAATATTGAATTCAATATAGAAATCAAACCATGCAATTGCTGTAACAAATAAATTTACTAGAAAACAAAAAAAATTGTAAAGAGAAAAACTACGAGCCGATAAAAATACAACACGAAATTGCTGAAAAAAGAAGAAGGACGACCCAGATTTTCATATGACAAGTGGATTGCACTCTAAGGAGTTCGAAGAAATGGTGTGGTGCACAATTGGGCATGGGCTACCTCGGCAAAGAAGAAGAAACCCACATACATGGGCTTTTCTTCCATTGCTTCTTTTGTTTGGGTCGCTATACTCGTAAATCCACATGTTAGTTGACAATTGGTCGTAGAACTCCAGATCCCCAAAGGAGATAGACTAATTCTAGTAATTAAACACCCCATACAAACCCTAAACCCAATCACGAACAGATACTGTGGAAAGAGGGAGAAACAGAACACAAACAAAAAGGGTGGGAGAAGTAAATTAAAACTGTTTCGCGTTAATGAAACGGGCCTAGTATCTTTTTATCAAAAAAAAAAGGGGGGGGGGGGGGGAGAGAGAAGGAGAGAAGAAGAAGAGAAAGAGAGAGAGAGAGAGAGAGGAAGTTCGTACCGGAGAGATGGGGCGGAAGAGGTGGATCGAGCCGAGACGGATGGATCGAAACCCTAGATTTGGGCTGGAGATGGGTCGCAGGCCGACGTGAAAAAGGAAACCCTAGATCTAGGCGAGAGGAAAAGAGAGAGGAGAGGATAGGAGAGATAAGAGTGGTGAGAGAAGCGGCGCCGAATTTAGTCGGGTTTGGGCTTGGAGCCCAGTGGACTGGGCTCCTTATATCTTGACCAATCAGTCAGGACTCAGGAGTCGGGACGAGTCGGTTTGGATGTTTGTTAGGGTTTGCGAAGATTTTGAATTGGATGCCTCCAGTGGGCCAGCCTCTTTTATTTTTATTTTTTTTATATCTCGGTAGAGGCCAGCCTCTTTAATTAACTATTGCCTTTTGTGGAAGGAAGCCAGTTGTCTGACTTAGTCGCATAGCCCGAGATCAACGCATCGGATCCCATACGGGTTTGGATTGGATTGGTCCATACTTCGGGTCTCGTGGGCTGCAACTGCATGGGCTTCAACTGCATCTGCTTTTTTAACTTCGCCAATTGTTACAAAATTTTCAAAGCCTATTGGAGAAGTTTTGTTCTTTTATAATGTGTTTTCTGTTGCTAAATGATTAATAGCTCACCCATGCACTGATGAATCAAATGAGTGAGTTGTTTGTTTTATTATGGCACGATCTCAAAGCGGACTCTTATATCCATCATTCTTTCTAGCATATTTTCACTACACCTTTTCAATTGTCATTCTTCCGGAACTATTTCATTTTAATTGCATTCTTTCATAACTATTTTCGTGTAATTATAATGTAAAACGAACCTTGAGTAACAAAAGCTAGTACTACAAAGTTTCAAGGCTAACAAAAGCAAATAACTTATAAAAGAGGAGGGCTCAAATGTCCCTATTGCTTCATGCTCCAATCGTATCTCAACATCTTTATCTTCAATTTCAAAGTTTAAACAGACGATTCGAACTGCTCAACATGATATCCACATTAAAATATGATTTGAGACCAAATTTTATATTTTTTGAAATTTTTTTACTATTTTTTAAAACATGTACAAAATTATTGTTTTTAAATAGTCCACAATTTCTTTAAAACAGTGATTTTGTACCTATCTTAAAAAATAGTAAAAAATTTCTAAAAAACATAAAATTTGGTCTCCAATCATATTTTAATGTGGATATCATGTTGACCTGTTCGGATCGTCTGTTTAAAATTTGAAATTGAAAATAAAGATATTGGGGTACGATTGAGGCATGAAACAATGGGGGCATTTGAGCCCTCCTCCTTATAAAATGTTCAATAAGAGAAGCCCTAATCACCAACTTCCTAACTATAAAACTAACATCATGTAATTGATCTCGAGAGAAAAAAAATGAAGTACTTTGATTATCAAGGGCAATTTAATTTTTTTTACTTCTATTATTTATAAAATTATAAGACTTACAAGTCTAGTACAAACAGAGGCAGAGCTAGAGTAGTCCAAAGTTGGACTGTTGTCATACCCTGAATTTAAAAAAAAAAAATTCAGTTAATATGTTATTGGGTTGTTGTCCTAACTTGAAAAAACTTTTGCTCTATCATGTGAAGTCCGAGTTTCCCACGCAATTCATTTTTCCTTTCATAACCCACTAACTTGCCTTCAACAGTTCGCCTCTTCGCTACATATTGTCATGAATCAGTATTTTCCTTTTTCCTTTTGTCTTCTCTTTGTCTCTTCGCTCTGAGCGCTTTGTGAAAGAATCAATGAAACATAGACAAGTAACAAAACAGACGCCAAAAAAAGGAAGAAAAGAAGGATCAGCGACGCTGACATGAACAAGAGGTGGATCGAGCAGTGGCCATCAGAACGGGAGGCGAAATGTGGCTCGGACTTGGGATTAGATCCCAGCTAAAAACTTTTATAGGTAACTGTAATTTTATTTTTGTACTAATAATATGTTGTTTCAAGCAATTCTCTTTTTCGTCTATTTGATTAATTTGCAAAACATACAATTATTAAATTTTATGATTTTCTTTGTTTTAGAAATTATGCAGGTTCAAGGCAATTGGATTGGTGGAACCGAAGAAATCATCAAGAAATTTATTAAGAATTTAAATTGTAAAATTATAAACTTGGTAAAGTGTTTTTGATGTTGTTTTACAGGGACAAACGTTGGTAACGTTTGTCAAACGTTATAACGATTTTGATGCGTGAAAAAGCGCTGAGAAATTAATGGATCAAAAGCTGAAAGAACTACAAACATTGTCAACGTTTATAAAAATGTTGTAACGTTTTAAATAAATTCAAAACTTAAAAATGGCTGTATTTATTGATTGATTTCCAGAGGACAATCGTTGGTAACGTTTTCAATGAGCTGCACAGGAAAAAAAACTCTAATTCAAATTTTGAACTAAACGTTTTCAACGTTTTGACAAACGTTGTAACGTTTTGAAGCAGAAAGCTCTTTCTAGAGCTGCCACTATAAATAGAGCTTTAGGGTTCTGAAAGTAACTTTTTAGCCGCCCCTAACTTTCAAAAAACAATTTCTGTGAGCTAAAGTTCCTCCATTGTTGTGAGAGCTTAAAAACTTCAATATCCCTCAAACAACCTCAAATCCACTTCACTAATTTGAGTTAGATTAGGTTATAGTGAGCTTTTGAGTGTTTCTCTTGAGATTTCGAACTTAGGGACTTCGTTCTCTATTCAAGTTGGCCGTGTGACTTTCCGTCGGTTTGTAAGGGCTTATCGGTTCACAAGTTGTAACATTTCTTGTTGGGTAATAGAAAGGCGCACCGAGAAGCGGTTGCGACGCCCCGGAGACGTAGGCATTTTAAGCCGAACGCCGTTATCATCCCGCTTGTCAAATTTCTCTAAACTCATCTACTTTATTTTAATTGCAATTATTTTTCATTTTTTAAGTATTAGCGATGCCTTAAGAATAGATAACTATGAATAACATAATATTTTTCTCACATCTGATTCAAATTCTAACTATACAATAGATAACTATGAATCTATGTAAGGAGACAATCATACAAAATTAATTGCTGTAAGAAAAATATAAAAAAGGAAATGCTAACTAATGTTTCATTAAAAATAGTAAAATGTAGTAATAAATTAATAAAGAAAAGAGGGTTTAAATAGATACTAATATAAATAAGAATGTAATATAGAATTAGTATAATTAAGCATTATTAAAAAATTCTCATATAAAGCATTCCAAAATGAACTAACTACAGGACCGCATAAGATATAAAAAAGAGTCTATATAGTAATAAAATAAAATAAAAAGAGTAAAATGAATAGAGAAAAAGTGAAAGAGAAAAAGTAAGTTAAAAAGGAAATAAGGTAAAAATGATAAGAATAAGAGTCTCTAAAAAAGAGAAAGTAAAAAAGAGAAAAAGAGAAAATAAAAGAAATAAGAAAGAAAAAAGAGTAAAGAGAAGGGGTAAAAGAGAGAGAAGAGAGACTAGAAGAGTTATCTTACTTAGACAACACTTCAAATTCTGTATACAAGATACACATGGAAGGGGCATGATCAGATGGCGTTTCAGAGAATTGTTGCACTACAAGCTACGCGCCGCAGAATGTCAAGATTTTTGCTTATCTTTTTTTTTTTGGACACGCAACGTGCTAAATAGAAGGAACATCCATTGCGAGCCGACATGCATAATGTGTTAGAATCAGCTCTACACCTGTTGTACAATTCAAACTTGGCAGCTTCTGCCAAGGACTTTAAAAAAAAAGAAGATGTTTGGGGCATCGTCGAGACTCGCCCACCAGTGGAAGGCTGGAAGCACACCATATGTATGTAGTATGTACCATGATTCCATTTGTCATAGTAATGTAAATCATGTACAGAAAATTTTGTACAGAATTTATATTTTTCTGAAAAATCACATAGAGGCACTCAAGTGCATTACATAGAAGAGAGACCGTGCTAGGTGCTACTATCTCTAATTTTGAAGTCATAGTTACATTTGTTATTGTCTAGTGGCTCAAATGGGTTGGGATGTTGTTGTATTGGGCTGATTCTGTTCAAAGTTATGGGTCAGTTTTTGTTCAAATCAGGCAAGTTTTCAGCCATGATTTTCCCTATTTTTTATTTCTTTCCGAAGAAAAAATTGAATTGGGTAGTTGGAATTGGACAGGTTGGGACTTGGGAGGGTTATTTTGGTTAATCCGTGAATAGTCCAATTGCACATTTGGATCATTTAAGGTAACCCAATGTTTTTGTTTAGAATACGGACCAATCGCATTCCACAATTCAAATTCTGATCAGACGGTCCACATTTAAACAGAAATATAATATATTCCTGGTTTCCGATATTAATATATCTACACGCTGAAAATTGCTTATTAATTTCAAGTTTCAACTATCAGAAAGAAAAGTAAAAAAATGAAATTGACTTTTAGTGACCAAATTCGGCAATATGGTTTAATAGGGCAGCATTTCATTTCATTTCTTTCTTCTTTAATGAGGACTAGTGACATTTTTTTATTTCAAGTTTATATTCGCTGCCATGGTTGTATGGATCTGTTTTCTCTTATTTATGACATGAAAATTACAATTAAATCCTTTTCAAGGTATGAATACCAGCATATAGAAATCTATAATTGCGGTGAGATAACTACGACACATGACTTAAATAACTATAAACATTTGACGCTTTCGATTAAACCAAGGGAGAAGGGAGAAGGGACCCATAGCTATTACTTGGCGGTCTGATTTTAGTGCAACTGCCATGTGATAAGGCGCACCATTAAAATGTTCATAAATGCACCACAAAAGGTTGTTGGGACGGTGAAAATTAGATAAATAAAGTTTCATCAACCCCAAAATGTTTTCCCTCTTGTGATGCTCGATGACTCTGAGAGAAATAATTTTAGGCGTCAATTGTGAAAATACATATATTTCTTTACTTTTATTATTTACTAATAATGATTTTCCCATACCATGATATTATCATGCCCTTGAGATCTCTAGATCATAATATAATCATTAACAATTTAACATGCCTCTTTTCCTTCAAAAAATTTAACATGTCTCGTATTATTATGACTCCGAAATTTTTATTCATAGGAAATACAAAAAAGAACAAATTATAAATAGGAAATGACACGGTGGAATTTTAAAAACAGAAAGGCAGGATCATGGTTTGGTGTCCCTGCGGGACGTCAAATCATACCGCAGTCACTGCCCAAAAAAAAATTAATCTAAAGGTGGGACGTCAAATTAGACAAAAAAATTGGAATTTTTTTTTTAAAGTGGGACTCCAAATTAGACAACAAATCGGAAAAAAGAAAAGAAAATATATTAAGTGGGATGCCAAATTCCCACCCCACCCATGCGATTTTTTATTATTATTCTTGTCGCTATCTCCAGAAGAGCAATCGCCTGCTCCTTTTTTATGCCTTATCGCTTCCTCCTCCTCTAGAAATTTTTGTGTCTAATTTGGCGTCCCACACTTGGAAAAAAAAAATCGGTTTTTTGTTCTCATTTGGAGTCCCACATACATAATTTTTTTTTTCTTTTTTAGCAGAGGTTACCGTATGATTTGGCGTCCCTGCGGGACTCCAAACCATGATCTTGCATTCCTATTTTTCCACACTGTCATTTCTCATTTTAATTTTATTTTTTTGTATTTCCTATGAATAAAAATTTCGAGTTATGACTCGTTAAAAAAAGAGGAAAGGTTGTCTTTCAAATTTTAAAATAAATAATAACATTAATTTTAAATATAATTAACTTATAAAAGGTGCCAATTAAGATTTTATCAAAAAATTGAGGAGGAGGTAGCATAGTTAGTTAGAAAAAAAAGTTTTAGGACTGTTGGTTACCCAAAGATCGAGAGTTCGATTTCTCCTCATGACTTCGCAGCTTCTGCAAAGGTTTTAAAAGAAAATTATCAAAAACAATTATACTCGTTAGTATTGATTCACTCACATCAATCATAAATTCAAATAAATGACATGTACATCCAATTGACTCAATGAGATAATGACAGAAGTACTCTGCTGTGTTTTGTAGGTGCAAATTGGAATATCATAACATAGCGGATGCAAAAAAAAAAAAAAAACAGCCCTTTATTTCCAGACAAGTGTTAAATTGCCACCCATTGTAGATGATACTAACAGCTTAAACTTGAGTAGGCTTTCTAAGCTATTACATATATGTACCACAACTCTGCTGATCTTCTTCAAACTTGAACCATATACATGGAGGTTTACACAGTTAAGGTGGAGGAGGCTACACTAGCAAATGGCGGACAGCCCTCTGCGGGCGCGGTTTACAGGAGCATTTATGCGAAAGATGGACTCTTGCAACTCCCTAGTGAGATTGAGTCACCATGGGACTTGTTTAGGTCAATTTTGCTAATTTTCTTACTTTCAACATTGCTAGCTAATGTCTTTGTTTTAGAGGACTGAAAAGTGAAAACACTGTCACAGTCATATTCAAGTCATGATGGCAATTAGACTTGTTTGATCAAAATGCTATATCATATAAACAAAATTAGTACACACAGTTACATACAGAGAAAACACATGTCAAAGAAGCTCTATATATCTGTTTCTTACATACCCAGAAAATGCATGCCAAAGAAGCTCTATATATCTGTTTCCATCATTTTTGCAATGCCTTTTCTGAAACCAAAAATACATCCAATTCTTGCAATTGTATTAACACAAGTAACTTTCCAAAATTTTGATTGGACTATTGAAGTGGAATGTGAAGAATAAAATTTTGCTAATTTTGTTATTCCAGAGGAGCAGTCGAAAAGTATCCACAAAATCCAATGCTGGGCCGCCGTCAAGTTACGGATGGCAAGGTAAGTGCACAGCCGTTCTTACATCAGTGGACATTGAGTAAGCTCTGCACTCTAATCATCAAATTATTTGCTTTACTTATTTTTTTTTTTTATAAAATATTTGCTTTAGGTTGCAGGATATGTGTGGCAAACATACCAGCAAGTTTATGATCTGGTCATGAACACTGGATCTGCTCTCAGGAGGCGTGGCGTAAACCCGGTAAGCCAAATCAAATCCATTAGCTGAATTATGCCTCATACATTCATTGAGGTGAAATAATGCACAGAGATACATTCATTTTCTTTTTCAAGGTTTATTAAGAAAAGATTTAGCATGTCAAAAGAGAATAATTTAGGTTTTGATTTTTTAAAATTTTTTATATATTGCTAGGGAGATCGATGTGGAATATATGGACCTAACTGTCCTGAATGGGTCATGGCCATGGAGGTACTTCTTGATGTTATACTATAGCTGCATTTATTTCCCAAAAAAAGAAACATTCCTTTGCCCACCTAAATATTTGACTTTCACAATTACTCTCAACCAACCTAAATTCTTTTTCTATTATGTCAAGCAGCATTCAAATAACCTTCAATGTTACTTTCTTTGTATTCTTTTGCTAAAAGAAGATTATTGGCAATTACCAGTACATATTTGTGTGGTTGAGTAAACAAAGAAAGAGTATATGTAGAAGCGAGACCACTGCTGTTTCATAAATCTTACTAGAAAAGTTTGTTTAGCATGCCCTATAACATGTCAAAAATAATTATAAAATTCTGACATCGAAGTTGTGAATTTGGAATTCTAAAAAAAAAATAGTGATATTATTTTTCAGGCATGTAACAGCCAAGGGATTTGCTATGTGCCACTGTACGATACTCTAGGTACGCATGCATACCATCCATGATGGAACATAATGGAATTCAACCGGCCCATTTCCATTTTTGCATTTTAACATCAAAAGAAAAGAGAAGCAAAGTGAAAGAAAGTAAAACTAAATATTTTGAATTGAACTGAGCACTGTCCAAACCAGTAGGATGATTTTCATACTGGCAGGTGAAAACCCATACTATGCCAGTAAAATTTTCTTGAACCTACCTGACCTTAGTGAAATTAACAGGTGCAAATGCAGTTGAATTTATCATCAACCATGCCGAAATGTCAATTGCTTTTGTTCATGAAAGCAAGATAACATCTGTAAGCTTATGTTTCAAAAAGACCAATTTATTAGCATTTTCCTACAGAAACTTTTAATTGATATATTTCCTCCAATTAATTTATGAGTTAAATTTAATCTTTTCTTTTGACCTTGTGATTTTCAGATGTTGAAGATTGTTTCCAAATGTGGGGCATATCTGAAAAGTATCTTTCTCTATCATATTTCATATGAACTTGTACATTTAATACATAAAAAATGTTTCTATTCACTGAATAATTTGGATAATGATCAATATTCCGAACTTATAATGCATAATACCTTAGGCATGACCTTGGTAGTTGTTATCACAATATTTCTAGCTGATAATTTAAATTGTTATATAAAGCTGTGTCATGTAAAAAAATATTCCAGCTATTGTTAGCTTTGGAGGAATGACAAAGGAGCAGAAAAGAGAAGCTGAAAATTGGGGAATTACCTGCTTTTCCTGGCAGGAGTTCATTTGCTTGGTTAGTTCATAACTTCTTCATATTTCACATACATATGTCAATTTTAAAGTGTAAATTTCTGAGCATATAATAATAATAATCTTAATTATACCTCTTCAACCAACAATTGGTTCTATATTTAAATGGCCAACAAATGTAAGGTACCTCTGACAGTGTTACTGTTAAGCCTACAACCTCTAGTAAGCTACTTTTAAGCTTCAATTGACTTAAAAAAAATACAATCCTGCCTCAATTAAGCCATAATTTCCAAAAGTTAATATGGAAATAGCAGATGTCATCAATTTTGGAATAATAAGAATAGAAACTCCAGTTCATTGATATTGCTTTACTATGCAGGGAAATGCCGATTCAGGGCTTCCCATAAAGAAAAAAGACGATGTATGCACAATTATGTATACCAGTGGTACGACTGGAGACCCAAAAGGTGTAATTCTCACAAATGAAGCTCTTGTAGCTGAAGTGCTCACGTATGAGCACCTTTTTCGAGAAACAGACAGAGTGGTAAACTCCAGTTATTTGTGATTGAAAGAATTTTTGCGTACTTATCCTGCATGTAATTAAAATTGGTTATAAAGAAAAGATATTGCGCCTTCTTGACAAATGGTTCGTTTGAGCAATAACATAACCGCTCTTTTAGAAGGATATTTAACTTGTAATTGATCAATTAACTCCTTTTCCAAAAAAACCTAGTCAAATGAATAAATCGGTTTTGAACTACTAGTCGCGAGTCAAGAAAATAACTCTCATTAGAAATAATCTTGTCTCACAAAGATCACCAATCAAAAGAAATACCAATATGAGTCTTATAACAACTTTGTTGAGTTAAACAAAGAGCAGCTGTTTCAAAAAATTTCATTATACATGTGAAAAAAGGACTACCTTGATGCTGACCTCATTTGACTGTACTGGTAACAGATAACATGTCTATCCAATTATCTTTTGAATAGTTTTGTTCTTCATCATCATCATTAAAAATTTCTATAATAGTATTAATTTGAGAACTATTACAAAATTTTATATATAGGTGACTGAAGAAGACTCATATTTTTCATTCTTGCCACTAGCCCACATATTTGATCAGATCATGGAGAATTATTGCATTTACAAGGGTGCCTCTATTGGATTCTGGCAAGGGGTAATTCATTTGACAGTTCCATAAATTGACTCCACTTGCAATCTGATTTTGATTCTCTAGTTCCTCAAGGGACAATTTCATCGGTCGACAACTTTGTCATTTTTTTCTACAGTAGTCTTTTTTTTGTAGCAACTGGCCCTCATCTGCAATAACAAAATAAGATATGTCAAAGGAGTACTGTTGTGCTGAATATTGGGAATAAATTTTCCCAAAACTTATTTGTTGAAGAAATATTGTTGATAGTAAACATAAGAAATAGAGCAAAGATTGAAGTTTGGGTAGTAAGATGCTGTAATAATTTTTTTTGCATATTAATTGCTGTTCTTCCTAAAAAAAAGGAGGAAAATATTTGCAATGAAACTTGACCCTCTCATTTTTTTATGAATCTTAGGATATCAGGTACTTGATGGAGGATATACAAGAGATGAAACCTACAGTATTTTGCGGTGTTCCAAGGGTGTATGACCGTGTCTACTCCGGTACATTGGCAATCTATTCACTTTTTCTATTACCATCTGGTTTGCAATATCTCAGGTCTTACAAATAATTTTTACCCCAAATAAAAGGTATACAGCAGAAAATTGCATCTGGAGGATTGTTGGCTCGGAAACTTTTTGAATATGCTTATGACTAGTAAGTAATAAAATACAGGTTTGATTTATATATTTCAATTCTCAAAGAATCTATGTTCATAACTCCATTTCCTATCGCAATGTACAACCCTTTTGTTGCTAGTTGTTTGTCTGGTGAGGTAATGTTGAGTATTGCACATCTGACCTCAAGTTAAAGCGAGGCTAACCTGGGTTAGTTACATGCTGTTCCTGTGAGGCATATTCTGAAAAATGATGGTTGGAAACATCAGAAGTTATGTTTCATTGAGATTATATTACAAAAGTAGCCATATTAGTAATCATATTTGAGCAACTGGCATCTGAATATTAGAAATTACACCTCCTTGCTAAGAACTATTAGTAGTAGCATGCTTGCTATTTGGTGTAAGGAGTATAACAGTAATTTAGTTCTGCTTAGGTCTTAATGTAAGTATACTTTCAAATATTCCTTGAATGAAACGGGCAATATAAGCTTTTTTTCACAAAAAAAAAAGAACTATTAGTAGCATTAAAAAAAAAGTTACTTCCAGCAAGCTGACAAATATGAAGAAGGGGCTGGCGCAACATGAGGCATCGCCTTTTTTCGACAATCTGGTCTTCAGCAAGGTAACTATTTCTCAATGTAAAATTATATATTTGGTGATCGAATTCCGATGTGAAATAAGTTATCACACTAAAAAATCTCCCTCAATCACAGATCAAACAAGGTTTAGGAGGGAGAGTAAGAATCATGATATCTGGTGCTGCACCATTGCCGAGACATGTGGAAGAATTCATGAGGGTCACAAGTGGCAGCATATTCGTACAAGGATATGGTATAATTACTTCTAGTCTCTTGTTATTTGTTCTAAATAGAACAGAAAAATCAGATAAATACCTAGCCTTCCCATAAAGAGAAAAAAGTATTAAAGCAGTGCCATGCCTCTAATTGTTTGCAACAGTATTGGACTATATCAAGAAAGGTATAATATACATTTATACCAGAAAAAAGATGCACTGGGAAATTTTGCAGTGTTGCATTGGTGCCAAAATCATTTCTGAAAATCAATTATTTTGCACTTTGAGTAGGTTTGACAGAAAGTACCGCGGGGTGCTTCACATCAATTGCAAACAAACTCTCCATGATGGGTACGGTTGGTGCACCAGTCACAACAATCGAAGCACGACTTGAGTCGGTGCCTGAAATGGGTTATGATGCACTCTCTTCTGAGCCACGTGGAGAGATTTGCATCAGGGGTACAACATTGTTTTCGGGCTACCACAAGAGGCCCAACCTCAACAATGAAGGGATCATAGATGGATGGTTTCACACAGGTAGGTCAAACAAACCAATGTATTTTACTAGGAAGAAGTTTATCATTACCAGCTATAAAATTCAGTAAATAATGATTATCATTGAGAATTTTAAATGCGGTACTTCCATTTATTCAATTGGAAAATTGGGTTAAACCAGCATGCTTGGATAGTACCAAAATCAGTTATCATGGCTGTAATTGATGAGATGGATGAAGACAATGATAGTACTTTTTTGAAAGTTTGTAACAGTACCTTGCAATGCAGGGGATATTGGCGAATGGCAACCAGATGGTACAATGAAGATAATAGACAGGAAGAAAAATATATTTAAATTGTCCCAGGGAGAGTATGTAGCAGTGGAGGTTCTAGAAAGCGCTTACATGCAGTGTCCCCTTGTCACAATGGTAAAACAATGATATCAAATTTTTATTTAATCTACAATAAAGCAAGGGTTTCTAGTACCTAATATGCTTAATTTGTTTCTCATATAGTATAAAAATCTCTCTCCTTTTTGTTTATTTTTTTGCTGCTTATAGTAAATGGCATTTTACAGGTGTATATTTCCATTCAGTTTTTTTTTTTTACAACACAAACTTCTAGTATTATCTCACATGAAAAATCTAACCATTTTACTGCACTATGTTAGGTCTGGGTCTATGGAAACAGTTTCGAGTCATTCCTGGTTGGTGTGGTGGTGCCAGAAAGAAAAGCACTTGAAGATTGGGCTCTATTAAACAATGTATCAGGCAGCTTTGAAGAACTATGCAATTACCCGAAAGCCAGGAATTATGTTCTAGAAGAAATAAATAACACCGGTCGTAAATTTGGGGTATGTATTAATTATGAATTCATATGACAAAATCTGAAGTCTAGGGGCACTTTTCCTGTATGCAACTACAAGATTCTCAAATTTTCTTTGTTGCATAAAGAAAAGTATTGCATACCCAAAAAAAAGTGTGGGGAAATCTCTCATGATTTCTTCTCATTTTGTGCAAGAGTGCCCAAACTACCCTTATTAGTCTTGCTGAAGTGCGCAACAGGGAGGGTAGTTTAATCAATTTTATAACATGGGAATGTCTACAAGATCTTTTGTCGGTACAGGGAAATTCAAACATGAACACGGGGAGATCTAAAGAAAGCATTCAATCCTAAAACATTTCCTATCAAGGAAAACTTAACAATAGTTGAAATGCAATACATTGTAAATGCAGTTGAAAGGTTTTGAGATGCTGAAAGCAATCATTCTCGATCCGACACCATTTAGCATAGAGAGGGATCTCATTACTCCTACCTTTAAGCTGAAGCGACCTCAACTTCTGAAGTATTATAAGGTTAGTACAAAGTTTCCTTTTGTTTGTTTTTTTTCTTTGACAAAAAAACCATATGGTCTGAGTACCAGTACCTGTACCAGTTAGCTCCCAAACTGACGAGATTAAGCAATTTTAGCCTCTGGAACAGGAATGATACATCATGTTTTGGGTGATAACCATAAAAGGTAAAATTCCTCCTAGATGCTGATGCTGATGCTGAACCAGCCTGATATGAACCCAATCAGGATTTAAGTTTTTATTTACTGTTTACTTGCTTTGGTTTATGACACAAATCCTCATTCTACTGAATTTCTAAACATTTTAGGAGCGAATCGATGCTATGTATGAAGAGGTTAAAGGAGCCGCATTTTGATTTCTCTCTGAATTGAAGAATTACGAGCATGTCTTTGAGCTATATTATATTTATCTTCTTTTTTATCAAGTAAAATGAAGGAATGTATGACTTCCCCAAATATGTCCGGGTACTGGTTAAAAACCCAGAACCCCACATGAACTATTAGAGGCTAGTAAATAAGTCCCCTATGCTAATGAATATTATTACATCTTAAATTGAAAAATCATAATGATTACGATAAGAGATCAAAGACAAGATTTTTTTTTTTTTTAAGTACCAAACATTACCAATAAATTTATAATGATTACAGTACAAGGATGTATTTACACCAAAATGGGGAAACATTAAAATTAAAGAGCACCATTCCGCAACTATAAAAGGATTTAACTAAACAAATCAGCAATAATAAAATAAATTCAGCTCGGTGCAATGCGGTTCATAAGCATCCAAATTGTACTCTCCGATACACAATTGGTATTACTATCATCATTTTTTGTAGATAGATCTTGTTTCTTCTTAACGGAGAACATTTCGCTGAGAGACTGCTTCTGGGACCCACTGTCAGAGGAGGTGATGCCAAATCTCTCCTCCGTGTTTTCTCGTATCCTTGCAAACTCGTATGTCCAAATATCTATTAGGCTAGACATGGATATGGTTTCTAAGTTCTAACCCTCTTCTCTCTATTTCGTCTTTTGCTTTAATCGTGGAATTGTATTCTCACGAACTTTCAACTGCTGTACAAGGAATAAATAATGGAACTCCTCATCGTTTATAGAGAGAGTACAGATTCGTGTAAGAGGATAAGTGTATCTGTTCTTTTGTGGCGCCACCCGTTATAGCAACTCGTGCAGTTCCATAGAAAACTTGCTGAAGCACACAATTCTTTCTATTGATTATTAAGTTTATTAACTTCCATCATAATTTTTGTTTTCGTTTGAAAATTGAAACGCGCTTCCTTAATATTAATTTTCTGAAACAAAAAAAAAATATGTATTATATATTTTGTAGTTTTATCTCCTCTAACTTTCGTAGTTATAACTTTCTATTGAATGGAGCCACAATATATAATGGAAAAAAAAACAAATAAAGAACAAGATGTATTAATGTCTTCCGTATAACAAAGAGAGGTGCTAAAACAATAGTCATAAGTATTTTTTTCTCTTGAAAAACTTGTTATTACAATAATTTTAACATTAGTAATTTGTTATATATTACTTGAAAAACAGAAAATTTGCATATAATATGTAGATGATTATAACTCAATAAATCATGGGAACTGTATCTGATACGTTTGTCAAGAGGTCATTTGGCAAAAGAGTCATGGGCGATTCTTAGTGATTTTGAAACCCTAGACTAGAGTAGTCCCCACAACCATATCATTTGTCAAGAGGACCTAATCGTGAAGAGAGATGGAAAATAAGATAATATAATAATTTAAGAGTGTAAATAAGTAGAATTAGAAAATTAAAATAGTTTAGAGAGATTAATGAGAATAAATTAGTAGATCTAAGAATAAGAGTCATTTGACTTGTTGTAATATGTTTTTTATTAATGAAATCATTAGTAGGCATTTAAAGCCACTAACTTAAAAAAAAAACTCAATAAATCATACCAATGTAAATTTTATCAATATATTTAACACATAAAATGACATTATTTTCTACTATATTATATAGGTACTATGGAGCATGAATCTAAGATATTTTATAGTAATTAACCTTGCAAATTTGAACATTAATTTGGTATCATTATAAGTTCCGATGAAAGAAACATAATCATAATCATCCAAAAATTTTATTTATACCATTTAAAAAAAACCCCAAAATATGGGGAATTCCATATCTACCAGGGCCTCCAAACCAATCTGCAGCCTCATTCTTGGAGGGGTGGGGGTGCAGATTGGTTTGGAGGCCCCTCAAAAACATAAATATATTTAATATTACAGTGTATTTTTGGGTTTTTGGGGAGCCGCCAAGCCAATCTGCGGCCCTCAAGAATGAGACTGCATATTGGCTTGGCGGCCCGGGTAAATGTGAAATTCTCCCCATAATGAGGGTGTTTTGATTTTATTTATTTATTATGGTATAAATAAAAATTTCGGCATAATCATAATATAATGTCTAGTAGAAGACACACGAGAAGACTACGCCAGTAGTTTTATATAAGAACAAACGTGATTTGGATAAGATTGAATTGAATCCGGATGCAAATATGCAATCATCCAAAGTAAAACTATGGATGGGTCCATGAAATTTGCTTTTTGAGCGTGTCAGTGCATTGATTGTTTGCATCTTGTGGGCATCAAGGCCCACTGGTCAGCAAAACTGTGATCCATCCCCTGGGATTTTTTTTAAAAACCGTAAATAAAATAATTAAATCTACGAAACCAACATGATGACCGCAAGATTTACAAAAACCATCAGAACCGAGATGCCAATTCGGTCCCAACGATTTTTTTTTCTCCGGACCGAATTGGCAATTCGGTCCCCCTCTTTTTCACAACAAATCAATATTAAAGCTTGTGGCCGATCGTGTGGCCCCTTTGGACCGAATTGCCAATTCTGTCCGAAGGATTTTTTTTTCTCCGGACCGAATTGGCAATTCGGTCCAGTTTTTTTTTTTTTTTTTTTTTTTTTTTTTAAGAGACAAATCTAACACTGAAAATTAAATTTTTAAGAGACAAATCGTCGATCCAAACCGTTCAACATGATTATCTAAATAAAATGTGATTGAAAATCAAATTTTACATTTTTTTGAATTTTTTTACTATTTATTAAGATGGGTACAAAATTCAATGGTCTGAATATGACTATTTTTTGTAAAATACTTAATAAATAGTAAACAAATTCCAAAAAATGTAAAATTTGATCTGCAAGCACATTTTATTGTGGAGATCATGTTGAACGGTTTGGATCGACGATTTGGACTTTGAAAATGAAAAAAATTGTTGTTGTAACTTTAGTATGAATATGCTAATATATGTCAAATTTTGCTCATCTCTAAAAAAAAAAAAAAAAAAAAACTGGACCGAATTGCCAATTCGGTCCAGGCTAAAAAAAACCTCTGGACCGAATTGGCAGTTCGGTCTGGCTTGTTTTTTGATTTTCTGTGACGCTTTTTCTACAATCGGTGAAAAACAGCAAGACCGAATTGCCAATTCGGTCCGGAGAAAAAAAAAATCGTTGGGACCGAATTGGCATCTCGGTTCTGATGGTTTTTGTAAATCTTGCGGTCATCATGTTGGTTTCGTAGATTTAATTATTTTATTTACGGTTTTTAAAAAAAATCCCATCCCCTGAGACTGAGCCCCTGCCCTGGAATGTTGGCATTTGGCATCTTGTGGGCATCCAGACGGATCCGGATTATTACCACTTGCAACGGATCAAACTCGGATCCATTCAATAAGACCCGATTCCAATTTTTTAATACTTTAAAAAGTTCAGAATTTCCAAATCCAATACATGTACGGATGTACTCCCAAAAAAATGCTGAAATTATCCTTTTTTTTCAAAAGGAATTCGGATCTGGGTTTAACTTATACGACTCTGCTGTTATTTCAATGGAAAAACAGGGTTCTGCTTTTCTGATTCCAACCATCAAATTTATTGAGATTCGTGCATGAAAAAATCTTTATCAAGATACGCGAATAGAAAATTTTGAATTGTTGAGATCGGAAAATTAGGACCCTGCTTTTCTATCGGAATAACATCAGAGTTCATTCCGGTTTAACTTGTGTTCGTGTTATTTACATATTTTTGTAAAGTAATTTTCGATTAAACCATGATATTTTATATATCTCAGACTTGCAGTAATAAAACGTGAGTTTTAATTAATTTAATTTGGTTCAATAATTATTTCATAAGTATTACTTAATGTGTTCGTAGCATTTCTTCAATAATTAAGACCCTTCATATTGAAATTCAAATCCAGAGATGGTTTTTCAAATATCAGACATTACCTTAAAAAAATTAAATATAAAGTAAAATATCATGATAATATAAAATTAATTTTTATGTTTTAAAGTAAAATTTTATATGATTTATCTCCACATATATTTAACCCTTATAATTTGAAATCTAGCTCCATTCGGATCGTCTCTATTTGTTTTCCTTTATGTTTCTTTTTACTAGAGCATTTTTTCTTTTAATGGCACAAAATTTGATTGGATAGCTATATATAGGATTATATAAAAAGTCTAATGCAGCTGAATGTGGTACATTTTAAATAGCAAATTTAAAATCTACTGTCTAAATTATAGAAATAATTATTTCAATTCCCCCCACTCCAGTATCCGCATTGTACCCGCAGCAACAATAGAGGAATGTTGTACTATGGTCTCCACTAATTAAAGAAAAGTTGTACTATGGTCCTCCTTTTTCAGTTTCCACACTCGTTTCCACATCAGCCTTCATAGGTATAAAATATTAATACTTGCAAAATAAGATATAAATACTTGCATGCGTAACTTGATATGATAATCTCCTTTTTCAGTCCCCTAATTATTCCCGCGTCAACATTCATCTAATGTAGTAGGGACCCCGTATCCCCCATCAACATTCCATAATAGTCTCCGCGTCAATTTTCCTCTAACAAAAATAATTGACCTTATAGGTATAAATACTTACAATACTTGATATTAATATTTGTTAGTAAGTAATAATCTAAAAGTCAATAATACGATAATTTAATTATATAAAGCTTTGTTCATGAATTGAATGATTAATAAAATATCATTTTGTTCTTTGAGTTTTATCGAATTATGGATCATTTCGGCATTCGGATTCGAAATGAGTAGAACTTCATAATATAGATGATAAATACTCTTAATAGTCACTGACCGAGGTAATTAGCAAAGAACACTAATTACCCAATTAAAGGTTAGTATGTGGATTAAATGATGGTTAAGTTTTACTGACCATAGACAAGGAGTTGTCAATTTAATCACATAGATACATGTTAGAGAACATGATATTTGACAGACCCCGAATGAAACATTATACGGAATTGTGTTCGTGTCATTAATGCTTTCATTCAGTGTTAAGTTCTACAGTATGAGGTATTCATCTTTCCTAACTAAGAGATGTGTATGTGTGATTGTTACCTAACACTATCTGTAAAAAGTAGCTATAACGGTAGCTCTTCGGTATACATAACTTAGCTGAGGTAGTGATGGTCTACCAAAAGTACTACTGTCCCTCGTATTTATTATACGAGTTATAGTGTCACTGTGCCCCTTGATAGAGTAAGAATATCTGCTAGCAGTATGAATACAAGAGTAATCATATTTGATAATCTGCTCAAGATCAAGAAAAGATTAATTTGCAAGGATGACACAAACCTACCTTGAAATTAATCTGACAGCTATGAGACAAAAGAATTAACACGAGTAAAATAGTTTACTGGATCGTGATATTGTACAGTACAGCATCATCTGTGTAATTGGATGGTCATGATGCGTTTTGCCAGATGCCTCTCATGATTATAGAAGGTTAAAACGGTTTTAATTCTATTTACCAACATAACACAGATCCTATCGGGTCACACTTATAGGAGTTAATCGGAGAATCTTATTGATTGATTATAAATTGATTATGATCAATAATAAGATGGTTTATAATTAATTATACTTGATATAATTATATTATAAATGTCATGTAAAAATGACAAGCAAAAACATTAGTTAAATTTATAAACGTGTATGACATGTTGTATAAAGGTTAACCGGTTAATTTATAAACGTGTAGGACACGTTGTATAAATTACCGAAATCAACAACCGCAAGAAATGTAATTATGCAGAATAATTATACGGATATTAATTGTGTTCGGGGTGAGGGCATTCTGGTCTTTTCAGATTCGTCCTTATCCGCATGACACGTCACCGATCCTATCCACATGACATGTCATCGATCCTATCCAGATGACATGTCATCAATCCTATCCACATGACACCTCACCCCTAGGTGGCATGCCTTGTCATGGGGGTATTTTGGTCTTTTCACAACATTTCAAAGGCTATAAATAGAGGGGTAGGGGTAGAGAAAAATATAGAAATCTGATTCGACTCGATTCGATTCGGTTATAATATCTTTCTCTCCCAAATAGTGTTGCGGTTTAAACGAAAGTTATACGTATTTGATACGTATTATCTTTCGAGTTGTTGAATAGTGTTTGCGGGATTTCGGTGAATAGTGTTTTCCCGAAAGTCGCGGTATTTCTGTTTTGCTTATTAGTAAAGTCAGAATAACTGCCGATCGGGAATTCTGCTATTTCGTCTTTTTCCCATGAATAGTGTTTTTCCGCAATACCACGGTTTACGGTATTTCTGGCAAAAGAAATAAACCGCTCTCTGGTTAGTCCTGGTGGATAACCTATAGAGGCACCATATGTTTGGTGCTCCGAGAGAAGTCATTACTCCGAAAGAAGACATTGCTCAGATCCGGTCTTCTCGCTCGGTCTGCATTCCAATTGTAATTTGGAAACAAGGTATAAATGTTATATAAATTTATTTACTTGGTAAATAGATTTAAGTTTTAGAAATCAATTACGGGAATAGATCCTTAAAGGATTAAAAGAACGATACCATCTTTTAATCTTGGCTTGAGATAGACGTAGAAATTTTTGTTCTACGGTCTTTCCGCAGCTTGAGCCTAAAAGTTAATCAACAGGTTTAAACAGCCCATAACCCAGCAATATTTTCAGATGTAATCCAGTGTCATATGTAAAAAAATACTTGCAAGTATAGATATAAATACTTGCGTGACGACGAGCCCGAAAGTACGTCACCATGTATCTCATTTGAAGAGAAAATTACGTAGAAGATATTCATGGTTTTAGATTCGCAAAATTCCTCACAGATTGTCAGAAATATAGCAGTTAAGGTGCGAGTACAATGCGGGTACTAGAGTGCGGGTACTCATATCAGCTTCCAAATTCTAGTGGGTTCAAAATTTTACTCCTCATCCCCCTAATTTAAAAGAAATCTAAAGCTGAATACTGTTTTAATATGTTAGCATGTACCAATGCAATTACAAATTTTTATTTCTAACTGCAAATAATCAGAAAATAAATAAATCAAAACACTCCAGTTTTATAAAAATAATATATAAATGAAAAAATTAAATTGTGGTTATCACATTTGGATTGAACTTTATGCTTTGTGCATGCTATGAATTTCTTTTGAAGAACACAGATTAATTTTTCCAATCTTATACAAAGATGCAAGCATGCACCCATTTTTGGCCTATTTAAAAAAAAAAAAAAACTAAAGATAGGAGTATAAATGTTCCGATTTTTTTTTAATTCTGTCCTTCTAATGAAAAATTAAGCTTAGACTGAATTTAAAAATTAGATTCTTATTAAAAAAAAAATAGTCGTTTTTCTTTCTCGTTTGCATTAGGAAAAAAGAAAAGTGATTAGAGAAGTAGATTTTTTATTCCGAACTTCCAAATTTCCAAATTTGTTAAACATTTACCTAAAAGTTTTAATTTAAAAATTATAGTTCTCAGATTTAAAAAATCCAGATTAAGAATTCTCTTGTAAAACCATAACGCTGAACATAGATATATACTCAGTACACATATACGAAGAAAAAGAAAAAAGAAAAAAATCTCAATTTAACATTCTACTGAAAAACATCATGAACATTTAAAAATATCTTCTTATTTATCACAAAAATTCTACCTCACATTATTACAGTACAAAGACAAACAGTTATATAATTAATTTACACACTCCATTTCATATTTTTGTTTACAATTTGTCTACGGGCTGAAGCAGTCGAGCATCAAAGAGACGGTGGCCTCAGAGAAGAGAGTCGGAGGAGGCCGGTGCTTAATCCTCAGAACCAGCTGGCTCAGAAAAACAGGATACTCTGCTGATTTCTCATGCTCTGTTTCTGGTTTTTCGCTTGCCGGGAATGCCGAGCGGTTCTTTTCGCGCAATTTCTCCATGTTGGTATTCAACATGTTCACTAGGCTTGACATGGCGATTTGATTAGTAGGTCTAAGAATGTGACGGAGACGGAGAGCTGGGAGGTGATGAATGAATATATATATATAATACCTGGGTTGGCTACTTTGCTACTTCGCTGGTTCCACAAACAATGGGTTGGCTACTTTGCTACTTCGCTGGTTCCACAAACAATGGGTTGGCTACTTTGCTGGCTGGTTGGAACCCGAATTCAGTACAGAGCGTGCGGTTTTATAATACCTGGGCTGGTTTTCTCTGAGGCAATATCCTCTCCATTTAGCAAGAAATGGAGATATCCCTAATTTTGATATTTTTTTTTTTTCATGTTCTTGATGACTTTAACATGGTATACTGATTGGATATTTCTATAGATAATTTGGACATTATGTTAAATTGACATTTGAAATATATTTTACTGACTCAAATATACATTGGCGGATTTAAATGTAAGAGTTTGGAGATCGATTTTGACCCGCATTTTTGTAAAATGATACTATTCTGTGTGGTACCATCTCATTTTCTTAATACAAAATTTGAAGAGAAATGAAATTGATCCTCATATATTTTTTTGACATAAAAATTGGTATGTCCTGTCAAAATTTATATTTTTATAGTTTGTGCATATTTTAGATATTATTTGTAGCAAAATTGTTTGTTTTAGGAGGTTTAACTAATAAGTCCAGAATTAAATAAGAGTAAGGCTAAGGTGCTATGAATAGCATAAGGTCTTCTGTGCTACGATCTCAAAAACCTATCGTATAAACTTCAAACTTTGATTTAAGTACCTCAGTAAATTGTTTATATAATGAACTTGTAGAATACAAATTTTTACTATTTTTGATTTTTTTTACTATTTTTTATGATTTATGAGAGATGACAAAAAATAGCCAAAAATATTAGCAATTTTCTTATATTTATAAGTCATTTTTTGCCATCTTTCATAAATAATAAAATATAGTAAAAAAATTCAAAAATAGTAAAAATTGGTATTCTACAAGTTCATTATATAATCAATTTACTAAGCTACTTAATCGAAATTTGAAGTTTATATGATAGGTTTTTTAAGCCGTAGCATTGAATGCCTTATACTATCCATAGCACCTAAGCCTTACTCATTAAACAAATACATGTAATATGAATGTAGTTTGCTGTGAGTGCTTTATTGCATGTTTTTTTTGCCTTAAAATATTGTATTTTTTTCAAAATTATTTTAATAATTTTTGGTGCAAGTACAAGATAATAATTGAAATTTAAGTGAAAATTTTGATGGTTTTACAAGTTGAAATGACTCCTTAGTTAATCAAAGACATCTATTATATATGCTATTCGTAGTAAATGGAGATATGCATTGTTTGAAGTCTTAAGCAAAAGCAATAGCTATAGCTTGCTATTTAAAACTAATTTTAAAACCAATTTGTCAAATCAATCGACAACTAACTAATTAATTTCAAATTGCATGAAATTTGATAACCCGCATTTATAATTCTATTTTTTGGGGTAAATTTCGCTGAAGGTAACTAGATTTTGTCCTTTGTCATAAATTGGTCATTCAAGTTTGATTTGTCCTTTTGTAGCCACTAAATTTTTTATTTGTCTTAATTAAGTCATTCTGTAACTTTTTCGTCGAAAATATTAACGGAATATACTCATTCTATCAAAAATACTAACGGAAAAGTTATATTTTATTATTTTTTAGATGAAAAAAAAATATAAAGTGACTTGATTGGAACAAATAAAAAGTTTAGTGACTATAAAGAACAAATCAAACTTAAGTGACCAATTCCTTTACCTCCGAAATTTACCCTATTTTTTGTGATTTTCTAAATAATCATTTTGTTAGTTATCTCAATTATTAGAAAAACTTGTTGTCAATATAACATATTTTCTAGATATATGGGTTCGAATTGTAAACATAATTTTGTTAATTTTTGAAAACCACAAAAATTATTTTTAGTTTCCATAAATTTCGAGATAAACAGCCGAATTCTATGAACGCAACTATTGCTGTCATTATTTCAAATCCAACCAAAAAAAAAAAATCTTTTTTACCCCACATCGGAAAAGGCAAAAAGATCTTGGGAAAGAAAGATATGAAATAATGTAGTCTTCATAAATACTCTTAAAACTTAAAAGCCATTCGATATCTTACACAAACAAGGCAGATTTAATTGGGCTTGAAGAACTTCAGCTTGAGCCCACTATTAACCATGCTCCAAACACCCCCTACTGAGAATGCCAAACTAAAACCCAGGCCCAAAAGCCCAAGTCCCCAATTCAAATACCACCCAAAACTGTACCTCTCTGGTTTCTTTATCAGAATCCACATGAAGCATGGGTATGCAAATGTTACTGGAAGGGTCAAGCCACCCAACAACCCGGCAAGGCTCGATAGAAATGGCAATGCAATTCCAATGAAAAATGAGATAAAACCATAGAAGACACGAAACCCGGATCGGACCCAGATTGAACATGGGCGGTTAGTACGGCTGGTATAGCCGGCCTCAAAGCTGTCAAATACCGGCATCGAGTATATCTGGAAGCTGCTCAAGCAGTTGAATACGACAAGAAGAAAGGTGGTTGCAAGGAGGCCTTGAGGGATGTCGTGGTTGTGGAATATGTACAGAGCATTGAGCATTCCTCCCGCAGGCATCTACAGCAAAATGGATGCTAAGAGCATTAAATATAAATAGCAAACAGAATGATTATGTTTACGGTAACACTGATATTTTCTACTTGCAAATAGCTCCCATCATTATTCTTAAAACTAGAGCCCGTGCTCCTTTCCGGTTTTTGTATTATTTGTGAATGACATATTAACAATTAGAAAGGTTTGAGTCAATTAAGAAAAAAGCTTGACTAGTTTGCCCAACAGTTTCCTGACTGCTTCCCGGCCAACCTGTTCGTGCAAACGTGAGAATCGCCTAAAAGTATATGATGTCTCAGACCTTATCTGAATTCTGAAACTAACTTGTATCATGACTTTTCATTATGTTCTATCCATATCTTTGGTTGATATTAAATTAGCCAAGGGAACTATTGAAATATGAAGCACTAAAACTGTAAACCACATTCTCTATTAGCTTAGAGCAACTAGCTAAGTCACACGTGTAGAACTTAAAACAGATAAGCTGAAAAAATACAATACTTACCATGTTCCCATAAGCCCAAAAACCTCCAATTGCAATTGGAAACAAGCACATTGCAATCAGAAAGTAAGCTAATTTTGTACCTCTCCACATTGGCACATGTGCAGGATGCTTAAATGTTGACGGCATAGTTGCCTGAAAATATTATCAAAATTAAAAGAAAAGCATGCAAAGCACAAAAAACTTGCATAGAGCCGAGTTCAAAGATAGCATCTTGGTACACTTGAACTTAGATCCAGCACTGCAAACTGGTATCAAAATTTTTAGTGCAATTAAGACAAATATTAAGCTCAGCTAAACCTCAACTGTTTAACTAGATTTTGCTTAAGCGGTTAAACCCAGCAACAGTGACCAACCCTAGATTCTGCCAATTAACCCTCAACTGTCTCAACAAATTGCAGTGAAACTAAGACAAGCAAGGAAGCATAAAAGAGGGGGAGAAACAACTACTTGTTCAGGTAGTGTATGTTCTACCTGTATTTCCAATGCAAGATTGTGTCCTCTGAAAGCAAAAGCTATGATTCCCAGAGCATTCAGAGCTGAAAAGGCTGATCCCGTTACGGAAGGAAGTTGCAATGGTTGGTATGAGATGGTACGAGGCCTTGCTTGACTAACCGACAAAACCCATGAAAGTGTACAGTAAGTTACTGCTGTTACACCTCCGACAAGTGAAAGCCCAGCAATTGAGTTGAGATTTGGCAACTGAGAGAGAACAATGCAGAGGGTGGTAAAAACCAGGTACCACTCGATTGTAGAGAGAGGATTTGTGGTACACAAGGAACCACACACAATTTGAAAGAATAGCTTCATTGTTTCACCTCCTATGAGTATCAAAGCGGTTGCAGTACCAGCCGAGAGGTATACAGTTGGAAAGAGAGCTAACCAAACTCCTAGTTTTTCACCTGAGCACATGAGACAACGAATAAGCTTGACATAACAAGACTACAACAGTACATAGGGCTCATACATACTGTTAATTTAATATATTTAAACATTTGCAGCCCAATTAAGCTTGAGTGAGCAAAAGCAAAAAAGGGGGGAAAAAGCTGGAAACAAATTATACTGTAAGGGGTCATAACTTATTTACTTTAAATTAATGAAGTTTGTATGAATTAAAGAAAGAAAATCTGCTAGGTAAATTCTTACCGAATGCAGCTTGTGCCAGCTCCACGTAACGATTGTACCGCCTTCCTGGTATAGCTTCATGGAGCTTAACTAGGATCCAGAGAGTGTATAATTGCCAAAAATAAGCAATCGTCAATGCTACTATTCCCCAGCTCCTGTAATAGGTTGCATTTTAAACTTTAAAGTGAGCAAAGAGCTAGAAAGCATTTATGCGTTGGGTTTCTCTGCAAATTACACCGGAAATTGTACTGTACTTGTGAATGACAACCAACAATTATCGTGCTAGCAACTAAGAGGTGCTATCTTAATGGATCATTCTCAAGTAATGCTCCATGGCAAAAAAAACTGAGGTAAGCAAAGAACATGACAACATTGCCCTTGAGTTTCCCATATTAAACTAAGCCAGATTATTTCACAAGGGCATACCCAGAACCAGAATCCGGCCACACAACCGTTTAGCATAATTTTTTAACTTTTAATGGATCTATAGAAGAAAAAAACACAGAAGGTAGGGGAAATTTGTTTTGCAGAATGCAACTCTTTATTGTACAAGCTATAAAATGCAGTGCTATTGGCTACTGTTTTAAGTAAAAATAGAGGTCAAGCCTCCATCAATAGGCTACTGTTTTACAAAAATGTTGGTTGTCATTAAAACTACTAGGTATAATTGCAAACAAATTCCAAGTAAATCATGATTCAAAGTTGTGATAGTGTGAACATAGGAGAAAGAACTAAAGTACAAAAGTGCAAGAAAGAACAAATTAAGGATGAAAAGAGCGAACCAGCCGAGAAGAGAGAAAGCCACTGGTAAAAGCAATGCCTGAAAACCAAGACCGGCATTTAATGAATGAAAGCCTGCGTAATGTGCATTACCACTACGTGACTCCGTAATTGGAAGCCATGCATCTTGCGGGTTAAGTCTCGTCAGATGACCTACCTGTCAGTCATTATTCAGCCATTAGATTCTCAACTTTTATTTGCATGTTGGTAATATCCAGTACTGGTACAGCATCACACTGAAACTACAGTACAGAGGAATCATATGTTGCACACATGCTTTGTTCTTCTATTGTTTGGATGACAATTGTGCAGGAATATGAAGCTTAAATTTTATAATAAAAAAAAGAATCACGTGTTTGTATAATGTTTAGGCTGAGCCGCTGAGGTACTCGGTACGCTTAATTAGAAAACATTTCGGAGCAATCTATACCGTGTCAAAGTACAATAAAATCTGGTTTTTAAGTTTAAACTGTTATCTTTTCTTATTAAGTTTAATTCTCTCTTTCTTTAGGCGCTTACAGCCTAAAGCTATACCACTTTTCATCGTACTTTTCAAGATAATTAAGCACGAAAAATGAATTGCTGGAAACTTGAAAGAACCATTCTGGTAAAAAAAACAATAAATCAAAGTTAAAGAAACGACAACAAAACAACCTCCTCCAAGTATCCTTTAAGGCTCCCAATGATCCGCTTCACCGGGGTTCCCATTGCCGAGAGAGACACCGGGCTAAGAAGCCGCGGCGGTGTGGGGCCCCACGACGATGACTTGGCAGAAACAACCGCTGCCATTGGCCGGGGCGACCGTAGACCGGCCGGCGTAGGCGCATTGGTCTCTGGTGTAGAAAGACCGCCTCCTCTTGGTGTTGCTGGTATGGACAACAGCTCTGGCTCTGACGACGCCATTGCTCTTTGGTCCATGGTGTGGTCCATTCTTAATTCTTTTCTCTCCCTCTCCACACGTTTAGTCCTATACTGATGCTGCTTTCTGAGAGAAGCAGAGGGAAGAGAGTTCGTGCAGTGTATTAAAGTGTGGACTTCAGGGAAGTGGAATGAACTCTGCTGTTATTTCAGTAGAAAAATAGAGTTCTGCTTTTTCGATCTCAACCGTTTAAAATTTTTCATTAGCGTATCTCGATAAAAATCTTTTTGCACGAATCTCGATGAATTTGATGGTTGAGATCGGTGTTTTTCCATTGAAATAACAGCAAGAGTCAGTATCGAGAGGAAAGTTGGCAGTGGTCTTTTCTGACCGGACAAGACTTAAAAGAGGCGTGTCGGTTCTCGTGCGTCGCTCTTCTGTGGGGCCTCTGTGTGTCCGGTACTAATTTTTTTCTTTATAAGATAAGGTTAAGCACTTAAGCTTCTATATTTAAAATATAATTTATAAAATAAATCAATTAAATGAAACTTGATTTCCATATTTATTTTACACGTATTGTTCCATAGTGCCTTCAATTTATTTTTGCTTCTGGATTAAGAAATATTAATGTAGCATCCTAACGCAGAGGCGGAGGTTGAAATTTATAAAATTGGGATCAAATTTTTTTTTTTTTAATAAGAATGGTGAGTGAGAGAGATAATATAAAATAAAAAGTGTTATGTTTGAGCTTTTGACTTTTTTTTATTAAAAAAGGTTCTAAAATGTTAGAAATTTCCTAAATTATACACAAATCATTTTTTTTAAAAGAATAGGAATTAATAGTATAAAATTTCACAAAAAAATATGAGGATAAAAGAAGTATATTTTTAGTACTAGTTTTTGAAAAAAAAAAAATAGATATCAATTGACTCCATTCTTGCATAGTAGGTCCGCCCTTGATTCTACAGGCCGGACGAGATTAAACAAAAATTGTGTCACAATTTGAACAACGAAATAAAGAAAATCAAAAACTAAAAAAAGCAAGAGACATGAAAGTATGATTGAAAATGATCTACGCCTGCGAACTTTGATAAAGGGCTCCTCAGTCCTCGAGCAAGTAGTTTTATAGAATCCAATGTTTTATGTTTTGTCATGAATTCTTTTATAAATATTCAAAGTTAGTTTCAATTATACCTAAAAATATACAACATCAACGATGTTTGAATTGAATAAGCTCGTCACCAAGCTTTTGCTGGAGGGGGAAAAAAATGGTTTTTCTCGAAATGCAAATTTGGACAAGTTAACAGTTCACAATTAAATGAAGCTGTTTACAGGTCGCAACATATTTGAACGAAATAAAAGAAAATTCTAGCATTTGAGATTATCCATACAAATAGATTCTGACCGTTCAAATTTTTTTTATACGAATTTTAAAGCACAATAATATTAGCTCCTGTATTTTGAATATGCATTCTTTTTTTATCCAACTTTATATAAATTAAAAATTTGAGATATTTCGGAAGATACAGACTCCAACTCTCCCACCAGCCATAGTTCATATTTTTGAAATAATATTATATTTATAATTAAATTTGGACCGTCTAATCCAAACTATTCCGGTCCGAGATAAAATATACATACTCCTTTAATAATATTTGCTTGGATTTTGATGAAATGGTCCAGATTTAAACAGAAATATTATGTTATCTTATGTGATATGATTATATGAATTTCTCCCTCCACGGCTCCACAGTCCACACAAAAAGAAAGAAAAAGAAAATAGATGTCTCGTTAACGAGAACAGCTTGGGTCCGATTCACTTTAAGATTCATGCGCACGAATTTTAAAACAGACATAAAAGTTGCGGACACGAATCTTAAAACAGATTGAACGGTTATCGAATTCATCGAACTCACATTGAGTCCGATGGACAGCGGATCCAAATTGGTTCCGTCGTTAACAGGACTGGAGACGTAGAGAAAGTCAGATGTCATTTGACTTGATAGCTGATAGTGAGTCCATATCCATATCCTATGATATAACTCAATGTTTAGCTCGGGGACTACGCTCGTATTTTGTTTTGGTCTACTACACTACACTACACTACTACTACTACTGTCTACTGGTGCAATATGAGAGAGAGAGAGAGAGTTCTCGCAGAAAGAGAAGATGGTACCGCATGGAGGGGACATGAGGGACTGCATCCAAAGGACACACAAAAGTCATCTTAAAAGGTACTTCTTACTGATGCATCTCGTAGATTTTCTGCGGCGCATCAAATTATATTTCGATATCACTACATTTTAACATCAAACTCCGGACCTGACAAAACGAGCTTGTCCCATTTATCTCTTCCATGTCGCTGAATCACAGACGAGGTACTAAAAAACAATTTGTATCCTCTGCATTAACTCACTGTGCGTTAATAGATCTAAACCGTCCGATTGAGATCCACACTAATATTAAAGGGCCCTTGCGTTAAACTCAAAAGATTACAATGCTTTGATCCTGATCAGATGGTCGACATGCATTAAACTCAAAAGATCTCTTTTGAGTTAATGCAGATGATACGCGTTCGTACTAAAATGGCAAACCCACATTACACAGATAATTTAATTTTGGAAAAAAAAACTAGTTTTTGGTCTAGTGGCAAAAACACTGGTCTTTATGTGAGAGGTCATGAGTTCAAAATTCGGATGGAAAAAATCTTTTGTTGTAATAACAATGGTATTAAATAGTTTGATAGCTTGACCTCCAATCTTTACTCAAAAAAAAAATTTAATTTTGGAAAAATTTCCGGTGTGTCCATGCAAACTTTCAAAATAACTAATTTATTTATGAAATCACTATAATATTCAATATCCTCACAAAAAATTAACTTTAGAATTCTTCTTTTGAAAATTTTTGTTTTTTTTTGTATCATAGTTTTGTCCTCCTATTTTACTTGATAGTTATAAAATTTATATTATATTTTAATTATTCAAACCATCTGTGCATCTTTCTCGAGTTTAATTTTGATTGATAATGAGAATGAAGATTCTTCAAATAAGGCTTCGTGAAACTGAAATAGATGGTACGCATTTATAGTGTTTGAAAGAAGCTTCCATAGTCAAATTAATAGAGTGCATAAATTGAAATAATTGAAAGAGTTGGGTAAGATATACGCAACAAAATTGTTCAATTTCGACAGAGTTGTTCATCCGACCTTTACTGTGCTTCTCTTTCTCTCGTTTAATTTCGAAAAAGTTGATAGATGAGATTTGGTGAAGGAAATGGAAATCTCTTGCACTTTCTCCTCCGTAATAAATTATAAGAAAAAGAAATGAGAATTGTTCAATTTATGTTCCCGTAAAAGTGGCACCAACGAAGTGGACAAAGGGATGAAGAAACAAGTGTAAATTTTGCTGGAGGTCACTAAAATTTATTCTTTGTTACGAATTGATTATTCAAGTTTAATTTTTTTTTTTTATAGCCACTGAATTTTTTTAATCCCAATAAAGTCACTATTTAACTTTTCTATTAAAGAAAATAATAAAATATTAACTTTTTCATTAGTATTTTGGATGGAATTAGCATATTCCGTCAGTATTTTGGACGGAATATGCTTATTCCGTTAGTACTTTTGACGGAATTAACATATTCTGTTATTTTTTGAATGAAAAAGTTAGAGAGTGATTTGATTGGGCCAAATGAAAAATTCAGTGGTTATAGAGAGACAAATCAAACTTGAGTGATCAATTTGTGACAAATGACAAAGTTTAGTGACCTCGGACGAAATTTATCCAAGAAACAATTAAAATTAATGGACATCTCTATTTATTTTTAAAGGGTATAGTGGTTAATTTATTTTTTTAAATGATTAAATTAAAGATAAAATAAATAAAAGAAAATAGAAGGAAAAAAGTTAATTTTTTTTATGAAATATTGGACATTATAGTAATTTTATGGATAAATTAGTTATTTTGAAAATTTACATAGACACACCAGAAATTTTCCAAATAATTGTTCGGACGGTCAAGTAACTTCTAAATAACCTATATTTTTTTCGAGCAGTTCAGAGCAGTGTTGTAAATAACGGTATGAGCTCGTTGGAGGACAAGGTACCGTCAAGCGATTAATTGGGAATAAACAGGAATAATCGGTCATAATCGGAAATAATCAACCGATTAGTCGGAAAAGTTCGTGACAATTTGATCACCGCTAACGACTAATCGGCCAATTAATCGGCTTAAATGAACATTTTTTTGAAAAAAAAATATAAATTTTGGTTTACAAGCACATTCTAATATGAAACGTATGTGGACTTTAAGACAAATTGTTGATTTAGTAAGATTGCTAAGTTAACAAATGTTCCACATGTTACCAATTGAAATTGTAAGCAGTAAGCACCATGTTAACATTTGAAATTTCTCATACAAGTCATAAAAAAATGTTCAAAAAATAAATGTATTAAAATAAATTTATAAACATTTTAATTTTAACCACTTGACTCTATACTAAATTAATTCGAAAATTTAAAATTTTCGCTTATAGAAGCATCACGTGTAAGGTAGATAAGTTTCAACGGTTCAGATTCGTCATTTAAAATCAATATAATAGATTTTAAAATTGAGTTACCAGGAAGACTTGTGAACTTAAGAACACCTATTTCTACTCTTTATATTTTTATTATTAGTTCATAAATGTAAATAACTCGTGGGTCCCGCGTGTTAACTTATGAACTCTACGAGTTGTTAGATGCTTTCTACTTTCTAGTGTCGGCATGAAGACCTCTCATCATGTCTCCCGCACTCATGAAGTAAACAGTAAAAAGTAAAAAAGTAAAAAGAAAAGCAATTATTTCGTCCGATGTCACTGCATTCCAGGCGCCGAAATTTTTATTTTTAACATTTTAAATAAATTAATTAATAAAATAACCATCGTTTTTGGTCAATTCTATATTTAACACGGCCGCAGAACACCGGAGCGGACCCATTTGGGGGAGGCCGCAGAATGCCGGAGCGGACCCCCATATGGGGCCGCAGAATGCCGGAGCGGACCCGGGTCCGCAGAATACCGGAGCGGACCCGGGTCCGCAGAATACCGGAGCGGACCCTAGTCTTCATATCCCGAAAATGACAGCAACATTTCATTCCACACTCTCACACCTTCTCTCTCCTGAGTTAGCTCTGATCTGTAAGTTTTTTCTCTCTTCTTTTAAATTTTTTATTTTTATTTCAGTAGATTAATAATTTAATTAGAATAATTAATTTAGCAATAATTTAATTAGAATAATTAATTTAAATTAATTAATTTAGTTAATTTTTAATTGTAGGTTTCTTCTGTATTGAATTGAAAAATGGCTCTTATGGTATCCATCTACACTGGTGGGGATGTATTAACAGGTCTTAATGGGGTTTACTACAGTATTGGACCCGTTACTGTGATCCCGGTATTGCCAGGTACGGATTATTTGGGACTTAAATCAAGTATATGTGGGAATTTGGGGTTGGATCAGGGTCAGTATGACCTTAAAATTGATGCCAAAATTAGCATGCCGACTAGTTCGGCACAAACCTGGTTCCAACTATTTCCAATTCAGAATGAGGGAGTCTGGCAGGTATTGTATAACCAAACCATGAGTTTTTCTGGGGGTGCATACAAGATAATTGACCTATATGTGGAGGTTACCAGAGCCCGGCGTTCGAACCCAGTTCAGAGGTTAATCCAGGGTCGTAGTCGGGGTAACTCATCCGGCTCTAGTCCATCCCCTGTCCAAATTGACCAACCGTCCAGTAGTCGGGCCCCAGTTCAGAGGGACCGACCCTCCCGTCGGGCCCCATCCCAGACTGACCACCCTTCATCTAGTCGGACCGCTCATTGGGGTCAAACTTGTAATCCAGATGAATCTGATGAAGAAGTGGATCCGGAAATACTAGAGGCAGAGGAAAATTAGGGTCATATTGATCCTGAGGGTATGAGCGATTATTCTGACCAGGAAGATACCGGGCCTGTGCTCGGAATATCAAGGAAATTCAAGATGGATAGCGGGTTTCAGATAATGGATCGCGGGGTTCAGCACCCGATTCATGCTTTCAACGACACATCAGGGTTTATGGAAGCCAATTCGAGTTTGTTTGGAAGTAGAGCAGATTTTGAGAATGAATTGTCCGAGGGACAAACATATGACTCAAAGGAGGACATGAAGAGCGCAATTGCCAGGTTTCACATCCTTTGCAACAAAGAGTTAATACCTACGCACAGTGACCGCACAAGAATGAGGTTCAAGTGCAAGGACAGTTACTGTGGGTGGTACATACTCGCAAGGGCCACCGGTTATGGAACACAATGGCGTGTCTCCAAATGCCCAACACAACATTCATGCCACGCGGATGCGACAAGAACAGATCACGCCCAGTTGTCAGCTGCTATGGTTGCCGAGTGTATATCCGCTCACATGAGGAACGATGTCGACTTGAGTATTCAGGCTGTCCGAATTGCTGTTGCTGAAAAGTACAACGGTCAGATACCGGCGTACAACAAACTATGGCGTGGCCGTGAGTTGGCAATAGCCCGTCAATTTGGCAGTTGGGAGGGGTCATACGCTCTTGTAGTTCCATTGTTGGAGGCAATGAAAAGAAGCAACCCAGGTACTACATTGTTCCTTCAATTTTTACGTTATTTCATTATCAATCAAAAATTGAACTTATTTTTTTAAATTTATTGACAGAAACATTGTTTGAGGTGACCTCATATCCCACCGGTGAACCTGGACCATGGAGGTATTTTCATAGGGCGGCTTGGGCATTTGGACCGTGCATAGCTGCTTTTCAACATATCAGACCGGTCATCACAGTTGATGCATGTTTCCTGTCAGGCCGGTATAAAGGTAACTAATTTGGTTGTTTTCACTTTATTTATTTTAGTTGATTTCGGCTCTTACAAAATGGGTTTTAACCATAGGCAAGCTGTTGATTGCAACCGGGTACGATGCTGAAAATCAGCTCCTCCCGTTGGCTTTTTCACTGGTAGAATCAGAGAGTTATGACGATTGTGCGTGGTTCATGAAATGGTTGAGGATCAATGTAATCCGCTCCAGATTCATGTGTGTCATCACTGATAGGGGAAAGGGTATCAAGAAGGTGTTCAGACAAGATGATATGGGGTGGAACGAGGAGGATGAGGATCAATGTGTTCACCGTCTTTGTGCTACTCACATAGCCGAGAACATGAAGAAGAACGGTTGCAGTGATAAGGCAATCCGTTTTTTTAGAATATGTGTGGCTAAGAGGAAGATGAGGAGGTACGAGCAAGGAATGCAAGCAATGGGGCAGGCATGTGACATTGCCCTCAATTGGCTGGACGGTGTGGGTAAGTATTTGGATCAAGATGAGAACGAGTGCCCCAAACCATGGAAGATATTCCAAGCACTGGACGGTGGTTACCGTTGGGGCATCATGACTACAAACGGGTCTGAGTCGCTTAATAAGGTCTTCAAGTCCTCTCGTAGGCTACCGGTTGCAGCAATAATTGAAGACACATTTTACAAATGTATGACATGGTTTGCGCAAAGGAGGGCCAAAGCGGAATGGGAAGTCAGTCAAGGTCAGCAATTCTCGTGTCGTGTGCATAAGGTACTTTTATTTGTAGTTATTTCTTCATAATTTTTAATGAAGTTTGTTAAAAAAATATCTGACTTCTTCATTATTTTTTAATTTTTCGTAGGTGATCAACAAACGGTTCGAGAGGTCCGATAAAATGAAGACGCTGGGGGGCTTTGGAAACAACAACGAGTTCGAGGTAACCGCCACACAGGAGAGAGTTCACGCTTTCATACCTGACGATTCTGGTCGGTTTACCAAGGCCAATTACAAATACACGGTGATAATCGGGGATGATCACACGGTAACTTGCACGTGCCAGAAGCCTCAATTGGAGAGAATACCGTGCTCTCATGTTCTGTCCATGTGTCGTCTCCGAGGCATCGACCCTGGCGTATTTGTAAGTCACTATTATCACATCCATACACTGATCAACACATGGAGTGCACAATGACATGTTTATGGAAATCAGTCGGAATGGCCTCCACACGATGGCCCGGTCCTTGTTCCAGAGAAAAAAAATATTGCTGTGGGCAGAAGACAGCACGACAGAATTCCGATGTGGATGGATGTTCTGCATAATAGGAGAAGAGGACACCAAGCCGGCCGAGATACGCAAGAAAGACAAAACAGAGCTGCTCGGGCTGCACGAGATTGAGAGTTAATATTGTTTTTCTAATTGTACTTGTAAAACTATTGTTTATTTTCGGTTAATTAGACGTATTTGTAATTTCCGATAACATTCGCATGTTCTATTGTATGCTTCTTTATATGGCTCCTTGTTCTATTGTAATGTTTCTTTTGATCAAACAAACGACGAACAACAATTTCAGATTAAACGACATTTCAAATATAAGTAATTATACACAACTTCACAAACGTTACATTTTTGATAAAAATTTCCAAAACAAAACCAACCAAATTCAGAATCAGAAAAAAAAAAAAAAAAAACCAGGGTCCGCTCCGGCATAGTGCGGCCCCATATGGGGGTCCGCTCCGGCATTCTGCGGCGGTCCCCAAATGGGTCCGCTCCGGTGTTCTGCGGCCGTGTTAAATATGGAATTGACCAAAAACGGTGGTTATTTTATTAATTTAATTCTTTAAAATGTTAAAAATAAAAATTTCGGTTCCAGGTGTTCAACTAGGTTTTTAGCTATCTTCACCTTGTGATATTTACTTGAAAATTGACACAGTGAATTGCTACCAGCCAATCGTAAAACACTATTTAAGGGTTCCTTGACGCGCGAACCATATTTTAACGCGCTATGAACCCAAATACACCCAGCGTAGGAACACCTGGTAATTTTTGTAAGCTACAATATATCCGTTTCATTTTAGCCAGTGTTGTTAAATTTTAAAAAGAGATATTCGCTAGTATTAACGCCCTTTAATCATACCAGCCAGACCGGTTTTGTGGAAGCGAATTGAATCATGTTCGGACCTAAACTCCATAAATATAATATCACAGAATCAAATTGCAAATCAACCACCGCATTTCAAAATTAGTTGACAGGAGAGGCTGTCAATTGCAAGGAAGCACATCTAACGAAACTACATAGTAGCAAAATTTGGTAGCTATTACCAAGTTATATAAACTTGACAAAACTGCCCAGATTAAAATTAATCTGACAAGTGCACATCTCCAATTTCTTCTAAAAAATGGGATTGATGTGAAATGAGGCTATGAACAAAATTATCTCCTTTTAATAGAACCGTAATTCCTTGGGGCCTGTCAAGCATAAATTTGAAGCAACGCTATTAGTCAGCTAACTGAATCTAGAGAGAACAGTTAAATACAGAAGATACATCAACCCAAAGTATGAGGCAATGTATAGCCATTCACTCAAGATTATTTTCTAAGACCCAACATAAACTAAACAAAAAATAGGAAAAAAGAATGGACTTACACGAGGTTGAGGTGGAGCCTTCTTCATCCGATTTGATGCACTGACATCATCATCATCATCATCATCTTCTTCTTGGTCTCGGTGCATGAACAAGTTATGGGCGAAAGAGCTTTCTGCCTTCCTGCCCCTCTTTGCAGGTGTAGAGCCTCTGCCCCTACCTCTAGTTGCACCTCTTTTGCGACCTTTCCCTTGTACACTTTCTTCTGGTTCCTAGAATGAGGGGGAAAACGGTTGGCTAGGTGAACAACAGGTACAGAGACTGGTAAATGACTAGGTATAAATTTAAATCAAAGGGAGAGTTTACGGAATTTTCGACAATTTCATTAGCTTCATAAGTCTCTTCTTCACTTGCGGAAGAGTTCACCTCTTCTACTATGGTTCTCACTGCTGCTGTGGCTGAGACTGATGCTGTTCTGCTTAAATTACAATAACACCATTTGCACCTTATTTGTATCCAATCTCTAAATTTTTTTACTCTTCTCTTTTCTTTTTGGGAAACATTTTAAAAGAACCTTCTGAAATAGAATATCACATTTTTTCACAAGATGAAGCAAATGGGGTGATGGTGTGGTGGGGGTTCCGATGAGGGTTTGCCAGCTCATTTTCTGGGCTCAGGTCAATTATGGATCATTTTGTGTTTCTGTCAAATTCAGATCCAGTCAATTTAGAATTTTGGTTTACTCATTTAAATTAAGTCCAGCCATCAGTTTGTGGTTTCTAGTCAATTATGTGCATAGTTCAGGTCATTACAGGCTATCATCCTGACAACTACATTGGGTTATACATATGTTTTTCTAGGGTCAGGATACATTTTGGTTTGGGTTTTGGATCAGACTGGATTTGCTTTTGGGTTGTACAAATTTGGATCATTTACTGTTAGTCCTGTTAAACTGGTCGATTGGTGTTCCATGTGAGGTTGCCTTTGGTTTTTGACATTTTAAGGAGAAAAAATGGACTCTAACGCTTGCACAAGTCCCCGTGGTATTTTGGATTCTACCAGATAGGTATAGAAAGCTTTTAAATAATAAAAAAAGAATAAACAAAAAGACAAACAGATAAAGAACCTTGCAGATTGGCGTGATTTGAGAGAATCAAGAGTCAACTGCTTGAAGCCGCTCGATCCCTCTTTCCCTCCACGTCCTCTTCCTCTCCCTCTTCTTGAAGGAACTGAGTCTGCACCATCCATTGAACCCCTACGGGTTCCAGATCTCCCCCTTCCTCTGCCAAAATTGGAGGCCGGCATTGAAAACCTCTCACCATCAACTTCATCATCGCTAAATGCATTTGTCACCCCTGTTTTGCCTTTGTCATGACCCTATAAAAGGATATTTTAGCTCCTTATTATAGGGAACTTATAGCGAAAATAGAGCAGATTTTGGTTGAACAGGTAGGGGTAAAGCTGCAGTCAAAGACAGAACAGGGGATTTTCCTAACTTATACAGCACCAACAAGTAGATTTGACAATCTAATCATCATATAGTGATGAATGAGTTTCACGTGAGAGTTATCTAAATTTTATTTTTTATTGACTTAATTGGTTTTAAATAATATAAAGCAAATCTTAAGAGTAATATAACAGAATGGAAGAGGGAAGTAATGAAATTGCTAACAGGTATAATCTGTGAACTCGAAGAGACTCCTATACTATCCTTGGGTCTTAGTGCCCTTTCCTTCGCTCGTTCCTGAAACACGATTAGAAAAACAAAGCAACAAAATAAAAATGGAAATGAACAAAACTTTGATGTAAACATGCCCGCAAATTAAGAGCTAGACAGCATGACAACTTGACAAGATAAGGGCTTAGTACCTGCATGCATTCGCTCACTTTGACAATGATTTCTTCTTCTTCAATGCTTGAAGTATTAGCTTCAGAATTTAGCTTGTTCTGCAAATATGACGCATGAATGAATTAATAAAGATCATACTAAACCCCCATGTTTAAAGCTCAAGCCAAATCAAGTGGTGAGGAACCAGAGAACACAGTTTAATGGTGAACTGGCAGATGTTAGTATCCACCAGCTGGTAATGAATCTGGCCTGGTTAAGTTAGAGCTGTAACGGTTGTTATTTATTATGGAAAGATAAATGTTAGTCAGAACTGGAACCAACCGGCAACCTGATAGATTGCACTACGAATTTGCAAAGCTGTCATAATGGTGCTTGCCTCATAGATTTTATGTATTAATGGTCCCATATTTGGACAACAAATAATGATGTTCTTAAGAGGTTGAACTCTTATTGTAAACATAAACAAGTAAAATTAAAATGATGGTCTGCGGGGGAATTACCCTCAGGGAACCAGCTCAATAAGAAAGCAAAACAGGCTCAATCTTAAAAACTAATCTTAACCCCAGCAACCAACACCCCTCTCCACCCCTTAAGAAAAAAGAAAGAAAAGGAAGTCAGCCTCCTTCAAATGTAAAATGTTGCAAATATTAGTGCTCGACTTGTGGGTTTTATATATTCATGGTCCTTCCATATTTTTGAATGGCAAAAATTGGATTACTTGGGAGGTTGACCTTTAATATTTAACATTAAATAAAATTTAAAAAGCCTGGGACAAAACAACAAATTGATAAGTCAGGTCAGCTCAGGAGGTCCCCTGAACATTGCTACCATATCACTGAACTAACAATTCCTCCTCCCCACCTCCAAGGTGCGCCCGGGACAGCAAAGGAGAGCACAGGACATAAAATTATGATCAACAAGATTCTAAAAAGACAAAACACAACTCACTCTTGTGTCCTCAAGGTTTCGCTTAAGACAAGCATAAAATGCAGTTTTGTCATCCTTGTTCACAAAATCTTGCAGTGCAATATCCAAGTCATTAACTGGCAGTATCTCCATTTTCTGTCAAATTTATTGCATAATATTGTTAAGGCTCTTTTGCAAAAGGAGGACCTGATAACTTATCTCATTAACAAGTACTTAGGATTACCATACTTTCTGTTCATATCAGTACAGCACGTCAGTGAATGGGATTCGACAGTTGCTTAAGTTAATCATAAATTAATTTTTGGCTCTTTATTAAGTGCTAAACCATAACCAAACCAAAATCCTAAATAACCAAATGACAATCACTGGACCACTTTAGTACAAATATTGGCATTATCAATTTGAAGATGTAAAGATCGCTAAGCCATGAATTTTATTTCGTAGAAGTTCTAAAGTAAGATAAGGTTTATAAAGTTCACTGAAAGTTGAATTGAAGAGATTCTGAGTTAGAATACCAAATTGTTCTCTGCAACAAGAGCCTCAATATTTTGCTGATTTAATTCCTCTGGCCGAAATCTCTCTGATTCATCTATGGGGTCTGCATATGAAGCAATGAGTCTTTTAACAATCAAAACAATAACTGGTATGCAACCATACCCTGTGGTACAGTACAATCAACCAAGTACCTTGAACAGATTGGCGCTTCTTTGCAGCCTTAGAAAAGATGAGAATGTCTTGTGGATTGGCAACCTATATGTCAAATGGTAAGTGGGTACGCACTGTTTAATAAGCACACTGCAAAAATAAACCTAGTTCATTGATAAATTATAGACAAACTACCTTCCCTACATACTTCTGGCCAAACCTCTGAGGGTTTATTGTTGAAAATCCTGAGTAGTCAACCTCAAATTATAACACGGAAAGTAGTTAAGATTAAGTATAAGCTGATTTAATTTCTTTAATATATTGACTAAGAAATTATTTACAAAAAAAAATTACCTTTATTCTAACTAAAGGGAGTTTGAGCTCCGATCTACTCGGTATAGACCTGCTACCCTTTTCAATTAGAGCTCTTACCTAATTAATGTTCATCAATCAACCAAATGTGAGAAAGTGAATTACTTCTGGTATCTAAAGTCCAAAGATCTAATACAAGAACTAGACTATCAAAAAAGTGACAAAATGGCTAAATTTCTGTTTGGTACTGATGGCTGTAAAGTATGAGGACATGATAGAGTATGACTGATTCTGAACACAAAATTCAAATCCGAGCCATTGATTGGTACTACACTACTACCCATACAATAAATTAGAATATTGACACATGTCATTCTTAGTTTCATTTTAGGAGAAATATATGGGGATGAACTTACAATTGTATCCAAATATTCAAGCACAGAACCCTGATCATTGGGATCAACATCAGCTTCATCTTTCAGCACAACCTAAAGGTAAGTATAAGTTTAACATATAAATAGGTAAATAAATAAATGAGATTAAAGAAATATTTAAAAGGGTATAGTGAAAAGGCTTCAAGTAAATGTAAGAAAAAATCCAGCATGTTCCATACCTCGGCATACTCAAAAGGTCTGACAGATTTGAGTGGTATCTTTGTCGGCCTGTACTGAGTACCCTATTTATTTTAAAAAGGAATGGACAAAATTAAATCTAGTGAAAGGTAAGAACTTTTCTTTTAATTTTTAATATAAACATTTTACTGATTTGTGCAAAGAACACCCAACATTTATTATATTTGCAGCTGTTCTATCTTGGATCACACCTGGGTTCTAGATTCACATCACCAAAAAGCTATACTCTGTTAAGCATCGACAATCTCCTCTCATTTCCTAAAACCTATTCGGTTACAAAGAATCTAAATTTTTGTAAAAATATTGTCTAAATGAGCTTCGTAGCAATTCATCCCACTAATATGAAGTGTCGGACAGTTCAGTCGCCTTTTTTTCTTGACTTATCCATGGTTTAGCTTTTCAATAACCAGCCAGTTCTTATTTGCAAAATAAAAAAAATGCTGGGTGTTACTTGTAAATTTGAGGAAACTTGTGTTTTATTTGCAAGGCATAAACGAATAACTTGTACAGCATAAACCTTGATTTCTAAAAGTAGAACATGCTTAGGTTTTGCTTCTCCATCAATCAATGATGTTGCCACTGAAGAGCCTGGTTGAGTAATGTGAAATCCCATGCCAGGTACTTCCTGCAAGGTGGAATCCCAGAGTGTAAATGCAATGAATTAAAATTTAAATTTGAAAGGCATAAAAGTAAACCCGGATGGGGGGTCCTTATTGACATTGGAATTTGGAAGGCTAGACCTCCATCTCTCTCAAAAAAAGAGGCACAAAAGTAACAAAAATTTTCCTTACTTGTGGATCAACAAGGCATTCATGCTCATGCCCCCAAACTATAAAGTCCAGGAAACGTGGTAAGAAATGCTCATTGATTGCATTCTTCGGGTTCGTCTTTATCCTGTAAAGGACTGTAATGTAAGTGACATTACAAGATGCTTTTAAAAAAAGAACATTCTGTTTTATTTAATAATGATAAAAATTGCCTTTGATGCAAAATTACGACGTACACCTTAGCCAGTTTTTTGAAGTTCAACGATTCTACGCAAAACAAGACAGCGAATACAAAAATAATTTAATAATAGCGGGTTTTCTGATCAATGGATAAAATGAAATAAGAAGTATAGCCCAAGATCGAACTGGAACTGGAACAGGAATTCCTTCATAAGCAGTAATATAAGGCACACTTTTGTCACTATCCAGTTGATTTATACTCGACGATATAATTTATTCCAAAAGCATCCAAACATAACTACTGGAAATTAAACCATTGGAATCTTTTTAGTTCAGAAGTGAATTTGCCCAGGCTTCGAGGTAATTTGCAGAAACACCAAGGTATTTTTTGTAAATGATTTCTTAAAGCAAAGAGATAACCTGTTCTGATGAAGAACCAAAATGTTGAACCAGTCAGAAATGGAAGCTCCATCTTGGTTTTCAGGTCGCATCCATTGTACTGCATGTGGTGTCTGAAATACATAAAATGCAAATACAAGATTTATGTTATAATATTTCATGCATTTTCAACTACTATCCTACTTCCAAAAATTATAAGGATAAATATGTTTTATGCGATTTCTTTTCTAATTGAGAAATTCTAAGCTTTCTCCCAAGAAAAATTCAAAGTTTACTATCTGGCACATGCAACCAAACCTGAAACATTCTATTCAAGCGCTCATCTCTAATATTCCCGAGGCCATATAATGCTACGGAAGTCGTTCCCTGAAAAGGCGAAAGCATATGTTAAACAGAAGCTAAATGGTAACCTTGTGCCCTGTTATTCGACCAAAAATCCAACCTTTTTAATTAGTATAGGATAAACTGTTATTTGGCCTACTCCAGAGCCACCAAGAACCATCTTGCCGAAGTAATTCACCAGATTGCATGCTGATAAAATATCTATTGCTGAAAGATTATCCTACAAAATCAATATAAAATTATTTATTACTGTTAGGCATAGTTACAATTAAAAACGCTAGTATTCAGGCCTTATTAAACAAAAAGAAAAGGATATCTATTACTCATGCAGTAGTCATGACAGTGTTAGACAAAAAAAAAAGGCAAACAATCACAAAATACAAAGAAGTTCAAAAAAGTGAAACTGATATTAGGTCAGAGTTTGACCAGATCATGATCTGATACCCTCAGTTACACATGGGAATGGTCCTGACCAATACAGGATTATAACCACAAAATTAAACGAAAAAAGGTACCACTCCAGCAGGATCATCATGATTCCCATGGATAGTGAAAACCGGCAAGCCAACATTGAAGTGGGGATCTTCATAGTTAACATGACCAAACCTGACAAAATTGCAATGGCATGAGCTAGATATATAAAATAACCAAGGAATTATCCAGACTTGCTTGCATCAACCATCTAATTTACAAGCCTGCATGGCATCTATATCAGCTTGGGGAACTATTGTGGCCAGTTTTTCTTGGCTCTTTCTTGGAGCATAGTTTTTACCAAGTATAAAAGCAATGAAATTTAGGCAAGTATTCTAAAATTATTTGGCTAGTACTGAGTGTTTAACCCTGAGTAAGCTTAGGGGCCGGCAAAGAAATATAAATCAAGGAACCCGCGACACGCACACAAAAAAAAAAAAAGAACAAGGAAACTCCTTTTTCTTTGCCCCCTTCAAAACCTGCATAACATTTTCCAAAGACCCCTGGGTAGCTCCCGAAATTAGTGCCATTTCATTGAACAAATAAAACTTTGATTAGACGTACGTGTTTTGAAAATTGACGGTCTGGTCACTGACGACCTGGAACTGTATGGGGTGGTCATTCAAGCAGTAGCGCCTCAATATCTCTATGCATTTCACCAGTGTCGACCTTGATGGTTTATTCTCATGGAACAGATCTCCCCCAAGAAGTAATAAATCAACCTGCCATTAGCTCAGCATATCTCAATAGATATTTCTAAGTGCTGATAAGTGGGCATCAAAGAGTGCATATTTGGGGCTTTTTTTTTCTCTTCTTCTCCACTGAAGGAGTTAGATATTGCCTTTAGCCCCAACTTCATTCAAAGACCAATAAAGCTTGATTTGAGTAATCTAATCGTAGACATGTCACACACACACACACACAAAACAAGAGAGAGATTGAAACCTGCTTCTGCTCAGCTATTGAGCAAATCTCCTCGAAAGCATGAAACGAGTCAAACCTTCGGATTTCATCCTTCTCCATGTAACCCAGATGACAATCAGTTGCAACCAATACTCTTAATGTGTCATTGTCTTCTTCCCTTTACAACTCAAGAAAAATACAAAGTGAACAAATTGTATGAACTGAGAAAAATATACACAACTGTCAGAAGGCTGATTGTGGAAACTTAAAAAGCTTCAGTGGCAGTCACAATGCAACCACAAAAAGTATGAGTGGTACTAGTGCAAGTACACTGAGGATGTTTATTCGTCAGCAGTAACATTGGATGAAGAACACGATTAAGCATTTGGGAACAATATTATACACTAATTTCGAATGAAAAGGTATAACTTATATAGCGGAGGATGCCTTAACACTCTTAGAGTCAATAGCAAAAACAATATGTGACACTACTCATCGGAGAAGGTAAAACTTACATGAATTCAGATGTAACAATTTACACCTCCAGCGAGGGGATGGCGAGCGGGAACCCAGGCCGCGTCAAACTTGTTTGCGAAGTATCTTACTTGAAATTCGAACTTCTACCATATCAAGCTATAGTCCATTGTTGTTACCATTGTTTAAAAAAAATTATCTCTCTGTAACCCCCGACTGGCCGCGTTTTGAGCGGAAGAACACTCGAATCGGAAGAGACAGTTGCGCCGATTCTTCCTTGACCGACTGATTCTCCGGATTTTATTTTTTATTGATTCGCAAAGGTCTGTCCGCGCCCGCGCCCGGTAGCAGGGACAAGTATCCTCTCCATTACTGTAAAAGATTCCCTTCACTTTACGGTTTGAGATTAACTCTCATCCGCTTTGAGATTCGGGCTGACGGAGGGGGCAGTATTCTTGGGCTTTGAGAATCGTGCCAAGTTAAAAAGAACGGTCCAGATCAAGTAATTGTAAAAGATTCCCTATTACGGTACCGGGGAAGATCTGAATTCCGGTAGCAGGGGCCCGAGGGTCAGCTTGGCTGCTAGCCTGCTAATGAGATTAAGAACAATTTTGGGCCGGGCCGTTTATTTAAGAGTGTTTTTTGGGACCAGTTATTATTGTTTTTTTGTTAATTTAAAAAATATTGGGCCCGGTAGCAGGGATCCGTGGGCATAGTGCAGTGGGCCAGTGACACAAGCTCTTTCTTTCAATTTTGAAAAATAGCCCGAAACTTTTTAATTAAAAAAAAAAGTTGAAAGAGAAAGACCAATTCTTAAAATAAAAGGATTAGCAAGTATTAGCTGGCAGCTGCATTAAAGAAAGATAACTACATACGTGTTTTTTTAAGATGCAGATAGAAATGCATCACATCATCGCTTTAAACTTTTCTATCTAGTTATAATATATTTATATTTATTATTTCGTTTTATCTATTTTGTATCTTGAGTTATTTACAAATTTCAGAAAACTTACATAACAAACTAGAACTAGGGTGTTATTAAGCTCGTTAAATTAGTTGTAAGCTTAATTTCAAAATCTATCGAATTGACTTTAATTGGTTAAAATATGATGAAAAATGAACGCATTAAAATTAACTTATAAAAAAAAAATTATCGCTTGACTTTATATCAAATGAAGTCGAAATTTATAAATTTGACATGTAAATGCATTACTCGTGGAGTAAATTGGTTTCAATAGTTTAGATTCATTGTTTAAAAATCATTTCGATAGATTTTGAAGTTAAAGATTATCAAATGACTTTATTACAGGACTATCGCAAGTAATTTAATTTAACTTAAGGCGTGTGTCTAAACATGTCCTAACTCGAGAGAGATTAGTTTGTGCGAGTTAAGTGTGTATTTAATGTGTGTCCGGGTGAAACTCAGTGCAGATCCGGTATCCTCTATGTACCGTGTATTGCTGAATCGTGGACCCCGAGTTCAGTGAACTCGGAGTATTTATAGGCCGGTAGGTCGGTTGTAATCTCGTACGGACGTCCCGAATGGGCTTGTCACGCAGGCTGGTAGGTTAGTTATGACTCCGTACGACAGTCCCAAACGGGCTAGCCGAGTGGGCCTGTAAGTCGGTTGTGACTCCGTACGGCAGTCCCGAATGGTCTTGCTAAGAAGGCTTGCTAACTGGGCTTGGTACTTAGTCCATAATAGTTTTATAGAGCTTTTAGTACATGACCCTATCAGATTTGGTAACACAGAAAATATTAAAAATGATAAGGTAATAGAATGAGATGAAATAGTGTTACTATTTTTGTTCATTAATTTATCTGGTTGATAGCTAAATTATCTGTTTGTTTCATTAAATTCTGGTCTGAAGAATAATGAATTATAAGTTCTTAGATACAGAATAATATCATTGATAATCTTTATTGAGTGAGGCTACGGTGCTATGCATAGCACCAATTGGGTCCGTACTACGGCTCAAAATTTAACTTTTCAAAATCCTAACGGTCGATTCAAACCGTTCAACACGATTATAAAATGAATATGTACTTGCAAACCAAATTTTACATTTTTTCGAATTTTTTTACTATTTTTTTGAAAATCACTTGATCTGAACATTCTGGACCATCCAAAAACAGCCTATCTAAAAAAATAGTAAAAAATTCAAAAAAATGTAAAATTTAGTTTGCAAGTACATATTCATTTTATAATCATGTTGAACGGTTCGGATCGACCGTTAGAATTTTGAAAAGTCAAATTTTGAGCCGTAGCACGGACCCAATCCGTGCTATGCATAGCACCGTAGCCTCACTCATCTTTATTGATTTACAGATCGAGTATCCTCCATTTAAATATGAATGTAAGAGGAGGAAAAAGAAAAACAACCGATTTTTGTTTTCTTATTATTAGTGTCACTTCCGAGTTCAAAGTTTGAGATGACAAAAAAGGTTGCATATTTTTCAAATCCCTTTTCCATTTTTGTTCAGAACCAATTTAAACTTGAAGGGTAACCGTTTTTACCTACTTCAGCTCTTCACAGCTCGAGCACACAAATACACAATGCAATGATACTCCGGAAGTCGCTGCCATTCCTTTATTTAGAAATATAGTTTTTTTTTTCCGGTGCGGATATTGACACAATAAAAGTGGCTTAAGCAGCGCACTACTGATAGGCTTCTTTCAAAAATACTACAATGCCCCTCTTAATTACAATTAGTTCCAATGAAGTAACAAAATTGTTCTTTACGTTCTTATTTTTTTTACATAGTCATATCAGTGCACACAATAAATATTTTTAAAGATTTTAATGCACTAGTTTAAGTTATGCAAAGAAATATTATTTTGTTAATACCAATTGAAATAGATTGATCATTGTATTGGTTGAAGACAAAATAATTAAAAAGTTTTTTTATTTGGGTTTTATTTCCATGATCTCGCACGGAGGAGAGCATTGTCTTTGCCATTATACTAAAAGTTGGTTTTCAACTTATTTGTACTTTAAATTGTTTCGTTTAATTATTTGCTAAGAATTTCACTATAAAAAATGTTAAAAAAATTACGAGAGCTCGTACAAGACAACAAGTGAGCAATTTGGACAGCCCAGCAAAATTTTCGTTCATAAAATCTTAAAAAAATGGAAGAATTTTATCTTTATTTTGGCGGAACTCGCTGTAATTAACTAAGAGGGCAAATTTGGAGTAAAACTAGGGTGTTCCTAAGTTCACCAAATTTCTTTGTGAGCTCAACTCAAAAATCTATTAGATTGGCTTCAAACGACAATTCCAAAAAAGTTAAATTTTCAAATTAATTTTGTATAGAGAAAAAGGTAAAAAAACGTTCACAAAATAAATGCATTAAATTTAATTTATAAACCTTCTAATTTTGGCCACTTAACTTTATACTAAATTAATTCAAAAGTTTGAAATTTTTGTATGTAAACGCATCATTCGGATGGATTTCAACAGTTTGAATTCCTCGTTTACATTACCCTTAATTTACTGACAAATTTGTCCTTTTAGAGAAAACCTCTCAGTAATAAGCTGCTTGAGCCAATTTTTTTGCTCTGTGATTCTAAAAATTGCAGGACCCTGTGATTTCAAATCTACCCTTTTATTTTTTGGAATGCCCGAATCCCAACTACACCTGTTTTTTATGCACGAATTTGTTTAACAAATAAATAGATGAATTTGGAATAACAGAATCATGCGATTTCAAAGTATCCGTCAATAATATAACCAAAATTTGGGCCTTTCTTCTTTCCGAGTGAAACATCACATCTGGCCTCAACTGTCGGCCAATTACCGAGCTCGCTTAAAATCTTAATCCCTTGTTAATTCCAACTCACCTCACCTTTTTTTTTTAAAGCGGCGGATGGCGATTCTTACTTTTCATCCCAAGTTCTCAACAAATCCTTCAAAAGTACATTAAAAAGTACATTAAATGCCGTCTCCATCTTCCCCTCTCCTTCCTCTCGATTCTCGAATCGAACCGCTACTCCTCTCTCTCTCTATCTCTCTTCAAAAAATGGCTTCTTGCAGAGCGATCCATCGCTGGTCGCTCCGTTCTCTGATCGGAGCTTTCCTAGACTTATGTCTAGCCTACCTCTTTCTCTGCGCAGCTTCTCTGGTTTTTCTTGCCTCTAAGTTTCTCTCTTTTTTTTACCTCTCGCTCCCTTGCCCCTGTAACGGCCTCTTTGGGCACCCGGACCCTGCTATCTGCGTACAATCACTGCTTGTCGATCAACCAACGGCCAGGATTCAGGCTGTGCACAACCGGGTTCGGACTTTATCTCCGTTTGATGGAGATGCTGTCAGTGAAGGAAGAGAGTTGTCCGTTCAACTTGGAGATGCTAATGAAGGAAGAAATCGATCGAGAAGTAGCAGTGTTCGTGGTTACAATGTTAATTCTAGGTTGACACCTTTGCATATTGAATTAGAAGAAGTAGATAGAGAGGTAGAACTTGGGTCGGGTTCGATATCGGGCAATTCGTCAGGTTGGTACAAAAATAAGCTGATTAACTTGTGATACCCGATGATGATGTTGTAGACTCAACTCGGATGCTTGTCAGGTGTAGGGTACAAAATAAATAAATAAATAAACCAATTTAGGTTGGTAAATATGTGCTATTTATGAATCACATTAGTCTACCAATGCAAATATCTGCTCAGTCACTGAACAATTTCGACTTTGAAAATAATAGACTAATAGAAATTGTGATTGGTATTCTTTTTTAGGTGAGAGAGAACTTGATATAAATAGCGACTCAGAGGATTCCCATGACAGTTCTCTGTACGAAACCAAGTTGAAACAAGAAGGGCCAGAAATTGACCTGGCTACAACAATACAAACCTTGAAACAAGCTCTAGAAAAGGAGCGCTTGGCACGAACAGGTCTGACCCTAGAACTAGAGAAAGAGAGAAATGCATCTTCTAGTGCGGCGGACGAAGCTATGGCCATGATTTTACGACTCCAAAAGGAGAAATCAGAGATTGAAATTGAGGCGAGACAGTATAAGCGAATGACTGAAGAAAAATCAGTTTTTGATTTAGAGGAAATGGAGATATTGAAGGAGATAATCATCAGAAGAGAAATGGAGAACCTTGCCTTGGAGAAAGAACTTGAAGAGTGCCATAAGCTAATTGATGTGACCCACTTGTCAGGAGAGGATATCAATGGAGAGATTAGACAACCTGACCGAGATAGTAAACCTGATACTGAATCTCTGGATAATCAAGACATAAATACTTCTAATTCAAATGAAGTACTGACGCTTGAGGGTCATGAAGAGCGTGATGTTTTGGTTTATGATGTTCATGTTGTAGATGATGAAGCTGACAAAATTACAGAAATGCCACCTGTACCAGAATTGGCCAAAGCGTCAAAAGGAAAGGAGACACAGAGAGGTTTGGGGTCACGCAACAAAACCGCAACAGAAAATCTGAGGAGGAATTCAGAACCAGCTGTGTACATAGAGAAATTCAAGCTTGAAAATGAGGTTGAGATGTTAAGAAAAAGGCTAAAGCTTATACAAAAAGAGAGAGAAAAGTTAGGATTTACTGTGGATCAGAATAAAGGGACAGAGGCGTCTCAGTTAAGGATTTTAGAGGAGATATCAAGGCAGCTAAAGGAAATAAAAATTTCTACTGAAACAGGTCAAAGCTCACGCCATGTGTCGGTACATCATCAGTCAAAGGTCAGTAGGTTTTGTTTATGACTTGTGTAGGGAGTATTGGTAGCATGCTGGCTTTTTTTTCCACAACTAATTTATTTTCAGACTGCAAATGGACATGCAAACTATAAAGTGAGAACCTGTCTGAAAGATTGCATGAATTTTGCAGCGCGCAACCCTTTATGATATTGCTATTAAGCTGGCTCTTTTCAGACCAATTCATTTTGGCATCTCACATAAAAATCTTAGAACCTTAAAAACAAAACCTGCCCAAATGATTACAAAACGTCTATGTAAAAGCCTGAAGGCTGGTGCACTGAGATTTGGAATTGAGACCCGTTATCTTAATGGAAGATATTAGCTGGTACAATTGAATACCACAATGATTGTTTGCGCTCTTGGTATTTCTGCTTATAAGTGGTTTCCTAATTTAATTTCCTGGATATGGTTGTCATTCATTTAATGTTATTCTGTTTATATCTATAAGGCACCCCCATGGTCTTGTTACCTTTGTACGGTATTACCAGTTACGGCCCTCCTTGGTATCTAAGTAAGAGTAATTCACGAGGGAGTGTCATCATGTAATTAAAAGAAACTAATGTTGTTTTATATATGTTTATACAATCTAATTCTAATTAAATAAATTCAACATGCTTCTCCTTTGAGACAACCCTTGTAATTAGAGTTCTGTGATCTTATTTGCAGAACTCAATATCGCACCACAATTGATTCACTTATCTGTTGGTGCTTGCTAGATAATCTCTGTTAAATCAAAGTGCTAAACTATCATCTTTTCTCTTGTTTTCAGGCCAAACATGGAAGATGACTATATATTTGCATAGTTCAATTCTCGAGAATAGCATAAAAAATATGTTGGGTTGTACCAGGGCCCTTTAATTAAAAAATATATATATATATTATATATATTTGCATAGTGCAGTATTATTTTTCGGGGTGGTAGGTTTTCTTAAATTGTTTGTAAATAACTTGTAATTGTGGTTTCTCTCTTTGTAATTATTGGTAACGTGTATGTAGTGTGCTCTTTTATTAGGCTTATTACTGTTCGGTGTGCTTTTCAAATGTGTAGTTACCTATTTTGTTTGGTTCAAGGACAAGGTGTCCCTGTTGTATATTAAAAATTAGAAATTGATGGAGACGATGGTTGCTGTTCTTTGTTTTAGAAAATGTCATTGTTCTCTTGTTGTCTTCTTATTGAAGCTGACTTCTTTTATTAAAATTTAATAAACCTATTAAACCATTGGAAAGGCTTGCTAAGGGTTTCTTATAACCATGTTTCACTGGAGGGGGATGTGAAAAGAATATTGTAATATTTTTCAGAGGTAAAACCTTAGTGGATGTTATTGCTTCCTCCAAGTCTCATATCAGCCCTAAGATTGGGGGTGCAGTGAAGGAAATGGAAATAATTCAGCAGATCATAAAGAAAAAAAAAAAAAGTTGCTAACTTCCATCTTAATTCATTCCATTATCTTTCCTAATCAACCACTTATTTTACCTTTCTGTAACCGAAATATATTTAAGTTTCTTTAAGAGGAATCTGTGGTGGTATTGGGTTGGTATGTTCCCGCTGTTAATTATGCTTCCCATCGAAATACGCGGATGGCAAAAAAGGCTTATATTATGTATGCTGAGCCGAGCTCAGTTTATTGGGCCTGAAGAGCCTCATATCAGCCCAGAATGCTTTAGCCGAACAAAATGTTTCTAGCCTACGGGCCAATTGTTAAATATACATACATACATATATATAGAGCAAGACTAGGGTGTGCTAGGCTCACCAAGAGGGATTGGTGAGCGCACCTCCCAAAAGCGCATTTTCAAAGTTCAAATAGTCGATTCGAACCTTCCAACGTGTTCTTCATATTAAAATGTGCTTGGAGACCAAATTTTACATTTTTTGGAAATTTTTTACTATTTTTTCAGAATTTTTGAAAATCATTTGTTTTTCAAATTTCAAATTATTGTTTAGTTTGTTTAGTTTTTTCAAAAATTCTGAAAAAATAGTAAAAAATTTCCAAAAAATGTAAAATTTGGTCTCCAAGCACATTTTAATATGAAGAACACGTTGGAAGGTTCGAATCGACTATTTGAACTTTGAAAATGCGCTTTTGGGAGGTGCGCTCACCAATCCCTCTTGGTGAGCCTAGCACACCCTAGTCTTGCTCTATATATATGTATGTATGTATATTTAACAATTGGCCCGTGGGCTAGAAACATTTTGTTTCGGCTAAAGCATTCTGGGCTGATATGAGGCTTTTCAGGCCCAATAAATTGAGCTCGTCTAAGCAAAATATAAGCCTATTTGCAATCCACATATTTCGATGGGAAGCATAATTAACAGCGGGAACAGACCAACCCAATACCACCACAGATTCCTCTTAAAGAAACTTAAATATATTTCGGTTATAGAAGGTAAATAAGTGGTTGATTAGGAAAGATAATGGAATCAAATAAGATGGAAGTTAGCAACATTTTTTCTTTTTTTATGATCTGCTGAATTATTTCCATTTCCTTCACTGCACCCCCAATCTTAGGGCTGATATGAGACTTGGAGGAAGCAATAACATCCACTAAGGTTTTACCTCTGAAAAATATTACAATATTCTTTTCACATCCCCCTCCAGTGAAACATGGTTATAAGAAACCCTTAGCAAGCCTTTCCAATGGTTTAATTGGCTACCGTGCTACATGTAGCATAGAGGGCCTCTGTTCTTTGTTTTAAAAATCCTAACGGTCGATCTGAACCGTTCAACATGATCTCCATATGAATATGTACTTGCAAATCAAATTTTACATATTCATACGGAGATCATGTTAAACGATTCGGATTGACCGATAGGATTTTAAAAACTCAAATATTGAGCCGTTGCACGGAGGCCCTCTATGCTACATGTAGCATATTAGCCGGATTATATATATATATATATAGAGGTTGGCTAAGGTCAAAATGTAGTTTCTGAGCCGTGAAACTATATATATATATTCTAGATCAAACTTGGTTTTCAGGGGGACTCTTGACTTCTCTCGTTCTTTTTTTTTTATTATAGCCGGTAGGCAACACACACTTTTTCTTGCTTTTTAGCAGGGTTGGAACCCACGTTCTCCCGTAGCAGGGTTTGAACACACTTTTTCCTGCACTAGGCAGCGGTGACACTTCTCTCGTTCAAAACAGGAAAATAATAACAGAGAAGGGTTAGTAAGTTAAATTAATGGTATCAACTCCAATGCAACTTTCGTATATCTGATTTCTAGTGAACGTAGGATGGAGAGTTCACAGGAAGAAGTTCAAACTGATGCAAGAGATGAAATTTTTTTTTTTACCCCAATACTAAAATCTGAATAAATCTTAGATTGGACATCATGCTGTTTTGCAAATTGCAGGTCAAATCTCATGATTTTAGGTATTGATAGTGATGGTACAATAAGAAATTTGTTAAGGTAGAAAAAGAATGAGAACAGGTGCATAGAAGTACACTTTTGCGCATGGAAATTCATAAATTGAACACCGTTTCATTAACAACTAGATATAATACAGACAGTAAGATTGTACATTGAGTCTACTGCACAAAGGCAAAAGTAAGAAAAAGTAAAGCACTATCAAAGAACTATGTTCAGAGATTGGCGAACAGTCAAGTACCAAAAGAACATCAGGAAAAAAAGTTACAATGTCATACTCCAAATGACATGATAATACAGAAAGACAGTAAATTAAGACGGAGGTCCTTAAATTTTGCAACTTTTAATTTTCAGCCCTGATTTGAACTAAGCAAAACCTCAAATTTGCTCAATCTTGTAGATTAAAAAGTTATGATGCAATTCATCACTAAACATGTTCTGAAAAGCAATCTATTTGTTAGAAGAGTATATAATTTGAGGTTAAAAAAATAGAGGTTCCATATACTGTGCCTAAAAAGCTCAAAATTTAAAGCACCTCCATCTTTGAGAAAAAAGAAAGGATCAGATGAGCATCATCTAGAAACCGTCACGAATCAAATGCAATTAAAGCTGTGGATTGAATCCCAAATCATATCCATATCAAGAGAAGGAATTCTACTAAGATGAACATCGACAGTCTCTCCGATTTGTGGGTCCCGCTTGCTAGAGGGGACTGCATAATGTTCATGAGAGATATTGGTGGTGTATTCGATCTTCTGCTTCTTACTAGGAGGCATTTCACAATCTCCAAGACCCAAATCATCACATTTACTCTCTGATTTACCTGATGAAGAGTTACTGGTACTGCTGCTGCTGCTGTTAGCACCGCTATTTTTGTTATTGAATGCCTTCAGCTTGGCTTCTAATAGGGCGATTGTATTGTAGGGGTCTTGTAACTCGTGTTTCAAATGAGGGAAATTGAGGTGGGCAGTATCGCCTCTTAGCCGATATGCCGCCAAGTCATATGCTGTGGCAGCTTCTTCTGCTGTGTCGAACGTGCCTAGCCAGACTCGTGTGCGAGTTTTGGGTAGGCGTATCTCCGCCACCCATTTGCCCCAGTGCCTTTGCCTCACCCCTCGGTACAACTTCTGTTGGTGATACCTCGGAAAGCATTTCATGCCAGTTGTGGGTTTGTTCGTTGAAAATTGCATGAAGCTGGTTGGAAGTGGACTTTCAGGGAATTCCATGAACCCATGTTTTGGGGGGAGAAGAGTGAACACAGACGGTTGCGTTACCTGTTTCAAAATGCCATTTGAAAACACATTCGGGTCGCAAAAGTAGTACAAATCCTCAGTTTTGGGGCTTAGAAAGCTTAAAAATGGTGGTTTAGAGGGTTCTCTATATTGCATGATTTAAGGTCAGGGAAAACACAGAATGTAAAATAAAGGTGGTTGGTTGGTATGAGGGTTCAGTTTTGTAAAGAAGGAATGTGAATGAGTTGTGTTTGTGATCTGCCTTTTATGGATGGAGGAGGGGGTGTTGTTTTTTTTAATCTAAAAAGGTTCTCTTTTGCAACAAAATTGGAAAAGGAGTTGTAAAATGCTATGTGAGCTTTGCACTGGCTGATGCAGGCCCTGAGCAGCATATGCTTGGCAATCTATTTTATAGCATGCTCCTATTGTCAAAAATGACCTCCTAAAAATCACAATTTCCTAGAGTTCTGAGCAATTAATTAAAGCACCATTATTTTAACAGTAATTTTCATTATGTGTGTACATTCTATCACTACAATTAAATAGCTTATCAATGTTAGAATTATTCTCTTTTCTTTACTTGGATAGACAGAGATATCACATGATTCTATATTCACCAAATATGTAATGACATGTTGGAGCCATTGATATATTATATTATTATACTCATTCCGTTCAATTAATATCGGATGCTTCTTATCATATCAACAATTAATCCACTTCTCTTGGAAAAAGAGATGATTTGGATTAGATAATGATGTTTATTTACTGTTACAATTAATTACACCACATCTGGACTCATAGCTACACATCAAGTGCCAACATTCAGAAGACAATAATATACTATCAGATTTTTTTATGTGCCTATTAGCAAAACATTTTTGGATAAAAAAGGGATCTGGAAGAAGCGCAAATATGCCTAAAATTTGGATGTATGCATTACAACTGTTGTAGAATACATGTTTAGAGTATAGACTCGGATATTCAGGTTTTTGTGTTTGTTGAGATTTTTTTTTTTTTTGATACATTCATTTACCAATCCAGATTAGGGGTGAAAACGGAGCGGATAGTGGTAAAACCATATCATTATCTCTTTTTAATTTTCCAGATACGGATACAGATCGGATATCAGCCGGATACAAATACGGATATGGATCGGATCGGATATTTATTAAAATAATATTAAAAAATACCAAAGTTAATAATATTTATCTAATTTTAATGGTGAATAACAATATTTTTTTCATAATATATATTAAAATATATGATATATATCTACTATTCGGATACGGATAATTGAAACATAAAATCATATTAGTATCCATATCCACACGGATATTCGGATATCCACATCTAATTTTTCGAATACAGATCAAATACGGATCAGATATTATCCATACCATTTTCACCCCTTATCAAGATGCATGTATTTACTGGCCTTTCAAAAATAAGGATGTTAGTGTTATTTTGCATAAAAAGTGGGATAGATAAGAAAAATTTCAACTACTTCTGGTTGGTATCTGTCATTGACCCCATCGACTATTGGTAAAGTACCAAAAGTGCAAATTTTTTTAAGGGTCAATAGATAAAAAAAAAAGTTAGGCTTGTAACCAATGTTTCTTTGTCGTTGATTCCTCAATCATTTGCAATGTTTTTGCTCTTGTTTTTGTTTTCATGTGTGATTGGCGTTAGGTCTCCGTTGCCAAATGCTTCATCATCTCAAGCCTCAAGCCATCATGCATGCATCAGTAATTTGTGATGTTTTACTATTAAAGCGGGGTGATAAAGCAAAATTCCATTTATCCAATATAAACCACATAATAGAGAATATCCAGTATTTAAGGTATTACCGTGTATACGGATTGGTCCAATATTTAAGGTATTACCGCTTTAATAGAGAATATCCAATATAAATCACTGTTTCTGGATGGTCCAGAATTTTCAGATCAAGTGATTTTCTACATTTCTAAAAAAATAGTAAAAAAATTCAAAAAAATGTAAAATTTGGTTTGCAAGTACATATTCATTTTATAATTATGTTGAATGGTTCGGATCGACCGTTAGAATTTTGAAAACTCAAATATTGAGCCGTAGCACGGACCAAACCGTGCTATGCATAGTACCGTAGCCTCACTCTAATTTATTTCATTGAATTTAGCCTCAATTTGATAAAATTAAATTTTAACAATTTTTTGATAAATGACCAATTAAATTTGATATATGCTCAATTCAAATAATGATGCAGAATACATCTATAATTTTTAATCTTTTAGTTAAAACATTTTTCTTGTTGATGTTAAACTAATATTCTTTGCTTGCTTTGAGTAGCAAGCCATGGTAGAAAGCAACACATTAATTAAAGTGTGGTCATTTTAATTAGCTGCTAGCTATTAATGGATATATAGACATCTCTTAATTAGGATCCGATGATATTGGAAGTTAGAAATAATTAATAATGTAAAGGGCTGTATTAATTATCAAAGATAAGCACCAATCAAATTTAAAACATTGATTGCTAGGATCGATCACGACGGATTAACAACTGCACTCCACGGATTAGTTAAAAAAATATTAATTGTAGCAGAGAAGATGATAAGATTAAGTATATCATCTCCTTTGCGCTGATAACCATCTACCCTTGTTTATCCACAAATCACACCAGTATGCTCATTGATTTCATTCCTACAAGAAAATTATTGGAGAAAAGATTGTGGAAGGGTTTTGGGATATCTGAATCAATACTGGTAAGAAACGAAGTATGACATTGAACATGATGTGCTTCTGATCGATAGTCTGTTTGGAGTAGTTTCTAAGTCTCTTAATTATTTTATTTTCTTCTTTGTTTCTTAGTGTAATTGCATTAAAAAATATTATCTCTTTACTTAGAACAAACCTTTCTTGGCGTGCTCCTGATGCAATAAGCAATCCTGTCAGTTGCCTTGACAAAAAATGAACCACTAATTAATTTATTCTATTTTCACATGATTTAATTTTCAACCATACAATATATAACTGTTTTTAATTGAGATAGAAAAAAAGGCGGTGCTGTAGTCTGTAGGTGTTAAATCTAGCGTTAAGATTTTGTACCTGATTCTTAGAGCATCTACATCTCTGAAACTCTTTGCTGTAGTCTGTAGGTGTTAAATCTAGCGTTAAGATTTTGTACCTGATTCTTAGAGCATCTACATCTCTGAAACTCTTAGAGTTTCTAAATAACTGTTAACTGCTTTTAAGAAATTATAGATTCTGGAGTTTCTAAATGTTCACATCCCTGAAACTAATTTTAAAGTTTCTAATAAGCCACATCAGCAGTAAATTAAACTAATTTTAGCGAATACAGGCCAATCGTTTTGCCACGTCAGAGTTTATAAACGATTTCTTAATAAGAAATTATTGAGCAAAATTGCTAAATAAGAAATCTATCTACATATCTGAAGCTAGTTTAGCAACTGCCACGTCATATTAGAAACTCTAATAGTTTATGAACAGATGCTCTTAGATATAGAAATTGAACCGTTGATTTTATATTTCTTGAAAAATTAAGGAATATAGCGTAGGACATGATGTTATTCTATAATAAGTTTATGAGCACATTTTTCTTCTCTATATTCGAATATAACAAAAAAAAACATATATTAATTTTCCCCTTAATAAAAATAAAGTTCGTTATTATGGTTTTCTCATAATTTACAATGATTAATTATTCTTGAAAGCACATGGGCATACTTGTCATTGTCATCGCTTTAGTGATTGGTTTTCATGAGCCAACTCCTTTATTATTCTCCTGTTCCAGGAGATTTTGGTTTTTCTGTGACACTATCTTGTGCATTTCTTGTACAAACCCTCAACAAAATTCCACCAGAGATCAAGAAAATATCAATAATTCCATCAATAACTCAACACTTTAAATATAGTTTGGTGTAAAAATACAAAAGTACAGAAGTTCATATTGACAACATATTTGTATATACAGCCTTCGGCACAGAAGAGCCTGAATGTTAAACAAGTTATTTAAACAAGGCTCTAACCAATGAGAAAACATAGGCGGAAAATTTTAAGGAGCGGCTGCAAAGATACTCTTCAAGAATCATTCTACGTAGAATTATGATAGAATCCAACCAAATATGAGTTTATTTGAAGTATTAATTCTAAAACTCAAACAAGAAAATATAACTGTTAGTTTCTAAAATTCAAATTAGAAAATATTATTGGTGATGTGGTCATTTTTTTGACGTGCATACAAAATATTAATATATTTCGACATCATTTCATAGGTATTAAAAGGTTGAACAAACTACACAAATATAGACAATAATTTATTTTATTGTATTTTAGTGACAGTATTGTCTATTTAAAAATAACAAAAAACAACTATTTTTCTTACATGCTCATAGAATAAATTTTATTGATTGCATCTAATGATATTCTACTTTTTGTTTTAGATTCTTCTATTATTATTATTGAATTTTTGACAATGTGGAAAAAAATTTTTTTGAACCCTCTTTCATGTATTGAAATTATATTCATGCACATATATGTAACATTATAAACGATCATAAAACAAACAAGAAAAGGCAATAATATGTCATGAATTTTACAAAGACTAGGTGAAAGTGGTAACATTCAATTGACATAAATTCATAAATATATGTTGCTTAAAATTGTAAAAAAGAAAAAGAAAAGCCTATTGAGAACATTTATTGTCTAGTTCTATTAATTAGGTTTGATTGGACTATGTTCCACAGGCTCTTTAACTTACACTTTACGGGTCATGAAAGATCCGGGATTCGGACCTCCTTAACAGGCCAACTCGGAATCAATACGAAAAACCCAAAGCTGTCTAAACGAGGTCTAATAAACGACCTCACAAGGCTCAACCCGAAAATGGCTTGAACCACCTCCCCGCAGGATAACCGCCGATACACATAACTGCCCGAGTCTCCCATAACCGCTCGGGATGGCGATTATGGACAGACTATATAAGACAGGAAATCTTATTAAACAGGGATCGAATCTTTGACTAAGAGCGATATCGCATAGGTTAGAGTCTGAATATCTCCAAACCTCCCCGAGTTTCCAACTCGGTTCATACTTCGGCCTGCCATCCTTTGGCAGGACTAACTCAGCCCAATCCACTTCTCATACGGCCTACTCTCTCCGAGATAGGACGTATCAAGGTTTTACCATGTGGTAGAAGTAAAATTTCAAGAATGGTATTGTAGAGTTGAAATTGAGAATGTTAACCGGAAAAGAAGAAAGGAGAAGTAATGCATGTCATTGTTTGTTGCAACCACCAAACATGAATGTTTCTCCTTAGAGCCAGATGTTATTATATGATTTCTCTCTTTGTGGACATGGAATACATTTTGAGAGATAATGTAGTATAATTGTATAAACCACAAGTTTCATTACAATCACCGTTAAGGGGACATGAAATGAATCAATCAATGATGTGTGTTTAATACTACTGCCTTTGTATTAAAGGTTCCCATGTCATGACTTATTTTTTATACCACGAGTTATTATATAATTATAAAGTTAGTATGAGCGTAAATTCTTCGAGTTGGTTTGTAAGTTTATTTTAAAATTTATTATATCAATTTCACACTATAAATTTCAAATTTTTATATGTTAATTTATTTGATGAGTTAATAATATGTAATAAAAAAAATCAATACTTGTAAATAATTCTTTTACTTCAAAATGTAATATGTATAAAAACTATGAATTTGAAAATCATTACATTACATCAACTTCAAACTATGAATTTGAACCATTGATACAAATTATGTATATTACGGATCGACCTGTGCTATGAATCCATATCTATATTTTCAAAGTTTAGATAGTCGATCTGAACCGTTAAACATGATCTCTACATGAAAAGGTACTTGTAGACCAACTTTTACATTTTTTAGAATGTTTTAACTATTTTTTTAGATAAGTAGAAAATTACTTATTTTGAATGGTTCAGAATTTTCAAATCAAGTGATTTTCTACCTATCTAAACAAATTCTAAAAAATAAAAAATTAGTCTCAAGTATGTTTTAATATGAAGAGAATGTTAAACAGTTCTAATAGACTGTTTAGACTTTAAAAACAAAGATATAAGTCCATAATACATGCCAATAAGTAATCAGCATATCACCATAACCTCACTCCTAAGAAAAAATCAATTGCTTATATATATATATATATAGAGTATGGCTAACGTGCTTCCTCTAGAACTTCGGCCTCGTGCTTCCGGGGGCATATCTTAGTGTTTGATGTTCAAACAACAAATTCAAACCGTTAGATGTTCAATCTATATTAAAATGTACTTGGAGACCAAATTTTACATTTTTTGGAATTTTTTTACTATTTATTAAGCCACTTTGAAAATTCCAGATCATATGGTCCAGACTGTTTTTACTGTTCACCCGGATCTGGAATTTTCAAAGTGGCTTAATAAATAGTAAAAAAATTCAAAAAAAATGTAAAATTTGGTCTCCAAGTACATTTTAATATAGATTGAACATCTAACGGTTTGAATTTGTTGTTTGAACATCAAACACTAAGATATGCCCCCGGAAGCACGAGGCCGAAGTTCTAGAGGAAGCACATTAGCCATACTCTATATATATATATATATATGGACAGTGCTACCGTGCTACGCGTAGCATAGAGCACTCCGTGCTACGGCTCACTTTTTGAGTTTTCAAAATCCTAACGGTCAATCCGAACCGTTCAATATGATCTCCATATTAATATGTACTTGCAAACCAAATTTTACATTTATTAGAATTTTTTTACTATTTATTAAGCCACTTTGAAAAAACACTAGTTTGTACACAACAGTAAAATCTGCTGGACCATTGGATCAGTGATTTTCAAAGTGGCTTAATAAATAGTAAAAAAATTCTAAAAAATGTAAAATTTGGTTTGCAAGTACATATTAATATGGAGATCATGTTGAACGGTTCGGATCGACCGTTAGGATTTTGAAAACTCAAAAAATGAGCCGTAGCACGGTAGAGGCTCTATGCTACGCGTAGCATATTAGCCAAATCCTATATATATATATATATAGAGTAAGGCTACGGTGCTTTGCAAAGTAAACCACCACGTTTACTTCGGGCTACTTTTTGGATTTTGAAAATCCAAACAACCGATCCGAACCATTCAACATGTTCTAAACATTGAAATGTGCTTGGAGACCAAATTTTACATTTTTTGGAATTTTTTTAATATTTATTAAGCCACTTTGAAAGTTTCTGATCCGGTGGTCCAGAAAATGTTACTGTTTTTTACTGTTCACCGTCGGATCAGCGACTTTCAAAGTGGCTTAATAAATAGTAAAAAAATTTCAAAAAATGTAAAATTTGGTCTCCAAGCACATTTCAATATTTAGAACATGTTGAACGGTTCGGATCAGTTGGCTATGGTGCTATGCATAGCATAGAGGGCCTCAGACTCAATATTTGAGTTTTCAAAATTCTAACAGTCGATCCGAACCGTTCAACATAATCTCCATATTAATATGTACTTGCAAATCAAATTTTATATTTTTAAATTTTTTTTACTTGTTTTAGATAGGTAGAAAATCACTTGATCTGAAAATCCTTTTTTACTACAATTTTGACTTGTAAAACAACATATAAATATATGGTAAAAATTAACGTAAGCCGAAAACATCCTGTTGGAAAGCAACATCAGAAAACGACAAAAAAGGAATATGTGGTTTAATTACAAAAAGGGCAAAGCAACATCAGAAAACGACAAAAAAGCAGACCGGCCAATGCGTAGCTGCCACGTGGACGAAGTATATGCTTAAAAAGTGAACAATTATGTTGCTTCAGTTCAGTTCAGTGGCATTATATAATGACTGCTGGAAAGGTCAATAACCGACCGAAATTTTTATTAATACTCTAAAAAAACAAATTATCAAATCTGCCATCATTCCAAACTTATTTTTAAAACTACCCAACCGCCCAGCCACTGGGCGGTCCAGTTTTCACAGCTGACCGCCCAGCTGCTGGGCGGTCCGCTATTGATTTTTTTTTTATATGGGCGGCCCGACCCTTCACTCTCTCTTCTCTCTCTTTTGCTCTCTGCCTCCCCGCCGCCCGAAACCGACCCACCTTGCTCTCTCTCACTACCGAAGTCTCTCTCTCCCTCTCTTCCTCTCTCTCTTCCGATCTGCCACTCTCTCTCTCTTCCTCTCCCTCTTCCTCTCTCTCTCTCTCCCTTGCCCTCTCTCACCCAAATCCTAATTTTCAACCATCTCGGCGACAATCCGATTATTTTCGGGTAAGTCTCTAAATAAATTTTTTAATTTATATTTTGTATCTTGTATTGGCATTGGAACGATTGGTAGAAATTGAATTGTTAATTATCTTGTGTGGGTTGTTGATTTTCCCGACACGATTGAATTGTTCAAAATTAGGGTTTCCAAAATTAGAGTTTGTAAATTAGGATTTAGGGTTGACAAAACTGGAGTTTATAAATTAGGGTTGAATTGTTAATTATCGTGTGCGGGTTGTTGATTTTCCCGTCGCGATTTAATTGTTAAAAATTAGGATTTCCAAAATTAGGGTTTGTAAATTAGGATTTAGGGTTGACAAAATTGGAGTTTATAAGTTAGGGTTGAATTGTTAATTATTGTGTTAGTTAGGGTTGAATTGTTAAATTAGGGTTTAGGGTTGACAAAATTGGAGTTTATAAATTAGAGTTTATAAATCAGGATTTATAAGGTAGAATCTTCTGTTTATTGAAATGTAGTATGGTCAGAACTAGACGGGGACGTGCATGGGATGCCCCTCTGGAGACGGGGGAGAGTTCACATGATCACGGTGCAGCGGCATCCGGTGCAGAGCCATCCGGTGCAGAGGCTCCCTTTGGAGATTACCTCCTCACCATCCTGACACATTTAGTCATCTTCTGTGGACCCCACATGTCAGTCACCGTGTCTCACTTGCATCTATGGAGGTACGTTGGTTTTGTATTCCTAATTTAAATAGCATTATTTAATATTACAGATAATCAGTCGTTTAATTTAAAATCACTGTAAAATGCAGGACGATACGATGATTACAGTGAGGCATCGCACCCCCGAGATACCATACGTCGCTCATCCATTGATGGAGCGGTGCATCATGTATCTCGGCTTGTATCAGTTGGCCACCATAACTCACAGTAATATTGACCAGGCTCTCGTTTGCGGTCTAGTGGAGAGATGGCGACCAGAGACGCATACATTTCACCTTTCGGTTGGGGAGATGACAGTTACACTAGGTGACGTCAGCGCTTATGGGGTCTACGAATAGATGGCGACCCCATCGGTGGTGTCTCGGATGATCCGGCCATGACGGGGATGATACCAGAGCTGCTGGGGGCCGCTCCGACGGACTTGCAGAAGAAGAAGAAGAAGAAGAGAGGAGAGGAGGAGGAGTACTGGTATTAAAATATGTTATGGAGTCAACAATAATTGTAGTTATTTATGTTGACTAATTTATATTGCAGGTATGTGAGGACGTTTGTCATGGATTTATGTGGCAGCGTCATGTTTGTCGATTTCAGCGGAGACGCAGTTCCGATTATGTTCCTTTCTCTGCTGAGAGACATTGAGCGGCCGTCGAGGTGGAACTGGGGTGGAGCCGTGCTCGCCCACTTATACCGGGGCTTGTGTCATGCTTGTCTGGTAAGTTTGTACAAATATTTTAATTTTTTTATTACAAATATTAGAGTTCAATATTTACCAGAATTGCACCACGTGTCCAAAATTTAGGTGAAGAACAAGCAGATTGCCGGGCCACTTCTTCTACTCCAGCAGTGGTCCTGGTCGCATCTACCGGTATGTCGGCCTGTTCCTCCAGCTCGGGAGGGGTTATGGACGGGAGATGACCCCGAGAGACGTCCGGCATACGGTGCTATATGGAGTCCTCCCTACACATACGAGAACACAGGCAAGGGGAGGACCGTGGGGATTTCGTATGTCCGGGGTCAGCTCCAGATGCTTCACGAGACGAGCGTCACCTGGTACCCCTATCGGGTGTTCTACAATAGGAACCTTCTGTGCCGGCTGACATTAGAGCAGAGATATCTCTCGTTTTATCGGGGGCCGTGCGTATGTTTCTGGATAGTTGAGTATCACTACCCTGATCGAGTGCCCCGTCAGTTTGGCTTGGATGCCTATGTCCCGGATTTTCCAGAGTTGGGCGAGCAGCAGACCACCCAGCTGCACATGTAACTACCCACTGCCTTATTGTTTGTCTATTTTATTACTTGTTCAGCCATACACGTTACTAATTAATTTATATTGCAGCACTAAACACAACAAGCCCAAAGTCGACTGGAGCACGCATTTCTGGGAGCATTACCAGCGTGCTGCATCACCGGAGGATCACTTATGGACCCCGCCTTCAGCTATTGATGCCCCTATGCCGGTCGGGCCTTGGAGATTGCGATATTTAGTCTGGTACCAGAGATGGGGCATGCCGTCGGTTTATCTACAGGGGGACTATGGTGATGCTCTTCGACTGAGACTCACGGGTGACGAATCTAGGACTTACTTGCCTTTCGGCCCGATCCATGCTCGTTCGGTATATTTAAATGAAACTGACATGCTTAAAAAATTGTAGTTATTTATTCATCTTCTAATAATAATAATGAAAATACATTGTGTGCAGATTTTGACCGGTATTAGAGGAGTGGCACACAGCTTGGTGTGCATGGCGAGAAAGAGTTGGAGAGCGATAGGATGTCAAATGCTCCAACACAGTGCACCGATCGTGGATGACTCTGGCTGGGACGGGCGCCTCGTCGGTATGTTGCACGACGCTGGGGAGGACATCAATTGGCGCGAGATAAAGGCCCCACCACCAGATCCAGAGCAGCCTAGAGCCCCTATCTACGCTGATGAGATGCCGCCACCTCCTGCAGGTAATAATATGTCATACAAATGATCATTATTAAGTGTCTCTCTAAAATATCATTCTTATTAATTTATCTTCATTTCTGCAGATGATGCCTCGGGTTGGGCGATCCACCAATGGGTGTTGAACAACAACGCGTGGAACGCGTACTACAACGAGCATGGAGTTTCAGTGCAGCAGACCGAGGTAGCAAAACTTCATTATTTAATTAATTTACTCGTTACTTCTATGTAGCAAAATTAACATTGTTTACATGCAGGATGAAGCTGCCGCCGCCGTTTTCTCATTGGATGACCTCACTGGAGATGAGGGCGGATGAGAGCCAGCTAGCTCCCACAGACCGCGATATATGGAGACCAGACAGCACGACGGCGAGGCTAGTGGGAGTGGGGCGCAGACTGCAGATGGCTTTGCCTCTGCTATATTTGGCACACCTCCTCCGGCCACGTATCCTTCTACTTGGGAGGCCGATCCGTGGGTGTTGCGTACACAGACGGAAATCCATGAGGAGCATGCATTACACCTGGGGGAGGACCCATGGGCGCGCGAGGCCGTACACGATGACATGCAGGTGGATGAGGTTCACCAAAGGCGTCCGCCGTCGCGGAGGGACCGCCGTGCACCTGCTAGGTTGGAGCTCTTCGGACTTCGCCCTCGTCATCGTCGATAAGGTTTTTATGTTTTTTTAGTTTGATAGATTTCTAGTATTTTATGTTTGGATTATTATATTTCATGTTTGGACTGTTATGTTTCATGTTTAGACTTACCATTTAGATTACCTACTTTTGTTGTTTAGACTTACCATTTAGATTACCATTTAAAAACATTTAAACATTAACAAACTAAATATAAAACTAATCAATTATATTTAAAACTAGACAATTACATAACATATAAAAATAATCGTCAATTATAAAAATATAATCGTCAACAAATAATAAATATATATCATATAAATCATTACAAACAATTTAATATAAAACATTCAAACAAATAAATGTACCATATTTAAAACAAATTAAAACATAAAAACAAATTAAAAAAAAATTCACAGCGGACCGCCCAGCAGCTGGGCGGTCAGCTGTCCATAGTGGACCGCCCAGCCAGTGGGCGGTCTGCTAGGGAAACTGGACTGCCTAGCAGGCGAGCGGTTGGGGTAGATTTAAAAATAATTTTGGGGTGAGGACAGATTTGATAATTTGTTTTTTTTTTTTGGTATTAATAAAAATATCGGAATAACCGATAGCACTTTGTCCTTTCTACTAACTTGTACAAATATTTTTGTTTAATCTTGTCACTGTCAATAATAAGAAATTTTGCCAATAACAAGAACTACCAAAATTTTGTAATTTATATTTAAAGAGATTTTTTTAGTTACTTGCCTTCAAAGTTCAAACTCTAGCCGCCTGAGCGTTATAGTAATATAAAAATTGTTAGAAATTATGTGCAAGTTACCGAATATTGATGCCAAAAATATAATCAGCCTTCTCACATATAAATTTAACTTCACAAAGTATACTAGTATCAGACCGAACTGGCATTGTATGTTGAGATCTAAACATGCAAAGACAATGATGTTAGTAGGTATTTTTGATGTTAAGCCTCAACTAAGCGATTGTCTACTTGTCATTGGCTATATCTCTATCCGAACCTAGCATTAGCATATATAGTAAACAAAAAAAGAAGGTAAAATAAACTATTGATACGGTCTGGTAACTGAGACAGGTCGTTATCATGACCTGTAGGCTGTATCTAGTGATTATCTATGCGTCATAAAGCAATTTCCTTGTTTTTTTCTTGCAATCAGCTGAGAGTAAGTTTCTTTGCATTGAACAATTTCAGGAATCCCTAGTGCAAACCTACTTTTCAAACCCTTTTTGGTTAGTCAAAAACTTATATTATAGGAAGTATCACTTCTTGATTTTGAGGAAAACAAAAATATGGCTTAATTTATCTTCAAATAATTTTTGAGGAAACAGAAAGAACAAGAAAACGTTGCTCTGCGGTTGAGATCATATTTTCCATATTCATTATATAGAATAGAAAATGGTTCTCAGTTTCTCAGAGTATAATTTATAAGTAATTCTTACTTGCTAAATACTATTAACTAGAAATAATAAAGCACTAGCTGAGAGTGCATTCTATTTATTATTTTCTGAAAAAGCAAACATGAATTGCTAAATTTGCTTTTCATTTTTATCATACTACAACGACATTTTTTTTTTCCTGGGTAATACTAATAACAGAGGAGTTAGCACCAATCTCAGCTGAACAGAGAGTAAGGTTATTTAATAGCATAAATTGTTCAATTCACAGTACCAAATTACCCAAGTTAGAAACATAAAAATTATTTAAGCATCCTGCAGTACACCACAGCCGAACACAAATATTACACTGCGTGGTCTTACTAGCCCCATGACCTAACTATATGCAAAGGGGCAAATAAGTCAATACAAACGACATCAACTAATGAGTGGTCGTTATGGCACTCACGGTAGACACCATGGAATCCACACCACAGATGTTTCTACCCCTGCAAATCTTGTAATACCCGCTCTCTCCCCAGTTCTCACCCCAAGAGTTCTTTATGATCCAATAAGGCTTCTCCTTGAGGCGGATTGGGGAGTATCCGGCAGACCCGTAACCCACTAAGAGAACACCATGGTCCAAGTTCTTGCCACAGATGTAGGGGCAAGACACACCACCTATGTATGTTTGCATGAAGATGGCATTTATGCCAACTGCATCAAAAAACACACAACCCGCAAATGTTATGTATAAATTAAAAAATGCATTTTTATTTGTATTAAATCCTCATCAAGTGATGTCACGAGTTCACTGTACCACTGGGTTCTCCAAGTACATTTGCCAGTATTGGTCCTAGTACCAAACATAGAAGCATTGGCATTTACTTTCAGTTCTAAATATTGCAGTTCGCCAGAACTCAAATGAGATAGCCTCATTCAAAAACATAGTAAACAAATAAAAAGCTTCAAAAGGATCATTACTGTACCAAATCCCAACTCATAATAGTTGGTGCTGTGCCCCAATAATGACAATGTTTCCAAAACCAAGCTCTGACATTTCATGAGCAGATTAGAACTAGAGATGTCAATATCAATCTGACTATACCCCACAAGACTAAACATTAGTTCGAAGATATCACAAGTCAGAGACAGGCCAGCACTATTTTCCAGCCCAACTTATTTGCATGTGATCTTGAACAACATTCACAGGTTGTGACATTTAATTAATTAATGTTACCACATTCGCAATCATACTTGCATACATTCTTGAACAATTACAGATGAAATGAACATCTTTAATAGAATTTGCTTAGATGCTCCATTCCAATATTATTCCCAAATAAAAGGAATATCAGGATATACCAAAACCCAACCTGACTTCCAAGATGGCCTGATGGCATGCAGCTGTTGTACATCAATACATCTTGACCATAAAATCAACATGTCCATGATTAAAGCATTATATTCCCACTTACAAAGAAACCAAAGTTCAGAGGAAAAAAGTTTGAGATACTTACTGGCGAGCGGGCCATGTTTGACAAGATTAGCAGCGATCTGGTCTTCGTCAATGGACACAACACTGAAATTTTGGACAGAGGCTACAATCTTTGACTTGTCAAACTTGCAAGTGCCGCGGTCTGCACCAGTGTAGGGGTAATCATCTTCCCTCTCAAGTCCCCCTGCTTTCATCAAGTATCCAAATGCTGTTGTCATGAGACCGCCGTTGCAACCTGAGTCACACGCATCAGCTTCTGATGGGTCACACTGTCACAATCAGAGGAGAATAAGCTATGTTTAGGTGAAAATTTAAACTGAGTAATACATTTTTTAAGTAATAAATTGACTAAAAGCAGAAAAAGGGAAAATAAGAAGAAAAAGAAAAAGAAAATGGAAGAGCAAAGAGAATTATTGTCTTGGATTATAAACTCAAGTTTAGGTAATGAGAAAGGAGTCTTGGAGTTTTTTGTTTGTCCTTCCCAACTTAAATCCCAATCCAAATGCTTCATGATGCGTGGGACTTGAATCACCAGTGGAAGTATTAATTACCAGAAAAAAAGATTACAAAAGATTTTATCAAATTATCCTAAATACATACGAGACAACAACAGTATCAAAACCCTCACTGGATGCAACAAACAATTCATGAAGAGAACTAGTCATCCAACAAATAAGGAACCAAGCCAACTATGTAAGTGTACCATCTGAGATTTACAATCATTTCCAATTCATGATATGCTACTATTAATGGAGTCAAACTCGAACCTCCTAAACAATTTGAGATCTGCAACTCATACCTACTGAGTTTACATGTTTTGAGAGGGGCCATTCAGATGACAAGTTGACAACCACTAGGTCATTTAGTTCAAATCTGCCTTTGCATAGTTACAAACATTTCAGATGCTAAAAAGAAGGAATGGTCCATCTTTGCAGGACAAACTTTTATGTGCAAGACCTATAGTGCCATGGCATATTCAACAATAAATGGGCTCCATATTTAGGGATTTGCACTTGTATAAAATTGCCACTTTTCGTTTTCATTTCCTTCTCTCTTTTTTAAACTTTTTTTCTTTGCCTACCATTACTCGAAAAAAAGGAAAGAAAATAAAAGGAACTGAGGTGAGAGGTGGGAAGAAAAACCTCATGGTCACAATCAACAAGCTGCTGTTCGCTAAGGGTCTCCAGCTTTCCGGTAGACAAAAAGTTTGCTCCTTCAAGAGCCCCTGATGCGCTGAAAGACCAGCATGAGCCACACGATCCCTGCACACAAGTAAAAACTAAGAAATCGAACTAAGAGGCTATTGCAAGAGATGCAATAGTTGTCAAAGAAGCAAATTCATCAGTACCTGTTATCCTTTGCGTATATATATATATTAATTATTTATTTAAATGTGACGAAGCAAAACTCAAATGTTATGAGTTAGAACTAAACTATGGGTTGGACCTGTCAAGCCTTTAGTGAGTCTGATACATAGTGGCAGAGCCACATGGGCCCAGGAGTGGCAAAAAATTCCAAAAATATGCTTTCTAATGCTATAACTTCTTCAGAAAAAAGTTGAAAATATATAATTGATGTTCAAATAATTATAAAACTATGTCACACCCTAAAATTTTGCCCCACCCTATCACACTTCCTGGCTTCATCCCTGCTGATAAATAGAAGCAATGATATACTTGATAGTGTCACTCGAAAAATAATTGTTACATGCCAATACACATCTTTAGGAAAAGGCTGGTAAGCGGTGTTACTTTCAGCTCAAGTTACTTGAACTATTCAAGCTAAGTGGGGATTAGTCAATGTTCAATTGCAATGATCAAAATGCCCTTAACTGTTGACATATTTAAAGTGACTTTAGCTTACAGCCAAACTAGACAAACTACCTAACCTTCTCCTTTTGACTCTGGACCTAAAATGTTAAATTCTCAGCAAAGTTGCTGAGTTGAAGAGCAAAACAATTAGCTTAACATAATTATCTGTTGTGAGTTTCACGGACAGGGTGATCGAATATCCCTATGGAACCACAACTGGGGACATGGCGTATTAAAACACGAGCTCCAAGCACTCTATACGCATGCAACCGATACCTCAATAACCCTGAAAGAGGCAAGACAAGGGATAAGGCAATATATCCAAGGGGATCTCACGGAGACAGCTCAAGAGGAACTCCAGAGGCTGATAGAGTACCTTCAAAGAGTGATAGCACATACGAACCAAGAACATGATGATTTTCAGTGGAAATGGACGGACGCGGGTACTTACACGGTCAAAAGCGCCTACAGGGCTCTTAAAAATGAACCATACATCGCGAACCATGTACACCATGTGTAGAAGTTAACGGTATCGCCCATAATTAAAAGTATTTGACTGGCTCCTAGTCAACAACAGATTGCTCACCATCGACAACCTAAGGAAAAGAGGATTGCCCATCACAAACATGTGTATCATGTGCCGACATGATGCGGAAACGGCACGACACTTGGTCGGACAATGCCCATTTGCAGTCGAGATGTACAGACGGATGGACATGATAGCACAAATGAGGTCGCAACCAATAGAGGCCATTTTACGGCTAGATTTTGACAAAAAGGCAAAAGGACTCCTACTTGTGACAATGTTTGTCATTTGGAGAGAAAGATGTACACACATTTTCAGAGATGCAACAAAAACCCACAAACAGTTGATACAAGAAGTGGAACAACTGTTACACAGCTGGAACCAACCATCGGGAGAAGATTGACCATCCCACATTTTGTTTATTTTAAATTTACTATTTCCCTTTTGTTCTACATTTTACTTTCTGTGCTTTTATTTTACCTTATTTATCTTACTTAAGCTCAAGCCTATTGAGCGTCTTGTATTTTCTTATTTTGCAACTACAAAACTTTTGTAACTGCAATTATCAATCAAATATGGGCTAGACCCTTATTTTTCCTCGAAAAAATTATCTGTTGTGAGTCACCGCAAGGATTTAATATCAGAGGACAACAAAGTATAACACAACCTTTTGCAGAAGCACATTGCACGTTTTGATTTTTAAGGGGCATTAATGTGTGCCATTTTGCTCTGTTAAAATTTTATATTTTTGGAAGTACAGAATTAGACAAAATCTAGTTCATAACATTCAATTATTCATAAACAATATAGCGCTCTATAATCCTTGAAAGGTTAAATTAGTCCCATAGCCCTCCAACTAATCCAGTAGAGAGAAGATAAACCTAAATTCCATCATCCCACAATATGATCAGGATTTCATTTGAGAAACTTCTTCATCAATAAACCAAAAAATAATTGGACTCTTGGTAGTTTCCTTAATTTGAGGTTTTGACGATCCATTGTCGGACTAATCACATATAAGTATGTAACTGAAATGAAACGAAAAGATATACCTGATTCTTCACCCCAGTAACAGCCCCATGATCTCTCCAGTCAAAATCCTCAGGCAAATCGTTAGTCGGGAGGATCGGCGCCTCCTGGGCTGACCCAAGCGACCTCCTGACTTTATTGCGACTCACCTTCTTCAACCCCATGTGTTTTCTGAACTCTTTAGGGGTCAGATCGAAAAACTGGGTCACACCGTGCACCGCCGTGGGGTCTAGCTTCTGGTGAAGCTGCGCCCGGCGCATGTTGGCCTTGAACACCGTAAACCTGTACAGACGCTCGGCCTCGTCCTTGTAAGTCTTGCCAAAGCGGCGCATGAAGGAGGTGAAGTGGTGCTCCGCGCTTAGGTAGGAAAGGTCGTTGGCGGTTCCGGGGATGACTTGCTGGATCAGGGGGTCTTCTGGATCGGACGGTGCCGAGACCGCCACGCGGAAGACGGTGAGGAGGGAGATGAGGAAAAGAAGGATCGGACGGTGGTGATCCATTTTTTTGTTGGTTGGGTTCGGCTTTCGTCTCCTTTTCGTTTCCGTTTCTTTCTATTCTACCGACAATCGGAGTGACTCTTTATAATTGTAAACCCACCAGTCTCCGTCCACTTTTGCCGGAGAGGGAGCAAGTAGATAAACTCGGTCTATGATTGAATGTCTAGACTGTTGGTAGTTGAGTTATTAATTCCACTGTTCAAATTGAATTGAAGAGATATTCTTATTTTATAAAAACTATCTTTGTACATATTTTTTTAACTATTATTAAATTAATAAAAATAGAAAATTAAACTTACTTTTGTAAAAAAATGATATTTTTCTATTGATAAAAAAAGATAAAACCTTCAATAACTATTATTTTTAGTTTATTGTAATGAAACTCAGTAATAGAAGTCGGTGACAAATTGACTAGTTGTTTAAAATTAGTATTACACTACAATATATATTTTTTATGGCCAGAATACAAGTACAAGTAGTGTAATAATAAATAACTAAAACAAAGTATTAGGAAAATGATTTTCCTTATCTTGGTCATTTTCGGTCAGAATTTGCCCACCACTCAGGCTGTGTTAATTAGACTCAATTTTGCCAAATACAAAATTAAGTGAGAACATGTACAAGTTTCTGTTGCATGTGAATTTAAAAGAAGTTTTGAGTTTTTGCTTAGTTTACACTGACAGACAAACGAGTGGAGCAATGTGACATGCCATGAATGATGAACAAATCAAAGGCAAAATTACGAACTAATTGTTAGTAGGTCACAAAACACTAGTAAGAAAAGTTAATTTTGGAATGAAAAATCCTTAAATTAATTGAAATTTAAAAGGTATAGAGAACATTCTAATTATCTGCAAATTATTTTATTTATTATCTTTAGTCGTAGATATATAACCTTAACATTATGAAAGTTTATTGATAAAAATATTTTCACTTGCTTGATAATTAAAATTAAAATTTGTTCCTTGATTCATTACTTTTACCAAATGTAATTAAAATATATGCAACGTAAGTAACGATGATCTGTTAATCTAAAATAAAAGAAAATAAAAATAAAAATCATATCTCATAAAACGTGACCAAATCCAACAACGAGATGGACAAGATATTTTTTTTAGTAAAGACTGGAAGTCAATCCAACCAACTATTTGATATCCATAAGGAATTTTCCTATCCAGATTTCGAACCTAAATAGACAAGATTTTTAATTTGTACGACTGTGAAAAGTTCTTGAATAATCTCTCTAGCGATGAAAAATTAGCAATACTTGATTTTAATATAATTGTAATATTTAATATGGAGTCCGGCTACTATACCACTAGTGTCATTCCAAACTAAATAACACCACATCTTAAACCATTGGATCTACTTTAATATTCGTACAAGACACTAGTGTCATTCCAGCGCTATCTTGTACACGAATATTAAAGTAGATCCAATGATTTAAGATGTGGTGTTATTTAGTTTGAAATGACACTAGTGGTATAGTAGCCGGACTCTTTAATATGACATTCTATATATTTGAATTCAACATAACTTCATCTAACACTAACAGTACTTTATTACATTATCAATTACCAATATTTATGAATTGATTATTTTAATTTTGTTTTTCTTTAATTGTAATCCAATTGTCAAACTGAGCTAAGTCAGCCAACTACTCTTGCACCGGGAAATATCTTGACCTTGTTAATTGTTATTCTTCTCTACCCATTAGCTAGTAGACCGGGTGCATAGAAGAGTGGTTAGCTAGTAAACACGCAATGTCATCGATGGCGTGTGCGATCATTCGTCGATCATGGGATCCGTTGTTTCCAACAGATGACGGACGCGTGTGTCTTCTGTCTTCTACTTTTCATTGCGTGAAACTATTTATATTGCGAGTCATTAATATCAAAGTTCTTACAACAGATTTTGGAAAATCCGCTCGCAGCACAGTTGTAGTGTTGAAATGAAAACAGAAAATCAGTGTTTAGTGTTGCGCAAGGAAATATCTCCGTTTGGAGATTCTTCCACTCCGAAGTGATTGGTGGGCCTTTGGGCCGTGTGCCGGAGTTATCATGCCTTTTATCCGACTCGAGTGAGAAATAGCGACAGACAAGTTGTCTTGGTGAAGGAATCTCAGATTTTCTGCGGCGTTTACAAAAACATCATTTATGTGTCAGGACACGGACTATAGATCCTATGGAAAACAAGTGTTGGACTGATGGTAGACGCCGGTATTTTAAACAATGAAGCAGCGAAATGATGACATGTTACTACCTATTTATTCAAAATACAATTGCCCTGTTGTTTATTGACTGTGGAGGTATATGTTGTTATAGTTCTATGTAATCTTCTAATTATTTTGTTTGACTAATTTGTAAAATATACAATAATTGTATTTAACGATTTCATTGTATAAGTGAGTTTACAGGTTCAAGAACATCATAATTGCAAGATTAAAGTTGAAGAACCAACAAAATCAACAAGACTACGAATATTAGGATTATAAATTATAATATCAAATAGAAAAGTAAATTACATTTGAGATTGTTGATTTTAGGAACTATCCGTTCGGTACGGAAGCAGACCGTTCAGTACGGAATGTATTGAATGGTACCAGACGGATAATGGAGCGTTGCAGTACGGAAGAATTATTCCGTTTAACAACCGTTTTGAACGGAATAGTTCTGTAGCATCCAGGGACTTCCAATTGTTGTTCTGTTCTGAACGGATACCATCTGTACTGTACGCTACTTGAGTAACACAGAATTGGGGAAAATACACTATCCGTTCAGTACGAACCTAAACGTATTGAACGGAAAGGGTAAAGTTAAAAAAGGCGAAAAACCCTAAACTGCAACACATTTGAACTATCCGTTCGAACGGAAGATTGTTGTTCTGAACGGATCTGTTCAAATAGCTAGATCTGGAGCTCCCTCTATAAATAGAGTAAATACTCTCACTCCAGTCTCAAGCAAGCCGCCCCTAAATTTCAAATAGCACTAATTATGTGTTATTGAGAGCTTCCTTCTTTGAGAGAGCTAAAACTTCAATACTTCTTTGATAATCTCAAATCCACTTGACTAATCTACTCTAGATTTAGTTAGAGTGTTGGTTCGTGTTCGATAGTGTGGAGCTCTACTTAGTGCTCCCTTTCTATAGCCGCGTGACTTCCTGCTTGTAGGGCATTAAAGGGCTCACCGGCTCGAGCGTTTCCGCTCACATATAAACATAGCTGTGTGACGATCCTCTGCGTAGGACTCTCCAGCTCGAGCTTCTAGGCTCAACTTTGTACACGAGTTAGGTCGTGACTTTCCACCTTTGTTTGGGCTCACGTGTCACAAGTTGTACCCTTTTCTCATTGGGTAATAGGAAAGGCGCGCCGATGAAGTTGCGTTGCTCCGGAGACGTAGGCATTTTAAGCCGAACTCCGTTATCATCCCGCGTGTCAAATTTCTCTAACTCTACTTTATTTACTTTATTTATACACGCTTGCTTGACTTGTTAATTTAGAGGGTTAAACCGAAAAACATCAAAGAGTCTATAAGACTTCCTATTCACCTCTAGATGCCGCTTAGGGCCAACAATATACTCTAAAGGGTTAAACCTCAACCTCAATGACATATTGTTAGATTAAATTAAAATAATGTCCAAAAATGATAGCGGCTGCCGACTGGTCGATTATTTTAGATAAAAAAATATTATATGCGATACTCAACCTTTTAATCAAATGAGAAGTAATTGTCACTTTATATAGGTCAGAAACCTGTCTAATTTAATAAAATATCTAAATCTTACATAATATTATCCGACAGGAGGATCACTGATCACGGTTATCTTAACAATCGTGACAATACATTTTGAAAAATAAATATAAACTTGAAAAGTAAATCTACATGTATATTACAGGACATATAGACAGTCCAAATTTAATTACAAAATTCATGTATATACTTGATGATGCATCAATGTCCAATAACTGTTAATCTTGAACCGTTGAACTTTCAAATCACCTCATGTACGATGAAACATATATCAAATTTCATTTTATTTTAGGAAACCGTAATAGTCCTTTTAGCAAAATTTTCTAAACATCTTCCAAAGTCTAATTACTAATTGAGATTGCACTTTTAAGTACTTTATCGGAATCACTTTCTAGAAAATCATCAGCGAATTTACAACTGAAACACGCAAAATATTGATACTTAAAATATCAATTATTTATACCTAACATATTAAGTCTTTTTAAAAAAAACCTAGACAATACAATTCTTTTCATCATCCACCTATTTTTTACATGTTTTCCGATGTTGTTTTTTTTTCTTCATTCAATCTCGTTCATATTTCCGACAATCTGTGAGGAATTTTGCAAATCTAAAACTACGAACGTCTTCTAAGTGATTTTCTCTTTCAAATGAGATCCATGACGAAGTACTTTCGGATTCTTTATATCGTGCAAGTATTTATACCTTGCCGTGCTAGTATTTATACATCGTCATTCAAGTGTAAATAGTTCATGTGTTAAATGATTTTACCTAACATATTATATTAGATTTTAATTTTTTTCTTTTACATATGGCGTTAATTGGCGTATAAAAGTATCAATATCAGATATTACACGTATTTATATCTCGTCATACTAGAGTAAACAATTCACGTGTCAAATATTTTTACTTGATATTTCTCTCAAATTAATTTTTAATTTTTTAGATATGGCGTTGGTTGGTGCCTAAACGTATTAATCAAATATTGTAAATATTTATACCTCGTCACGCTAGTATAAATAGTTCATGTGTCAAGTGTTTGTACCTAACATATTATATCAAATTTTATTTATTTTTACATATGGTATCGGTTGGCGTTTGAACGTATTAATATTGAATATTTTTTACTTGCACAATGAGACATAAATACTTGTGCGACGAAAAATCTGTAAGTACTTCATCATTGATCTCATTTGAAAGAGAAAATCGCGTATAAGACGTTAGTGGTTTTAGATTCGCAAAAATCCTCACGGATCATCATAAATATTAGTGAGAAAGTAAATGTGAGAAAAATCCTCTAAAAACAAGATGGGTGGGTGATGAGAGAGAGAAAATAAATAGTTGATATGTTTAGCTATTTTAGAAAGACTTTATATATTAGATGTAAATACTAGATATGTTATATATCAACACTTGCACACATAAGTATCAATACTTGCGCCCGTCAGTTGTAAATTTACTGGTGATCTTTTAGAAAGTGGTCCCGATAAGATAGTTAGACTCCAAGAGATTTCAGATTCGAATTTAGTGAGTCTCGAGATTTTTAGAGGACTGAGATAGAATTATAGTATGATTATTCTATATTTTATAATCATTATTTGCGGATGATATGTGGATAGTATAGTTTATGTTTGTAATTTTGAATTTTTAGCTTGAACTTTAATTTAAGATTGTCAGCATTGTCAAAATAAGAAATTATGAAGTGTTTTGGTTACAGTATTGATAACAAAGAAAGAAAAAAAAAAAGAATCATATTAAAAAGTTAAAAGCAATTATCTCTCTGAAGTATTCTTCAAATGTCTATTTTTCTGATTATTTTTATTTGAGAAATCTTTCCAAAATTCATGGTTGCTTGGTCGAGAAGGAAATTGAATTGACGTCCTCCTCGGGCTCTTCTATGCATACATTTTTGTGATCACTCGTCTGTTCGACGTCAAAAGTGGGGGTGTACCATAGTTGACGAATTCAGATCTTCCCCGGTACCGTAATAGAAAATCTTTTACAATTACTTGATATGGACCGTTCTTTTTAACTTGGCACGAATCTCAAAGCCCAATAATACTGCCCCCTCCGTCAGCCCGAATCCCAAAGCGGTTGGGAGTTAATCTCAAACCGTAAAGTGAAGGAAATCTTTTACAGTAATGGAGAGGATATTTGTCCCATAGTTGACAAACGAATAGTTCGGGTTCGTTTTGGCGGATTCGAAAATTCATGATTTAAGTATAATTTGGGAATGATTCGGTACAATAAGGAAACAAAAAAAAAATTTAATTTTTGTTTTAAATTTCGCGTTTTTTTCACATTTTTTATCGCAAATAATTCGTGATTCGCGTTTCATTCACGAATAAAACGCATTATACGTTTTTTTTGCGTTTTATTCGGAGTTTGATTAAACGTCAAAAAAACGAATAAAACGCGAATATTTCGCGAATTTATCGAGTATATTGTTACTATGGGTGTACCCGAGTGGGATTTTGCTTATTTTTTTTAATCTGATTGACTAATTCGAAGTAGTCGTTATGATGCTCTTAATTCATAAATCGAATATCATTACTTAAAATCTGTTTGACTCGTCTCTTTTAGCAAGCGATCAATTTTTCCGGATTTCCCGGATTTCGATAATAAAAAATATCATAAATTCATATATCTTCATTCTTATATTAAGCATGTGGATCTCCTGATCCGTTAATAGCTCTGATTAAAAGATAAAATTTCATATTGAATATCAACCCTCTAATTAAAGAGTTTACATTTTCTTATTCAAGATATTTTTTTTAAGTTTTTTATATTTAGAAGTCTAAATTTATTTAGACACATACTCGCCACGCGTACAAAATCCTCACATAAATTTGTAGATTTTTATAATAGATTCATATTTAATGTAAGTATTCCATCCAAATCCTACGAGGGACAACTCGGTCTACACCATATAACTACTACCATGATATCTTCAATTTGCACTAGTCAATGTTATTTTTAATTGTACTTTATTATACTAATTAAATTTTTATTTATAATTTGAATTTAGAACCAATCTTTTTTTTTATTCGTGAATATTGTTGAATAATTATTCTTTTCATTGATCTATTTTTTTTATAAAAATATATCATTTATAAAATAATTGAATAAAGATTTTGGTACCCGCAGTTGAGTACCCGCATTATACCCGCACTTGATTCCTTTCCCAACTAACTTTGTCAATCATTAAATCACCTTGAAAAACGTGTAAAAGATGAGTCCAGTTTTTTTCGGTAAATACTTGATATCTTAAGTATAAATACTTGATGAATTATATATCTTAAGTATAAATACTTGATATATTAGGTATAAATACTTGATATATTAGGTATGAATACTTTCTATTTTGTATGAATACTTTTCATATTTGAATATTTGATACTTTGAAAAACGTGTAAAAGTATGTCATCATGGATCTCATTTGAAAGATAAAAAAAAAATAGAACACGTTCGTGGTTTTAGATTTGCAAAATTCCTCATAGATCGTCCCAAAAATTGGTTAGATTGAACGAAGAAAAAAAAAACCACCTTGAAAAACGTGTAAAAGATGAGTAGGTATTGTGTCCAGTTTTTTTTTAAATACTTGATATCTTAGGTATGAATACTTGATGAATTATATATGAATACTTGATAATTTAGGTATAAATACTTTCCATTTTGTATGTGAATACTTGAAAAACGTGTAAAAGATGAGTCCAGTTTTTTTCTTTAAATACTTGATATCTTAAGTATAAATACTTGATGAATTATATATGAATACTTGATAATTTAGGTATAAATACTTTCCATTTTGTATGTGAATACTTGAAAACCGTATAAAAGATGAGTTCAGTTTTTTTCTTTAAATACTTGATATCTTAAGTATAAATACTTGATATATTAGGTATAAATACTTGATATATTAGGTATGAATACTTTCTATTTTGTATGAATACTTTTCATATTTGAATATTTGATACTTTGAAAAACGTGTAAAAGTATGTCATCATGGATCTCATTTGAAAGAGAAAAAAAAAATAGAACACGTTCGTGGTTTTAAATTTGCAAAATTCCTCATAGATCGTCCCAAAAATTGGTTAGATTGAACGGAGAAAAAAAAAACCACCTTGAAAAACGTGTAAAAGTAATGGTCCCCAGTTTTGACAGTGTAATGGTCCCTAATTCATATATCATATATGTAGTTCATTGTATAGATATAAATACTTGTCTTATATAGGTATAAATACTTCACAATGTTACTATTAATACTTGTAAAATAAAATTACAGTTTTGACAGTTTAGGTCCCCAAAACAGTTATGACAGTTTAGGTGCGGTTCCCAAAAACAGTTACGATAGTTTATGTGCGGGTATAATGCGGGTACTCAACTGCGGGTACTCATATCAGCTTCCAAAATAATTATCCACTATAATTAATCTTTTCATTGTTCTCTTATAAATTTCTCTAATAATTATTCCCTTAATCTTAAAGTTTGCTGAAGTACAAAAACTTAAATTTCCAGTTTCTTTAGCGAATCCAAAATTTGAGACTCATAAATGGTGCAATATTGGATCATGATTTCTGTAATAAACATCCAGTAATAGGTGAAGGAAAATCAGAATTGTTGTTCGATATGTAGGTCATAATGAAAGCTTGATTGTCCTAGGAGTTTACCATTGCACCTTTTTTACCAGTTCTTGTATTTTATGTTGATTAACAACTAATCAGAACACGCCGTTATGTTTTTTTTTTCCAAATACAAATCAAAGTTCAAATCAGAGCTGTATAACCCCTAAGATTTTTGGTTGGGTTATCAATGTAAGCCAGTTATTTTAGGTCTTGCTGGTACTATATTTTTATAAAAGCAATGCTGGTACTTATTTCCTGTTCTTCTTCTCTTCAGAAGTAAAGGCATTGAACATGACAAGTTGAAAAATTCTCCAAAATCTACAAATAAAAGAATGCCTCGACGTAAACCTAAACTTAGACCAACACATAAACCTACTGGCACCACACCCAAATAAGTTCCAAGTACCACAGACAGGACAAGTATACTACCATACCATATCTTACATCACATCCTCTCATTTCTCCCACTACAAGCAGGTCTTACCAGTATATTGTCGCATAGGTGAAGACATGTATGGGTCTTAATGCAAGGCCTCAAAATTTACACCGACAAATTTTAAAAAAAAATGTAAAATTTGGTTTACAAGTACATATTCATTTTATAATTATGTTGAACGGTTCGGATCGACCGTTAGGATTTTGAAAAGTCAAATTTTGAGCCGTAGCACGGACCCAATCCGTGTTATGCATAGCACCGTAGCCTCACTCATTGAAGTAAAAGAAAAAAACTGTTCTTTTTGATGTAGTGCCTCCTTGTTTTATTGGTGATGTTATAACCTACTTTTTGTATGTTAGCCTAGCAGTAGAATAGGCACTCTTGCGTTTTGGGATCCTGATTTGTATAGAATTTAAATTTGATGCAAGAAAAAGTAGTTGTGAAGCCACATACTATCAATTTAAACAACCGTGCCACAAAATGTTAATGGTGTTCGCCTATTGCAAGCTATTCAAGTACCCAAAAAATGTGGATTTATTTCTGGGCCGAACATTTTTTTTTGGGCCGAGGGGGCTCGATTGAACGTTTTAGAGTTCTCTGTGTGTTTTGGTTCGCCACAGCCCACAGGGATAGATGAGGTTTTTGTCCTTCATTTAAATAAATAAATAAATATTAGATCGAAATTTGAAATTAAACTGACATCAAATGGATGTATATTTTTTAAAAATAATTCAGTTGGTGATTAGAACTTTTGAACAAAGGCTAATTTTTATTTAGTCGTTCAACTTCTCTTGAATTTCTTATTTTTTTCTCAAAAGTTAAAACTTAATTTGGCACAGTCGAAATTTCATAAATCAACCTACTTTTTTTCCCCCCTAATAAACAAGGATCTGTGGACAGAAACATGAAATTTTCATTCTTTAAACAGACATTTTTTTGAGTTCACACAGACACTACAACAAAACAGGTCTTCAGCGACCAGTTCGATCGCCGGTCGCTGAAGACCCCCCCTCTAGAGTAAAAGTCGAATAAATTAAATTAATAAAATGATTTTTATTTTTTGTTTACCAAATTTCCTTGTAAAAATTGTCATTTTTAATCTATATCCTTCAAAATAGTGCTTATTAAACATCCAATGCAGTTGAAAAAAAAATATATAGTTAAATAAACTTAGTGGCATGCTAACAACCATTTATATATGCTTGACCCTCCCACACCAATAAGAGCACGCCACGAATCCGCCACATATAGAACAAATGTCAACATTAATTGTAAATAGATAAGTGTACACTTTGTTTAAACCAGTTACATATTTGGAGGGGCATGCTCTTATTGTTGGACAAGTCCAAGACGAGCTATATATAAATTACAATAATGGGACAGTATCCGTCAGGGATACTGTTGGTATACCGGCGAGATACTCCTATTACTAATAGAAAAAGCACATTTTTGTCGATATACTCTCGCGGATAATCAATTTTTTGTCCTCGCGGATACTGTCCCATTGTTGTAGTATATCTTGAATGAAAAACAAAACTCTACCAATTATAATATTTGGAAAAAAAATATATAATATATAATTTAAAAATCCAATAAGTATAATCTATAATTCATGCACACGTTACATATGGAAAATGATAAAATTTGATGCAAGTTTTACCATTATCAAATTATATTTGAAATTATAAAATGATTTAAATTTGCAATGGTTTATATTTGAAATAATTTGATGGAGTATCAAATAGTATTTAATTTTTATATAAATTAACAGGCAAATTAATCTAAAAGGTAAATAACATCTTTAATTGTTTCTATTTTTTTTGACGTAATTTTGAGAAAATGTTTTGTCAAGATTATCAAGTAGTTGTGTACTGGATACTCATCCTAAAATAAAGGGTAAATTTCGCTGGAGGTCACTAAACTTTGTCATTTGTCACGAATTGGTCACTCAAATTTGATTTGTCTCTTTTTAGTCATTCAACTTTGTCATTTGTCCCAATCAAGTCACTCTATACATTTCTGTTCAAAATTTTAACGGAATATTACCATTCCGTCCAAAATATTAACAAAATATGCTCATTCTGTCCAATATACTAACGGAATGAGCATATTCCGTCCAAAATACTAACGGAATGAGCATATTCCATTAGCATTTTGGATAGAAAATTAAGTACAGAGTAACTTGATTGGGACAAATGACAAAGTTGAGTAACTAAAAAGGGACAAATCAAACTTGAGTAACCAATTCATAATAAATGACAAAATTTAGTGACCTCCAACGAAATTTACCCTAAAATAAATCTGTATAATTTAGCTTTGGGCCATGTCAATTTAAATTTTGATGCTGAAGTTCAATATGTAATATTCATTGATAATATGTGATTTCTTTTAATCTTTCTTTTGATGAGAAACTTACAAATACTAATTTTTTAGGCAAATAGATTCGCATCTCAGATATCAGTCCTAGCTAGGATGGATCCAGAAGATGTTTAAACCTTCATGGATTTAAACCTTTACAGGGACATAAATCTGCTGTTATTCTAAAGGAATAACAAGAACATGTTATTCAGATCTCAACCGTTGATTTTCATTGAAATTCGCGCATGAAAAACGATTTGCTCATTGAAAAATTTGAATGGTTGAGATCTGAAAAACATGTTCATGTTATTCCTATAGATAAGATGTGATTTAGAGTAAGTCACAACTGCAAGTCAGCAACATTATTGATATATACTATGCAAATCAGAGTTGGTAGATTTTTATATTATTGATATATAATATATATTTTTTCCCATATTTCTATGGGCCATAGCATGTACCTCCGCACAAATTGACACAAGTACATGCACCACAGGGGATCCGGGAGAATTTGGTAGTATGTAGTATGTAGTATTCGCTGATTAATTAGAAGCTAAGATAATCGTTGAAAGCCGTGATTACTATTAATAAAATTAAGGTAGCTAGTTTGGAATTTTGAAAAGAGAAGAAAGCTGGCTAGCTCGTGATAAGTGAAAAAAAGGAGAGGGGGAGAGCGTAGTGCATGTGAAGAAAATAAAGTTTTGAGGGGTGGAGGTGGAATTCAAGTTCTTTTCCATCTCCATTAATTAAATGCATGACATGCGCATCTCTCTCTGGCTCCTATCTCCTCACTCTACAAACAAAACAAGTAAAAAAAAAAAAGGCTGCCTTCTCTGCTTCATCATCTCTCTCTCTCTCTGAAACAAAACCCTTGGCTTTGTTTAATTAATCATCCAGTTCTAATCGAAGTGTAACTGTATAGCTAGGTAAGCTTTCCTTACCTATGACATCTGCGTGAAAGTAGGTCGGTCATATCATGACAACAGATGAGACAGCTTCAAAATTTGTTTGTATGTTTGCGGTAATTAATTAACTGGCGGTTTACATTCCTTTTTTTTGTGTTTTATTAATTCGTTTAAACTACGTACCTTCTTCATAGATTCCTTTGTCCTATTTCTTTACCCCACCATGTTATTTTTTGTTGAACTTTGACACCATATATATATTATTTGTTTATCAATCTTATCAGTATTTAGGAGTTCTGTATTCCATGACCATATATATATATTTCTCGGGCGTCAGTACCTAAAACTCGGAATATATTTTTTTACAGTTTTTGGCAGTACCAACAATATTCAGATTTACGTACCGTTTTTTTTTTTCAAAGCATATTTTTACTTGTAATTATGTGTCAAGTATACATTATATACATTATATGTAGACCTTTTAAATTAATGAAATATATCTACGTGTTAATTTGTCTTCAAAAAAAGAAAAAGAAAAACAAATTTTATATATTTAGCCTACTGACATTTCTGACAAAAAAGAAACTTTTTTGTTTGTCAGTATATTTATAATTAAAACAGTTATATATATAAAAACATATTTTTACTCCAGTGGAATAAGAGTGCAGATGGAGAAATTAGCGCGCGCTCTCTTTGAATTATTGGTCAAGTACAGGTACAGCATCGACAAACACTGATCTCTTTCTCAATTTTGTTTCTTTGTGCAGTGCTGATGGGTCAGGCTTTTGTACCGATCTGAAGGCAGTCAGCGCATCCCCCTTAATTAATGGACCATCCGGTACAATACCAATACTGAGATCGATATATCCTTTTCTCTATCAATAAGTCAACCATGTGGCATTTTCCAGTCTCTCAGAAAAAAGTGAAAATTACTCTTCAGACCCAGTGTTGTATTGTATTGTCTTTTAATGGTTTAAAATTTGAACTTGAAACACTACTTGTTTCTTTGACAGTACTGGATAGAGTGCTGTCAGTAGTGTAACTGTATAATATTAATTATATGGTTTGACGGTAAGTGCAATTGACTATGCACATTTTTCAATAAGTCATTACTAAATACAACCGCTTGTCAACAAAAACCTAATTAAATTGAGCTAGTCTATTGTTATTTTTCATAATATCAAACACCCCATTTAATAAAGTTCTGCACCCTAATCTACTAAAAAATACATGGTATTATCAAAAAAGAACTTTGTTCTTATGTTTTAGTGATATATATAACTTATGAATTAATTTGACTTGCATATCGAATTTAACTATAAATAATTAAAAAGTTAGGAATATATATGTAACTATTATAACTAAGGTTCTTTGCACAATAATACAAAAATCAGGGTTTCAAACCAAAAGTCTCTACTGGGAATAAGCATTGGCGCTCCATACACAACTCATATATATATATAAGTATATAACCACCACACGAGCATAACTAAATCTCATTCAACTAAAAATTACACAATTCCATATTTCTTCAATTCCAGGGTACTGAGCAGGTCACTAGCTCAGAGATGGTAGACTTCATGCTAAGCAATCCGGCCGAGGTGGTACAGTTCGCTGACTTCGGCCCAAGACTCGCGCTAAACAGCCCGAATGATGAATCGTTCCTTCTCAAATCCTTTCAAGCAACCCCTCTAAGCACCTCGCCGAGCATTGCCAATTCTCTCACTAAGACGGCAGTGAATTTGGATCAAGAGGGAGTTAGAGAAGGAGGCGGGCCTGGTCCCGGGCCAAGTCCAGGGCCGGCAACAGGAAATGCAAAGGGGAGGAGAAAGAGGCCACGGACGGCTAAGACTACCGAGGAAGTGGAGAGCCAGCGCATGACCCACATTGCAGTTGAGAGGAACCGACGACGCCAGATGAATGAATATCTTAGGGTTTTGAGGGCGCTCATGCCCGGTTCATACGTGCAACGGGTATGTTTTCGTGCCGTCATTGTTTCTCTATATATTCTAGAACAAGAATAGTTTAGTTGTTTACGTTGTACTTAGTCATGGGTTGCCAGGATATAACAGATTTACTGTTGTTTGCTTGTTCAACATTCATATAATTTGAAATTTTTGAAGACCTAAAAAGGGCCCTTTCATGTATATATTTAGATGCATTCCTAAAGTTGATTTTCTGTATATCTATTAAAATATGTATGAAAATGAGAAATTTGAAATTTGAAATTTGAAATGCTGACAAGTTAATTATACATTGAGAAATTTGAAATATATGTATATGGATCATTATAAACTCACGTGGAATCTTTGAATTTTAGCTGCATTTTAAAAACAAAGCATATGAACCAGTCATGCATGATGCGCTCTTACAACTATATATGTACGTACAGTTCAATTAAGATATCAGTAACCATTAATTACTCAGATGTTCCCTTATAACAAGATTGCGTTAATTGTGCATTCATTGTGAATTAGAGCTTCATTCAAGCACCAATAAGTTCCTACTAATTAATTACTCTTTTCTGATAACTTTGATCATTTCTAGGGAGATCAAGCATCGATAATCGGCGGAGCAATCGAATTTGTACGAGAACTCGAGCAACTAATCCAATGCTTGGAATCACAAAAACGAAGAAGGCTAATGGAGTCTAACCCTCCAAGCATACTGCCAATGCAACACCCACAGAGCCAGCCACAGCAAATCCCTCTGTACCCACCTTTCCCTCCGGTAGACCTCGAGACTAGTTGTACAGGTGCCGCACTAGTTCAAGAAGAAACCGCTGAGAATAAGTCATGCGTTGCGGACGTAGAGGTAAAATTGCTCGGGTTCGATGCGTTTATTAAGATTTTGACAAGGCGGCGGCCGGGGCAGTTGATACGAATGGTTGCCGCATTGGAAGAGGAGATGCAATTTGCCATCATGCACACCAACATAACCACTATTGATCAGACTGTTCTCTACTCTTTCACTATAAAGGTAATTTGCTTTTGTAATGTTGAAGAAATCCATTTGCATATGCATGCATATATGTGTTATGTGCATGTATATATGACCTTCCTTATTATTTTTATGAGGTGCATGCATTTCCTTCTTTTGATTTTGTTCAATTTGGTAATATCAAAATTTTGTTGTGTGTGTATAGAATATGACCGAGACAAGGTGCACGGCAGAGGAGATGGCAAATTCTGTGCATCAGATGCTCAGTTTCATAGATGCGAATACATTGTGATTTCAGACTTGTTTATTTTTTTTTTCCAAGTAAATTTGTAATTCCAGAGTACGTTGTGAGAATAGCAGATACACTAGCTACATATAAAAAAATTGTCATTTCCTTTGGATTTATGGCCATTCTATTTTAGCGATTTTAGCATGAGGTAGCGACCCATGCAGAAGCTTCCAATAAAAAACAGTTGTATTATAGCATGGATGAGAAATGGCACATGCATTGCTGAGCCCCTTTTGTACCCGTCTCTGTTCGTATTTCTTTCCTGATTTTCTGTGCTACGATGCGCATGTGGCATTGTATGTAAGTGATGACAAAATATTAATGAATAGTTTGATAATAAAATATCAATATTATTGCTGCAATACTAAGCAGATATTTAATTAAAAATATCAATGTTAGATAACAAAGTCTGTGTTAGATAATTATTTTGATAATGTATATTTTTGTGCCTAGTAATTAAGAGAATATTTTATATTGAGATTCTTTTTATAGATTGGAAAATAAATAACAAGTAACTCACATTTTGCTTTTAAATTTTAGCTACACATATGTTAAGCAGAGATGCTATAATATGATCCAAATGCGTTTTATTAATCTTCTCACTAATTTCTGACTTACATTTATACCACTTCCATATTAAACTTTCAAATAAAATTAGAGTGAGGCTATGGTGCTATGCATAGCACGGATGGCTAGTGTACTACGGCTCAATATGGTACTTTTTAAAATTCTAACGGTCAATCCGAACCGTTCAATGTGATAACTATATGAATATGTACTTGCAAACTAAATTTTATATTTTTTCAAATTTTTTTACTATTTTTTTAGATAGGTAGAATTTTGATGGTCCAGAATTTTCAGAAAACACTGATTTTTCTACCTATCTAAAAAAATAGTAAAAAAATTAAAAAAAATATAAAATTTAGTTTGCAAGTACATATTCATATGGATATCACATTGAATGGTTCAGATCGACCGTTAGAATTTTAAAAAATACTATATTGAGCCGTAGTACACTAGCCATTGGTGCTATGCATAGCACCATAGCCTCACTCATAAAATTATACCCCCTTAACCTAATTCAAGGATGTCTCCTAAAAAAAACTTCAAGATGAATGGAAAGAGGTCTTGGTTAAGGAATTAGAGACGGTTCAATGTCAAATCAGAACCGTTCGATCGACATCAAGATTTGCATGACAAATTTTAAAATTCGTACTTATTAAATAAGTACAAATCTCGATGCAAATTGAACAACTCCGAATCCGTATCACCTCAGATACCTGAGGTACAAGCGAGAAATCCAGACTATTATTTTTACTTGGCACGAATCTCGAAGCAGGCTCCCTACAATCTTAATAAGCACATGATTAAATTTGATCAGCTGGAATTAATATGAACCATCCATTATTTTAATTGCACCTCTGGGTACTGGGGGACACAAACTCTTGGAAAAGTATGTACCGTAAAAGATTCTCCTCACTTTTCGCTTTGAGATTAACTCCCATCCTCTTTGAGATTCAAGCCAGTGCAGGGGCAGTATTATTGGGCTTTGAGATTCTTGCCAAGTTAAAAAAACGGTTCAGATTCACTAATTCTAAAAGATTCCCTATTACGGTACCGAGAATCGATACAATTCTGCTCTGATTCTTTGGAATCACAGGACCCTGTTATTCCAAATCCATCCATTTATCTATTTGGAGATTCGTGCAAAAAATCACAGGATCTTGCAATTCTTTTAGAATCATAGCAGATTTATTTCCATCGGGGAGGATCTCAATTGAATTCGGATCCAGCAAAGTAACCCAATTTTTGGGTTTTTAATCGAGACCGTCCGATTCGAATCTACGAAAATCCGTCCCCGAAGTGAGCGCACACATCCCGATGACGAATTCGAATTCCGAGACAATCTCGACCAACAAATTCGAATCGGACAGTCTCGATCCAAAACCCAAAGATTGAGTTACTTTAGGGGATCCGGGCCCATCTGAATTCCGGACTCCTTGGACCCCTCCACTCCGTTGTTTAGGAATTAGGATTCATCTGTGTCGTTCTTGATAAAGAACGGACGGCCAGTATTGGCTCAGGTTTTCACCTTAAAGTTCTGCTAAAAGGCTTGTGTGAAATATTGTGTGGTGGGTAATTCGTTTTAGTAAGAAAACGGGTAAAAAGAAAACCAGCACGAAGTGTTACAGCTGGCGGTGTCGCGATGGATTAGATAACACATGGTGGGCCTGCTATTTCGGGAGAAATTTTTGGACCGTAGGATCTACTAAAATGGAAAGAGAAACTAGCATGTACCGTTCACTCATGATGCCTTTTCCAAATATTTGTTTTTTTTTTCTATTTATTTGAAATCGTTGTTGCACTTTCTATGTTGTATTTTGTGTAACTTGTGTAAATGCTATACTAATTAACAATACTCGCATTATTGACTCACATTAAAGTATAGAATATAAATATCGTTGTATTTTAAAAAAGAACATATTTATCTTATCACTTCTAATAATGGGAAATGAATTTGCGCATGTAATTAATAATTGTTATAAAAAAATATAATTTTATTACAAATGATAAATACAAAAAATCCACAGTATACTACAAAATATGTAAACTTATTAATTACTTGGAATATTCAAGGGCTTCAAAAAATTTCTACAATATGATTGAAGTCGTTGATGAAATTGGACCTCAAATTAAAAGAGGAAGAATATTTTTATCTTGTGAACTCCGCACAAGAGCCTTGAAGATATCGCTTGGTGATATCTGAGACGATATTTGAGTGGTTGTTTTGAGAGTCGTAATATCGGTGCGGTTGCTCCGCCTTGCCTCCTCCATCCCCTCTCGTCTTACCCCATTCAAGCGGATGACTCTGTCTAAGGGTTTCGCTGCTTGTCGCCTCGTCCATCCATCTCGACTCTCCGGATTCGACTTAGGGTATTGTGAATTTGTTCCACCCCGTAGTATCTACTATAACTATATGTCAATAAGGTACACACTTTTATGGTTATTGTTGATGACGAGAATACAAAGAGTTGTCTCATTCCTTTTCTCTTTCTTTTTCTTCTTCTGTCCCTTCTTTTTCCTCCTCTCTGAGTGGTGATTGTCATAGTCTGGTTGATTAAGTTCTCGGTCCGGTCTGATTCAGTGCCTTCTCGGCTGAGTGGTGACTGTTCCGGTCCGATTTGATTCAGTGTCTCTCGCCTGCCCATTCCTCTGGGCGTCATCAATTTTGGAAAGAAGAAGACGTTTCGTCCTCAAGGAATGGTTCAATACGGCGTAGTCCGTTAGCCATGCAACTTGAAAAAAATACTATTGTGTCTACTCTTCTCTGAAAGTCCACCTACTTGCTAATCGGGCGCGAATAGACCAATTCGCATTCCCTGGCTTCATGTATTTGTTATTTTTTAACATAGTAAATTAGATGATTTTACAAGTAGCTCGTTTTCAAACTTCTTAATTTAAATAAATGAAACATATGTAATAGTCACCTTGTAAATCATTGGATCAATACAATCGCATGCGAACTATCAACAAAAAAATTAAAAATTAAAAGAAGAAACCGTATCAAACTTTTAGGTATATACAAATTTAGCCCTTTTCAGTATACGACTATAAGGTTGCAAAAGATCCATCGGAGCTCTCACTTAAATTAATATCTCAAAAGAAACATTGTCCTTGCTAGCTAGACATCTCTTGTTGTTTCCTGAGCAAATATTGTATGGCGTAGGAAGCATTAAATGAATAATATATGAATTATAGAGACAGGACGGAGATCCATGTTGGCGTGGCGAAGTCAACGCAGTTCGTACAATCCTCTTTGGGCCATGCATGCCTTTGACCTGGCAGTTTCTGTAATTTCTTTTTTTTCTTTTCTTTTTTCCCAGAAGGGATTGTATCATTGTATGCATAATTGAATGCTCTGCATTTGAGTGGACCCCGGTCTCTCCAGTGGACCCATGCGTTGCCATTTCATGTGGCGTGGCTTCTGTTTCAATCATGCATCTGAGATTTGTATTTATCCTTTGGAGATGTGATCCGTGTCTCTCTTAATAAAAAAAGGATCTCCAATACTACATTTATAAAAATTTCTTATTTATACGGTGTACAGCTACATACATACATATATATATACACACACACAGTGCCAGTACAGATATCTTTCTTATTCACACTTTAATCACAATTGATATATATAAAACACACTTTAACCACTACCCCATGCAACCAAAAAAAGGAAAACAAAAAACAAAGAAAAATATATCTGAAGTAAAAAAGAAAACCTTTTTCTGGATAAAGAATGTGTGTGTTATCAGCGGCTCCGCCACTGTATATATATAGTTCAGGATTGGAATCACATTCTGGATTTTGAATTTTTTTTTTTTTTAAATCTATATGGTAATAGATTATTGCTCTATCTTGAAATATTTTTTTGCCCTACTCTGTGAAATTCAAATTTCCAAATACAACCAATTCTCTATTTTTTCACCCGCAGTCTCCTACAGAGTCACGGATCCTTTTATATTTTCAATTCCTAATTGCTACCCGTTAGCGATATGTAGTTGTGTGAATCCGATTTGCAAAGTGTGCATAGTGACGATTTGCGAAGGAAGGACTATAAGCGATGCAGGAGCTTGAGCGGTCAGCGGCACAAGTGGGGCGGCCGGTGGAACCGGAGGTAAGAGGTAGCCTATTTTTTCCCCCTTTAAACTCTAATTTTTAATTGCTGACATTCTAATTACTCAAATCTGTTAGTAATTGGAAATCAACGAGTGTGCATTGAATAAGAAATTTTTAGAATGTATTATAAATTAAAAAAAAAATCACATATCAGATTTTCATATTTTTCCTATAATCGTCAATGAAAGTGTGCATTTTAAAAAGTTTCTTTTCACTTAACCATAATTTTTTTACTACAAGTCAGCAATTAGTTCTTTTATCTAAAAGCATTGACCAATCTTTTAGTAATATAGTCATTAATTTAGACTTTGTATATTACCAATATGTTAGTAATTTAGTCCCTAATTAGTAATTACCAATTTGTAATTAGTAATTTAGACTTTAATAGTAATTACCAATTTGTCAGTAATGTAATCCCTAATTTAGACTTAAAAAATTATTATTACTATGTTTATTATTTTTTATATGAAAAAATATTATATGTTAGAACTTATATCATGTTGGATAAAATTCGTAGTTTTCGAATGTACTTTAATATTTTTTATGAAATTTGAATCGTTAAAATTTGTTGTCCTAGCTTAAATCCTTGCTACGCCACGATAAACAACTGTTTGAATTTTGCTTCTGACCGTCCATCCAACTCCTGGAGGCTGGGAATTCGTATCCTCTGCATTAACTAAAAAAAAATCTTTTTGAGTTAATGCATCTATACTGTCCGATCAGCTTTAAGATCCATGTCGATTAGATCTGCACTAATATTAAAGAGCTCTCTGCTTTATAGGCATGTGCCGGATTGGCTCTGTTTAAAATCAGATGGCCAAGATGTATTAACTCAAGAGATGTATTAATGCAGACGATGTGGACTCGGAGAAGTTTAAAGTTTGAGGCCCAAATTAGGCCCGACAAAGAAAAGCCTTAATATTTTTTCTTTTACAAATATTTGGAATTTGCAAGGCCCTCTAGTTATGTACACGTCAAATGTTTCCCAAGCACCAAAAAAAACATAAGAAAAAAAAAGCCCAACAGCACAAAAAAAAATTCTAACAAAGAATAATTATTATTGCTAGCTCAACAAAAGGCTAACAAAAGGCATGATACAAAGATAATACAAAAACAAAAAGAAAGCGAGGGACAAATTGCAAATTTCCAACTCCTCACATGAGATTCGATTATGTTGTTTTGGGGGTGTTAACGGGCATGATACAGATCGGGTAGAGACACTTTTGTATCCATAGGCGTATAATAAAATTATTCTTATTCGTAAATTATCATTACCCATTAATAACGGTATTAGTTATCCTCATTCTTTAAAATTATCGGGTAACAAACAAATAATTAGTAATTGCCAAATAATTTGATAGCATATATATAATTGCTTACAAACATATATATAGAGAGAGAGAGAGAGTGGCTAAGGTCAAAGTGGTATGACCAAGGCCTTGGTGCTATCAATTAGTTTTTGCAATTTTAAAGTTCAAACTGTCGATCCAAACCGTTAGATGTTCAATCAATATTAAAATCTGCTTGGAGACCAAATTTTAAATTTTTTGGAATTTTTTTACTATTTATTAAGCTACTTTGAAAATTGCTGATCACATGGTCCAGAATCTGGTTGCACTGTTTTTACTGTTCATCCGGATCAGCAATTTTCAAAGTGGCTTAATAAATAATAAAAAAATTCCAAAAAATGTAAAATTTGGTCTCCAAGCAAATTTTAATATAGATTGAACATCTAACGGTTTGGATCGACTATTTGAACTTTAAAATTGCAAAAACTAATTGGTAGCATCAAGGACTTGGTCATACCACTTTGACCTTAGCCACTCTATATATATATATATTAAAACATCATGTTCGTAATATCACAAAATATAAAAATTATTATTTTTTAATTCCATTATATTAAAAAATATATTAATTAAATAATTTGATATAAAATAATAATAATTTAAAAAAAATAATATTATCTATAACTATAACGATTTTACATGTACCGCCGACTCTAGCAAGCAAAATCCCGCCGTGTTTCAGTTTCACATGCGACCTCATTTCTTTTAATTATTTTTATCTCTTGGTGTGCAATCAACTTTATTGATCACTAGTATCATAGGAGTTGCTATTGCTCCGACATCCTATACTATATACTTAATCCTTGATATGGGTGCTACAGTGTAATGAACAGTGAGACCGACAGGCGGGTCCCACTGTCAGCTACACATTTTTTAGCTCCCTCTAATTTTTTTTTCCGCCTTCTCTCTCGAAAGTTCCTCTTCTCTCCAGAAATTTCTCCATTCTCTCACCCTCACTCAAATCCTTCTCCCTCCGCTTCACTCTCTCTAGCCGCACGACGAGTTCTTCCTGTCGCCGCTCCGTCGGCCTCCGACCGCGCCGCCGCCTGACGGAAGGACCTCGCAGTGAAGCTCTTCAATTGAGAGGAGTTCGATCTGAGCACTCTGCCTCCGCGTCTCTCGACTTTTTTCCTTCTCGCTCTTGCACCTGTCCGTCCTCCTCTTTGTTACGTGTCGATCTGATCCGTAGCTCTTCTTTCTTCTCTCCTGGTTAGGGCTGCTAATGAACAAAAGCTCTGTTCATGATCGGCCCAGATCGAAATTGAAAGGAACGGGCCCTGTTCATGATCGGCCCGAAACGAAGTTCTTCATGCCCATGTTCAGCCCGTTCATTGTTGTTCAAAACTGAGCCCTGTTCGGACTTGAGCCCTGTTCGGAACAGGCCCAGTTCTGTGAACAGGGCTGAACTGTGGACAACCAATTGGGCTCTGTTTTAAATTAGAAATGTGTACAATATGAAAGGCAATCAAATTATGCTGCCACAACATGACATATAATAAAAAGATCCGAACTCCAATTTCTGTGAACAACGTACAAAGAGTTTAACATATATGAACAAAAGGTAAAATTTCACAAACATAACCTATGAACTCTGTGAACTCAAAGAGTTTAACATATAATCAAATTCTGTGAACAACAAAGAGTTTAACATATAATCAAATTATGCTGCCACAACATGACATTTTTCCAAAAAAATCCGAACTCCAATTCTGTGAACAACAAAGAGTCTAACATATAATAAAAAGGTAAAATTTCACAGTAACTAATATCTTGCTGCAAAAAAATTTCAACAAAGAGTATGAAAGGCAATCAATTCTGTGAACTCCAATTCTGTGAACTCCAATTTCTGAACTCCAAGCATTCAAACATAACCTGCCAAATTTCACAAATAAAAGTATTAATAAGTGAAGAAGTAAGTGGTCGCTACTACAAAGATCGAATTCTGACAAGGGGTGAACAGAGAATGGAAAAACTACAACCAGGCCCTTATAAATTTTCCTATTTCACTTTTATTTTAAGTATGCTGATTTTCTATATAGTATATACTGATCATCTAATAATGCAACTTATTGTGATTCATTATTATGCTAAAACTTATAAAATATGCAAATAGGTCTCTCACGAAACAGAATGTAGATTTTAATATTATTTATTAGAAAAAAGGATTAAAAGAAACTTGTGATAATGAGATGCTTTGTAAAAAAAACAAAACCTGTGAGAATGTTTTCAAAATGTTATTAAAATGACATAACAGAGGTGTAAAAATGATCATTAGGTCAGTATGCAAACAGAGGTGCAAATGAGCCCTTATCAAATCCTGTTTTATTGACCTTGTTCACCCTTGTAGCACTGTTTATCAATATAAGAAACCAAAAAAAAAAAAGAAAAAAAAAACAGGAGACCAAACCCTAGTGCTGAAACCAGCAACTCAGAAAAGAAAGGGGGGAATGAGATGTTAGGAACTAGAATGAGCAAAGAAAAACGAACCAGCAAACTGTTACTAATATCAGCAGCCAACAAATATTTACTCATGCCTTAGGTTTGTATTTAGTTCCTTTTTTTCCATTTGGGTAACAAATATGCTATCTTATGTTGGAAAGTTATGAATACTTGGTCTAATTGGAAATCTCTTTGATGATTTATCTGTTTTCTTTAATCAATTTCCACAAGACGCTTTGAATTTGCTATCTTATCTTCTCATGATAAATTCTCCTTTTTTTTTCTTGTTGATACAGCATTATATAACCTGTTGTTTATTGTATGCTCTTTTCGGTGTTTGTTTTGACACATCATTATATAACTTGTTGTTTAATGAGAAAATGATATTCAGCTTGGGTCTCTTTCACTGTCACTAGTACGGTACCAAAATCAAACCCTAAATTAGTCTTGTGCACTTCTTGCTTGAATTGTTTATGAATTGCTTGTGATTTTGTGAGAAATTAACTGTGCTCGACTCAAATCGGCCTTGTGTATTTTCATATTTTCTATTGTCTGTTAGGAATTGTATGAATATGTGATTGTGAATTTATAAATAATCCTAATCAACCAATTTATGGTGTACAAAATTGCTTTACACTGGTTGCAATTGTAGCCTGTGAAATTCATCTGAAAATATTTGCTCCAACTCATCATTGACTGGTACCATACCACTTTAGACTAAATACTGGTACCATACCACTTTAGAGTTTAGACTAAATACTGTGTACCATACCACTTTATCTGTCAAAAAAATATAGAATGAAATTGCATTTTTGAAGTTTTTGAAATTAAGCAAGAGCAACATATGCATACTGGTATTGACTGGTACTTAGCAAATTTGAACTCCAAATACTGAAATACTCAAATTGATACTAAACCAAATCACACAACGTTAAAAACCCTAAACTTCAAATTGATTGCTAAGTATGAAGTGTGAAAAGGCGAAACGGTACCTGAAAATGTGAAGGAGAGGTGGCGCGACGAAGGAGAGGTGGTGCGACGAAGGAGAGGTGGTGCCGGCCAGAGAGAGATCACTTTGCCGGGTGCCCTAGGCGAAGGGGGAAAGAGAGAGAGAGAGAAATAGCATTATCGCAAGTCTGCTGCTCAGCCTGCTCAAAACCTTTTCAAACGGGCTGCTCAAAATATATTCAAACGGGCTTCTCAAACGGGCTCATGAATGAACATAACCGAACTTTGTTCGGGTCCTGTTCGGATTCTGTTCGTAAATATAAAATAAATTTGAACTGAACTGAACATTGGGCTCAGTTCGGATCACACATCGTTCAACTTTCATTTTTTAAGTGTTCAGCCCGGTTTGTCCATGGACGGACCTGTCCAATTAGCAGCCCTACCTGCTCCTGGTCTTGTCCGCCACCTTCCTCTCCGTATCTTCCTCTTCTGCACCGCCCCTTCTCCTCTCTCCGCCGACCTTTTCCTCCGCTGACCTTCTTCTACCCGTGCGCTCCCTCTTCTCCCATAAACGCTAATCCTCCCCTCACCTTCCTCGCACCCCGGTTTCATCTCTTCGGCTCTACTCCCACCCCGCCTTATCTCTTCGCTTCGCTCAACTCAATTCTTCGATCTGTTTTGGATGATTGGTGATTCGTTGATTTATGTGACTCTATTATCCGACAAGTGGGTCCCTTTTTCCACAGTAATTAGTTCTTTCCAGATTTTCATAAAAGAACTTTCCAGTTTCTTCTTCTCCATCTTGCGATAAGTGGTTCTCCCAAAAAAGTTGCCCTTTCTTCCCAGCACAAGATCGATTTCCATCTCCGTCTCTCTTCTCTCTCCATCAGCACAAGATCGATTTCCTTCTCTGTCTCTCTTCTCTCTATTATGCTCGCCGCCGTCAATCTCCGCCGATCGCCGCTCGATTTTTCCGTTGTCTCTTTTATGTCAGAGATTGAAAAAGGTTCGATTTACGTTTGATTTCTATATTTTTGATGGTTTCTCTTCTTACAGGGAATTTTTGTATTAATATTGAATCATCTTTTTTCTCTCTTTGAAGATATCTATTCTATTTGTGAATAATCTGAGTTAATCGATAATTGCAGAGATAACAGCTAAAAAGGGCCATGCAGATGTTTTTACATTAACACCTAAAGATATTGCTATAAAGGTACTCATGCCATAAATTACCAATTTTAAAATATGGTACCTTAGTGTAAGGGTCGTCTGATTGTTCATCCAAAAGTGGTACCATCTGTGGCAATTCTTCTAGCAAGAGCTTCCAATGGGACATCTAACCGCACTGAAATCTCCTCTTTCATATAGGTTCCGCACTGTACCATTTAGCTTCAGAATATTAGTTTTTTTATCAGTAATTAGTAATAAATAAGAAATTATTTTCAGGGCTTTGCAAAACTCTCTGCACTTATTGAACAGAGATATGATGCTGATGTAAGATTATGAACCCCATTTCGCAAATCTAAAATTGGAATTCAGGAAACCCTAATTTAACTGCTATCAGTTGGCAATCCCATTTTCATCGAACTACTCATTTGTTTGATCTTTTTGCCCTTTAAGTAATAAAAAAATATGAACAACTTACGAAACTATACAAAAAAAAAAACAGATTAAGTCCTCGACACCAATATTATAACATCTTACTTATATTGAACAGATTAATGTGCCAGACTGCCAGTAATCATTGTTTTATGTTATTCTCTCTTTTTTTAGGGTGCCACGCTGTCACCAATATGGAAAGCCTTCCCGACTGTGATCTTCAATGTGAAGGTCAATTTTTTAAAACTTATATTTTTGGAGTATCACGTGTAGATTTTCATTCACGTGAATCAAATAATTTTATTAATAACTGAGATTTAGTTCATATATATTGGAACAGAATTTCTATTTATGCCAAGGTAATATTTTTCCACTTTTGGCTTGAAACATATATGTGTACCTTAGAATTAGTGGCTAAAGTTTCCAGTTTAATGGGATATGCTTTTCCTTAAAAATAATATGATGGGATAGTTTTAATTTGCAATATCACATACCAAAGGAATGTACATTGTAGACAATAACAGAGCATGTATTGGCAAAAAGCGGATATGGATTTAGCTTAACAGGTGGCGGAGATTACACTTGATTTTCTAGATGACACTGTGGAAATACAGATAAATTTGAGGTTGTCAGTAAGGCTACATGTGAGGTTTCTGGAGAGATGGAAATTCAATATGGTGACTTATGATGAGGTTGTCGAAAAGGGGTATGTTAATTTTAATGCCAATAATATTATCTACTTTGTTTTCCAATAATGCTCTTCTTTGTTATTTGCATAGATGAACACCCCTCGCATAATTAGTACATATCTATCATTTTGGGTTTTCATTTTCCTGAGTTCAATATAGAAAGAATCATATCCACCTAAAAAAGACTGAATTGTGTTACTTTTCAAGTTTATAAAAGAGAAATGTGATAAGGACATAATACGAGAAATACAAGCGATAACGTGTCAGATTGCTTCATGCATAACTTACCTGCCTTGCCTAGATGAAGCATGTAAGTTGTCATTGGTACCGTGAACTTTATGAAAAGCCAGGTATTACAAACTCCAGAGCGGTGTCAAGTTCCAAGGTAGTTAGTTATGTCAGGTTATTCTTTGATTTTGCGATTCTTAATAGAACAATACAATGAATAATGTATAATATTTCTTAACTGGTCAGCTTATAGAAGAAATATCTTTCTAATTTAACGATTTAGTGGATGGAGAACGGACACAAGCACACGAGGGTGACTTGGTCGAGTTTAACTATGTGTGTCGCCGTTCAAATGGTTATTTTGTGCATAGGTAAATGTTAATAGCATAAAACAAAACCAGCACCCAAAATCAATTTCAGCTCTTATTTGTGTCTTGTTAACTTTGCTTTCTTTCAGCACAGTAAATCAATTTAGTGGTGAGAGCAGCCCTGTGATACTTCCTTTGGATGATAGAGAGGTCGGTCTCTCCTTCTCTCCCTAGCCCCACCCTTCCAAGTTGTGTAATTCGATAATTTTGGAAATTTGGAAATATATTTGATTAGAATTGTCATCTTGCCAATTGTGGCACTGGATTCTGAGTTTGGGCTACATTTAGCATGACACCAATTTCACTTACATGCTGCTTGAATTCTTTTTCTTCAGCTATACATCTTTTGAAATATGTTTAAGGTTTGAGGTTTAATGGTTATTGGTTCCTTGACCTATGCATTTTAGATTATACGTGGCCTGAAAGATGTGTTGGTTGGGATGAAGGTTGGAGGTAAATATTATTGCTTTAGTTAATTTGAGACTGAATTTTTTTTAACTTCTCCTTTGATGATTATTTTACAACTCGGTGATAAGCCTTTTTTTTTTCTATTATCATTTTTTAATTTACTCTTGCCGGTCGTTTTTTAATTTATATCCAGGAAAAAGGAGAGCATTGATTCCTCTTGAAGTAGGGTATGCTAATGAGTTCTTAAAACCTATATTGGATGAGGCAACTCTTGAAATTTACCGCTTTACTTGAAATGTTAATTAGCTGTTAACCACCTGTTGACCTTAATATATCAAGTATAAAGTGTATTCTGCCGAAAGTTTTCTGATTTACATGTTTTAGCTTTTTTCTTTTTTTTGTGCCCATATCTTTTAAATAATTATCACATAGTACCTTCACTAAGGCCTTGCATTAATTTTGGTTTTATTCCCCATCTTTATGAGTTTGTTCAGTTGGAGGAGTCTACTATCTCATGCAAAAGGAGCCACTAATTTTTGAGGCTCGGCTTCTAAAAGTACTGTGATATTTTCTGAACTTGCTTTTTTGGTACAAAAAAAAACGGTGACTAGCACCAAGTAATAATTCAAAAAAAAAAAAACTTGCTCCTTTTTTAAATTAGTGAACACATTGTTGTAGCACAACCCATCTGTAAAAATACTATAGGTTATGCAATTACCACCACACCTTTTATGATTTAGAATTTTTTGATTTCTTGCACATCCCATCTATAAATGTGCTAAGTTATCAATAACAGAAGAGAACATTGAAAGGTGTCATTCTTAATTGATACCTTGCTTTAATATGTTGTGAATTAAAATGTTCACAGCTTTATTCATAAGCTATGAACATTTTAGCTCTCTTCCACTGCTTATGGACAAAAATGCCATAGGTTATGCAATTAGCATCACTTTTTTTAGGAAGGCTCAAATGCCTCATTGCTTCATGCCCCAATCGTACCCCAACATCTTTATCTTCGATTTCAAAGTCCAAACAGAAAATCTGAACCATCCAACATGATATCCACGTTAAACTGTGCTTAGAGATCAAATTTTATATATTTTTCAAATTTTTTACTATTTTTTAAGATAGGTACAAAATCACTGTTTTTCAGAAAATTATAAATTAGCAGTTCATTTTTCATAGTTTACTATCATTTTCTATTGCATGTTCATTTACTTATCTTTTTTATCACATTATTTATCTGTTAGGGTAACCGGTCCGCTCCAGAACACAGCAGCAACCTCTCACTGGCGCTACCCTAGCCGCCTCTACCTCTCTCTCTCTCACACCCGACAACATGTGTGATCTCCTACGTATCAAAACTGATCGCGGCGCCATGATTGGCGATGATCAGTCTGGCTTATCCATCAGCGGCAAGCCCATCTACCATTTTGTCATCACCTCCATCTTCAACGGGTATGCCGTCATCCACTTCGGCTGTGTTGCGAAGATCAACCCTGAATCCCCACTCGCCAAAGTCTGTGTTCTGAGCTGTGGCATTTTGACTGGTAAGTATCTGATTTAGCCTCAAACTATTTTGATTTCCATTGTTGATGGTTTATGGATATGAAATGGATATTGGGGCTTCCTGGATGTCATTAGTAAATAGTAAGTTATGCCTTCTTTATAAAAAAAATTAGTGAAAAGTAAGTTGTTACTATCTTTTTTATGATATTATAGTTAATATGATCTGATTTCTATTTTATTTTTTTATTATTAGGTCTTGATGCTACTTTTTTTGGTCTCTCTGGAATCCAATATAAGTCTTCAGTTCACCTAGTTTGATTCTTGATTTGCACAATTGTCCCTTTCACTATGCACAGGGGCAAGAACAAATTTAGAGGAAATTGTATCAGAAAAACAATGTCAACTGAGCTACCAACAATACTAACCATACAGCAAAAGCAGGTACAATATTAAAGCATGTTTATTTCAGTTTCAAATAATTAATCCTATTTAATTGTTGTAAATTCATCTTAAACTTACAATATATGCAGATTGCATCTTCTATGCAACTATTTGAAAATACAGTACCCTATTTATGACCAAGCAAAAACAATAAACAAAAAATATTGGTTTACCTATTTACCACCATAACTAATGAGTTCTGAATTAAGTTAGTTCTCAACAGTACACATGCTGCTTTATTTTCTTTCACTCTATATTTATTCACAAAAAAATACTTTTTTTTATACCATAAGTTGGGAAAAAAAATTACTAACTCTGCACAAGAAACAACAAAGAAATAAACCAAGAAGGGAAGTTGAAAATTTTGATTTATTGGAAAGTGGGCTGAATTTCAATTTGTGTTGTTATGATGGGCAGGTTGCAGAGAATAATGGAATGAGGATCCCAACTCTGCACTAAACATTGTGTACTCGGCAGAAACTGTGAAGCAGCTGCTCCAGGATCGAATGAGAAAGGAGCTTGGGGTTGCATGGGTCTAATCATGACGAAGCTGAAGCTGACTGTATCCTAACCCGCCTCGGGCAGCTTGATCAGGTAATCCATGTTCTCAAGTCTACTTGCACGTGTTTATGCACAGTTGAATTAATTAAAAATATTACCAATCATGCGTAGACTCTTGATAAGATTAGCTTTATGTCTTTGAGTAAAGGTTAGGGAAAAATCAAGGTATGTTCAGGAACTTTATCCAAGAAATGAATGTCTTTGACACTCTCACAAATTCGCTCCAACGATTCTTTCCCCCCTTAGATCCTTCTCAGAAAGAAATGTCCTTTCAGCTCTGAACATGTTATGAGAATTCAACTCCGAAATTCAAATAGCTACCAAGAAAAATGATAAAAGAAAATCAAACACCAATGATTTCTGGGAATTTGCACAATTCACCTTCCCTGCCCCTCCACAGTCCACAATTGCTATTATTTTTTCAATGGTCGGTCTTATGTTTGCCTTCTTGCTCGGTATCATTTCCTTTCTGATTTGTAAAGAATGATCCAGGACCAATAAGAAACACTTTGGAGGAATCCGATTAGAAAAAAAGGTAAAGAGTTGGAGAGGTAATACCAAACACTGCAAATTTTGTAAACAAAAATTGCAACAAATCGACTTTACCAGGATCAATAAAAAAAAAGGTAGGCAACAGTCGTTATCACTTTCATTTGCATCAGTTATTTAATGCTCAACAGTCAATTCTTTTCATCATATCTTAATTTCCATTTTTGGGTAAAAGAAATAAATGAATATGCTTTTAATTCCAAATTGTCTATTACTTCATTCATATGCATTTGGCTTCACTTCCCTTTGGGAACTAATTTGCTACTGAAATTTGTGATATTCCTTCTTATTTTCTCTTTTCCATTCTTCTCTATAGGTAGTTAATTTTTCTTTTTCTCAAATATTCTTACTTGCTTTTCTTTCAGATCTTTAAGCATGCTATAAAGGCAATTGGAATGTCAGGTAAAGAAAAAGTTTGTTTTAAATTTTTTTCATTTTCAAATTGCTAATTTGATCAACATTTTAGTTAATTCTGTAAATGTTAGCTTCAACAGTTGATCTTTTCAGTCTTCAATCTCAGCCTATCACCATAGTTTCAAGGTACTTTATAATATATTTCCATCTGTCAGTAATTAGAAATTATTATTGAGTCAAAATTTTAGCATTGTTACATAGTTATACATCATTATAACTTGGACAACTCAATTTGAATTTTTTGCAACCTATGATCAATTAATATCAGTCAAGAAACGACTAAAGATCTATATAAATATGTAGTACCTTTTTTGTTTTCCAAAACATAAACAAAAAATGTGCATAAACGCTCATGTGCTTTATTCCAAATTCTAATAAGCTTTTCATATCTTTTTTTTTTCCCAGTAATGATGACAAGAAAGCAGAAGAGAAGAAAGAGTAACATGTCATTGAAGCTAAATTCGTGCAAATAATATTTGTTTATTGTCTCCATGCAGAGAGAATAGTTGAAATTATTTTGATAAAACTATGTATATAGAACAATTGTTTTCTTAGAAATTTAAAAATGTCATAGATAGCACTAACATAGCTTACATACACTAATATTTTTGTGCCTTTGTTCGATATGTAAACTATAACTTATATGATATGTATAATATTTTGTATATTTTGTTTTTTGTTGTTTCATATGTGAACTGTTACTTCTATAAGGAGGGGGTTCAAATGCCTCCATTTTTCATGCCTCCGTCGTGCCTCTATTTTTAAAAACTTTAATAACTCAAAATTTAAAATTTAAAAGTCAAAACAAAACCGTTGGATACGATCTACATCGTTTTATCTATACACGTGTAAAAAATTATGACATTTCAATTTTGTTTTAGTTGTCATCAAGAACTTGTAAAAAACGTACTAATGTGTATAATTTTTAGACGTTGATTTTTCAACTTATTGATTCACATAAAAATAAAATCGAAATGTGATAATTTTTTATAAGCACATAAATAAATAATGTAGATCATATCTAACGGTTTTATTTTGACTTTTAAGTTTTAAAATTTGAGTTATTAAAGTTTTAAAAAATGGAGGCATAATGGAGGCACAAAAAATGGAAGCATTTGAACCGTCCTCTACTTCTATAATATTATAAGTTTATTACTTACAAGATGTGTAGAGCATTTTGCAAACCACTACCGAAGCAAAGCGAGGCAATCCTCTAGTTTCTATTAATTTCCAAAGTTAATTACAAATTAATAAATATATTCATAATTTCATGCTTTTTCGAAAAATATCCAAACCGGTCAGAATTTGGATTTCTTCCCTTTTTTTTCCTCTCTCAGAAACTGGCCAGAATCTGACTGATTTTTTTTTTTTGGAGACACTATGAAAAGCAAGATAATGAAATCTAACACTGAAAATTCAAATTTTTTATTAAATTACTTCTTTTAATGTATAATTAGCATATTTATACTAAAATACGCTAAATTACTTGAAATTAAGTTGAATTACACTATATTACATTAAATTACGCTAAATTATGTTAAATTAAACTAAATTATGTTGAGTTACACTAAATCACACTATATTACATTAAATTAATTGTCTCATAGCTAGCTTAAGACCAGTTTTCACATGGAGGAATACCTAGAGGAGAGAGAAGCACATGATGAGAGTCTGAGGGGGTCTACAAGCAGGGAGAAGGAAAAAACGAAGTTTACATTTGGTGGGGTCCACAACAAAAAGTTCATAAATAAAATGTGGAGAAGAGAGACAAAGTATACTTTGTACGTTAGACAAGTGTTGTCATTCCACCTACTCTAAATCGCGTGCCTTTATAATTGCCTTATTCCACTTACTCTAAAACCCGAACAAACGTTACATCTTTCCCAACATGAGAAACTTTGCACTTGCTTTTCTTTATATTCTTTTGCAACTCACCACTCTTCTTCTATCACCTCCATCATCATCTCCATTGGTACAGATACAGATACAAGTGTCATCTTCCAATCTCAGCTTCCTGCATTTTCCAATATCTTCACAAATAACTTCTCCGCCTCCCAGTCCATCTTCTACATCTGAGCCATGTCATCAATTTCAAACTAGTGCACATAATGCTACAAGCACACCAACCGCAGCCGCCAACTCAACCGAGCTTGATTTGTGTATAGGCCTACTCAGCAAACTAATCCACACAGTAATTAACCGTGTTGATGCTAAAGAAATCAATTGCTTGACATTTGCCTCCAAAGTTAAAATCATGGAGAACCTCCTTTCCACAATTGAGATGGCTCTTGATTGCGACAAGCATGTCGAGTTCACGCAGCACGAACGATGCCCTTCTTGAGCATATATCGAAGTACTTCAAATTTCCATGTCAGTTTTGTACTAGGGATTGTGTTATTAAAGTCAAATTTCTTGTCAGTCTTGTGGTTAATTAGACTATATTATAATTATTTCCTACAACTTGATTAATTGTCTGTGAGAAGAGTTACATCCTTCAAGAATGATCTTCAACCTAAATATGTTGATGCTGTTTCTGCGACAGTATGGATGCATCAGCAATTGAAGGCAATATGAAGAAGTTTGTATTAGGGATGTAAAGCTATTTGTTGAAGCGCTACTTCAAGTGCGTTTTTGTAATTCTGTGGCCACTTTTGGGCCTGTTCGCGTGATTAATTAGTATGCCTATTATATTGAAAAGACAAAAGCCCATCATAAGTTTGGCATGACCCGTTACATATCTCTGGCCCAAATTTTGAAAACTGGGCGGCCCACTCACCGTAACAATAGGCAAACAAATTCCGGGCTCTTATTTATTTATTTTATTCGTTTTTTTTTTTTGAGAAAGCCCGTAGGCCGTAGGCATTACTAATTAACTAATTAATATTTATCCTAGCTATAGCCTTCTAGGTCTAATCTTTCCATGTGGAGCTAGCTACTTGATGACCTAATTAACGAACTAATTTATATTATTAACTTTACAAAAGGCACTTTTAGCTGCTAATTTTTGTCAGTTTATGGTAGCATGCACAAAAGTTACCTGCAAAGGAGGCAATTAAAGGTTAGTTGTCATATCTCAAACTAGACATGATTCAATTATTCTGCACAAATATCACATTCGTCAATATAAAAAAAGTTACACCAAAGGAATTGAGGATGTATTTGTTGAAGTCAACACTACTTTTCTTCTATCCTTCTTTTGCATTTACCATCTTTTCTGTTCTTAATTTTTATTATTAAATAATCAAAACTTCACTATTATTAATTCACCTACTAATCCAAAGAATATAATATCGAGGATAGTATGAATATAATATCAAAACTTCTCCAGTTCAAGTCGTTTGTAATTTAAAAAAAATGATTGGATATTTGACGATTTTTTTGTAATTATGTAATTAGAAGCAACAATTTAATTTTCTTAATTTGTGGTTTATTAAAGAATGGTTATATATGGACATCATTAATAATGTCAATAACAATGAGATATTGAGATTTCAGGTGTTGATAACCTGATATAGTAGATATTCATGTCACGCCTTTAGAAACATAATGAGATTTGATGCATGCTCATCATTAATAAAAATATTTGAGACTTTTGAATTTAATGATTGATGGATCGTGCTTTTGAATGTTATTTCACGCTTCCGCATTTATTTTATTATTTGTTTGTTTAGCCTTGCGTGTTTATAGAGTTAATAAACACGAGGGGAGGACTGATTACACCTTAATTCGGAATTTCTGATTTGGGGTGTGACATTACTTGATTAGGCTTTCTATCTTAGCATTATGCTTGGATACATTTGGATAATTTTTCTGTAAGATTTTGAGCTGCTCAGATCCATTAAATGGGTCTTTGGATATGAAGTCAGGTTGAGGATCCATACTAGTACAGCCTTGTACCAGTCCACTACTCCCTATAATTTGCTAAGAAGTAGCTTACTTGCTGCGATCATAATTTCTGTACCTATCCTCTTGTATGACTCTGTACCAGTGCATTATGTACCAGCCTTGGACCAGTGTCTTTTTTGTGTGCTGGTACGAATTTAACCCTATTTTGTTTCTATATGGCCTATAGAAAGGCCAGCAACAGCAACTCTTGTGCCTCATATCTTTATGTTTAACATAAACAAACAAATTAAATTGGAAATAGAAGAGATTTAATCTGAAATGTATTTTACTAAGATGATTCATACTAGATGTATCTTTCTTTTCAAACAATTAATAAATTCTTGAGTATAGTTGTTGCATACTTGTATTATTCACTAACTATTATCTATAATTTATTGTTTCCCATAGAAAACTGTAAGTGTCAGCATTTTAATCTTTGTTTCTATTTTGTTGTTTCTTTTGCAGCTGTTAGGTCAATTCACCTTTTGAAGAACTGAACTAAAATGAGTTGATTTATAATTTGTTGTTTCTTTTGCAAGTAAGTCATGCATCTTTTGAGTAAATTATTTAGGTTGGGCTATATGGATATATATTTGAAAAACATTGTATGAAAAAATTGTATGAACTATTTTTGTGGTTATCTTTATCTATTCTATTAATTATTATTTATCATCTTCATCTAAATTAACTATTAACATTAGATCATTTTAATTATTCGAACTAAAATGCGTGTGATCTGTTGGAGAGAATAATTGTATTAGATGACAACAAAAAATATGAAGAAAGAATAATTGTATTAGATGACAAAAAAAATATGAAGAAAGAATAATTGTATTAGATGACAAAAGAAATATGAATAAAGATATATAGCCATATAGGTCTTTGCATACTATCATATAAAATAGTACTAAATCTTCATCCTTAATTCTTTACTCGTTATTGCCGAACCCACCAACGCTCAGCAGCAAGCGTAGTACAAAGTAAAACATATGGACTGGGACTCACATGCAACGCAAAGCATGGAAGCCACCAACGCTCCGCAGCAGTCCCTAGTTCTGCGCAACATATGGACTGGGACTCACATGCAACGCAAAGCATGGAAGCCACCAACGCTCCGCAGCAGTCCCTAGTTCTGCGCAACATATGGACTGGGACTCACATGCAACGCAAAGCATGGAAGCCACCAACGCTCCGCAGCAGTCCCTAGTTCTGCGCAACATTTGGACTGGGACTCACATGCAACGCAAAGTAAAAAAAAAAAAAAAAAATTATTAGCTCAGAGGATTTGGACTCGGGTCTACTTGCATGAAGAAGCATAGTAATAGTAGAAAGGCGAAATTTGCATTTGGTGGGGTCCACAATAAAAAGTTTATAAATAAGATGTGGAGAAGAGAAACAAACAGAAACTGGAGAAGAAAGAAAATATATTTTGGATCGTCCCGTCTTCCTGATAATTTTTATGAATAAAAAATTCTCATGAGATCACTGAATAGTAAGGCTGCACAGAAAATTCGTAATTCGTAATTTGATTCGAGTTTGATTAGAAATTAATTCAAATCAAACTCAAACTGGACCTAGTTCGTTCGAAATAGGTTCGCAAACCAAACTTAGTTCGAAATTAACTCAAACGTGAATCGTTGATTCCCGCTGATAATGAACTTTAATATTTTATTTAGGATAATATTTGAATTTGTAATAATTTTAAGACTTTGTTGATTGTTCTGTAATTCTATTGATATTTAAATTGTATTTTAATACTTTGGATATTTGAAAACTTTGGTTATGTTGCCCTTATTGACCATTTGGAAAACTTTGGATACTATGATTGTACTGAACTTTGATTGATTGTACTAAATTTTGGTGTTTAATATAAATTTTGGTATTTGTAATGAACTTTGCTATAAACTTTGGTGTACTGTGTAATTAGAATTTAGAATGCCTGAGTTTTTATTGAAGTGCTATAATTTCGAACTATGGCCCAGCCATAAGTCATAACTCGTAAGTCGTAACAAAGTTCGTAAAAGTTTGAAATTGAGTTCGTAAAAAAATTGATTCGAAATTTAGTTCGTTCAAAATTAATTCAAACCAAACCTAGTTCGAAATTAATTCAAACCAAACTCAAACCGGATGTAAGTTCGATTCGGTTCGGTTCGTTGAATTCGTATCCTCTGAAATCTTTTGAGTTAATGAATTTCGACCATCTAATCTGTCTTAAGATTCGTGCGGATTAGATCCGCACGAATATTAAAAATTCTCCTAAGTTACAGTGAGAAACTGGATTGGCTCCGTTTAAAATCGTATTCTTTTTTGAGTTAATGTAGAGGATACGCGTTCCGGTTCGTTTGCAGGCCGATTCTAAATTGGTTTCACACCTTAAAATGAATACAAAATTCTGAGAGGTGGAAAGGTGAGGGAATCGATACAGAGGCACCAGAGCTATAGTATTTTATCCGTCTAGTTTTAAGACACTTTTCCGGAGGCAGGATGGAATCAGTTTGGTTCCCAATTCCCAACTCTATTTATACTCCCCTCAACGCTTTCAGCTGATTTAGTAAAACCCGAATAAACGTTACATCTTTTCCAACATGAGAAACTTTGCACTTGCTTTTCTTTATATTCTTTTGCAACTCACCACTCTTCTTCTATCACCTCCAGGGGCGGATGCAGGATTTTGATCAGGGTAGGGCAAGATATTATTGAATCGGATTTAAATAGATAATCGGGTCCAAATCCATTAGATAATGGGCCAGTTATTTTAATTGGGCTACAGGGTAGGGCAATATCAATTTTCAGGGTAGGGCAAAGGCTCAAAATTCAGTCTTTGTAAATTAGTTTTGAATTTTCAGGGTAGGGCAGTTGCCCTACCCTGTGCTACAGTAGATCCGCCCCTGATCACCTCCATCATCATCTCCATTGGTACAGATACAGATACAAGTGTCATCTTCCAATCTCAGCTTCCTGCATTTTCCAATATCTTCACAACTAACTTCTCCGCCTCCCAGTCCATCTTCTACATCTGAGCCATGTCATCTATTTCAAACTAGTGCACATAATGCTACAAGCACACCAACCACAGCCAGCGACTCAACCGAGCTTGATTTGTCATAGACCTACTCAGCAAACTAATCCACACAGTAATTAACGGTGTTGATGCTAAAGAAATCAATTGCTTGACATTTGCCTCCAAAGTTAAAATCATGGAGAACCTCCTTTCCACAATTGAGATGGCTCTTGATTGCGACAAGCATGTCGAGTTCACGCAGCACGAACGATGCCCTTCTTGAGCATATATCGAAGTACTTCAAATATAAAGAAGTTTGTATTAGGGACGTAAAGGTATTTGTTGATTTCAAGTGCGCTTTTGTAATTGTGTGGCCATTTTTGGGCCTGTTCGCGTGATTAATTAGTATGCATTTATAAGTGAGACACACATTTGACTAATGGGTTCAATTTGGAATTCCAGGAGAGAGTCACACGTGAGCTCAATTTTTGGAAAAAAAAATTATATGAAATGTTAGAATATTTCAAATTATATGGGGCCACTTTTACAATATCCATATTATTTAAATAAATAATATTAATTTTTGGGTTGGAGAAACAAATTAAGCTGCTCTTTCTCTTTATATAGAACTAAATTTTTTGGGTTGGAGAAATAAATTTATTTAGTGAAAGTGACATTTCCAATTTATTTTCGAAAAGAACCGTTAGTGATATTTCCAATTTATTTACCAATTTGTTATAAAAAATTAACGCTACAATAATTTTCATATATAATTTACAAGAACTGTCCTAATGTACTTGGTGATGATGGGATGTTTTTTCACTATAGTGTGTCCAATATTATTTTCACCGCAAGATTAAATTGTGTTAATTACAGTTACAACACATTAACGTGTGATGCCAATTAATGTACATGCGATGCATGTCGACTTCGCCTTCATCCAAAATCAAGCTAAAAATTAAATTATTGTTTCAAAAATGTCAAACTCCATAATTCAACGGGCCGGATTGACCCGTGGGTTGAGAAGACGAGGCATTTGGCATTTGAGATAGAGATTTAATCTATATACACGTAGCCCACATTCTATACAAGTCAAATAATAATTAATCTATATATAATATATGCCTCCCAAAATATAGCAAACTTAATATGGTAAACTATTCGTTGACACCTTCTCCAGTTCAAGCCGTTTGTAATTAAAAAAAAATGATTGGATATTTGACGATTTTTTTGTAATTATGTAATTAGAAGCAACAATTTAATTTTCTTAATTTGTGGTTTATTAAAGAATGGTTATATATGGACATCATTAATAATGTCAAAAACAATGACTCTATAAACACCTTCTCCATTTTCTTAATATGGTAAACTATCCGCATTTATTTTATTATTTGTTTGTTTAGCCTTGCGTGTTTATAGAGTTAATAAACACGAGGCGAGGACTGATCACACCTTAATCCGGAATTTCTGGTTTGGAGTGTGACATTACTTGATTAGGCTTTCTATCTTAGCATTATGCTTGGATACATTTGGATAATTTTTCCATAAGATTTTGAGCTGCTCGGATCCATTAAATGGGTCTTTGGATATGAAGTCAGGTCGAGGATCCAGACTGGTACAGCCTTGTACCAGTCCATTATTCCCTGTAATTTGCTAAGAAGTAGTTTATTTGCTGTGATCATAATTACTGTACCCATCCTCTTGTATGACTCTGTACCAGTGCATTATCAAATGTATTCCATCCTGACTCATGTACCAAATGTATTCCATCCTGACTCTGTACCAGTGCATTAGAAACAATTCCCTGTAATTTGGCCTATTAAATAATAGGATTAAATTCTATTTAATCCTATTTAATAGGCCATGTAGAAAAAATAGGATTAAATTCGTACATGTAGAAAACAAAATAGGGTTAAATTCGTACACCTGAAATCTCAATATCTCATTGTTTCTAATCTCAAACAGCTCGTTTAGGGAGGAACAATTCTACTTAAAGGTGGATCTGTCTAAGGCTTTTGATAGAATGGGCTGGCAATATTTACAATCACTCCTGCCTTATTACGGCTTCCGCCAAAATTTTGTCAAATGGATTATGGGTTGTGTGACATCAGCAGAGTATTCAGTTGTTATCAACGGCTCGGGGAATGGTTTCTTAAAGCCGGACTGCGGACTTCGACAGGGATGCGCCCTCTCACCGTATCTCTTCATTATGGGTATGGACCTCCTCTCAAGGCATCTGAATCTTAAAAGAGAACTTGGCTTGCTTCAAGGGGTCAAACTAGCCCCAACTGCTATCCCAATCACAAACTGTATGTATGCAGATGATCTGCTACTGTTTGGCAGTGCGGACATACGAGAGGCTGAGGAGTTGCGCACAACATTGGCTGAATTTGAAAGTGTGTCGGGTCAGGTCGTGGGACCGCTGAAGAGCAAGATTTGGTTTAGCAACCGAACGGGAGAAGACAAGATGGCGGCAGTGTCGGAGGTCCTTTTGGTGTCGGTGGTTAATGAGGCGGACAAATACCTTGGGGCGCCAATAAATGCAGGGCGGGGGGCCTATGATTTTTTAATTGAAAAATTCTCTTTGAAGCTACAGGCCTGGCAGGGAAAATTGCTCACACCGGCGGGAAGACTGATTATGATTAAATCAGTGCTACTGTCGCTACCAGTATACTACATGGCCACTGAGTTGCTCCCTGCGAGAGTTCTAAACAAACTTACCTCCATAATTAGAAAAATTTTCTGGGGAGCAACACAGAAGGATAGATACATGGCATACACCTCATGGGAAAAGATTACTCTGCCACCCAAAGAAGGCGGTCTTGGAGTTAGGGACCTCCCTCTGGTCAACTGCTCCCTCTTACTGAAGAGCCTATGGAAGATGGCCGGGGGCGATACACCGTTGTGGGTTCAGGTGGTTATGGCAAAATACCTGCCAAGATCATTTTTGTGGCAGTCCAAGAGAACATATAACTGTTCTGTCTTCTGGCGTAGCATGATGAAGCTAAGGGATCGTTTGCTGCCGCACATATCATGGGAACTCGGTGATGGAGGTAGGTGCAAGGTGTTTGGAGAGCCGTGGTTCCCGGAGGGTACCAGGATCACTGCAAATAGCAACTCACAGCGCCAGCTACGGGTTCGTGACTTACTGCTAGAGGACTCAGAAACCTGGAATGCCGCCAAAATATCGGAATTGCTAGGGGATGACATGTGTGCATCAATAATCACACACGTCAGGCCACCGGCAGTGGATGCGGGAGATGACATATTGCGGTTTCAGTTGAACGGCGGTCAGCGATATAAGGTGGGAATTATGTATGAACATCTGAGAAGGGAAAAGAATAGTGCGGTAACAATTGCAAATTGGTCCCCGGATTATTACCAATTCATTTGGAAGAAAGGAAACCTCCCCCCAAGGATCAGAATCTTCCTATGGAAGCTTACACAGAATGCTCTGCCACTGGGAGCCATATTGCAAGAGAGAACATCCAGGGGGGATGGGTACTGTCATTCCTGTGGAGCAGGTAGCGAGAATGCTGAGCATATGATCTTCAGGTGCCCTTTTGCAAGAGTGTGCTGGTTAGCGGGTCCCCTGCCCCTCAAGACTGATCAACTGCTCGGCAGCATCTCTGACATTCTAAATTCCCTGCATTCGGCTACAGATGACCTGGAATGGAACACCATATGTATCTCAATTTGGGCAATATGGAGGTGCAGGAATGACAAGATCTATGGGGGCAAACAACCTGAATTCCGCACTTTTCTCAGGTACTGGTATGAGGTTAATGCTGAAGTCCAAATAGCGCTGCCGCGGGGAATTCGTTGTTGCCGGTCCGAGAAGAACCCACAGCCCCCTCGTTGCGGTGCTATGTGGATGGATCCTGGAAAGGAAGATGGCAGGGCGGCATAGGATTTGTATTTTACGAGCAGGAGCGACTTCTGGTTTACAGATCCGCCTATGTTACAGCCGCCAGCCCGCTGCAAGCTGAGGCCAAAGCGCTGAACCGTGCCCTTGAATACGTAATACAGGTGGGTTTTAACGGATGTGTGTTCCTATCAGACTGTGATACCTTGATACGGGCATGCTCGGGTTATCAGGCACCACGAGATATTGATTGGAAGGCTTTCTCAGAAATTTTTGATATTTGGAAGAGACTCAAGGCGAATAACGGATTCACATGTCAGTACATTGAGAGAGCCAGTAATCACACGGCGGATCGGTTAGCAGACCTTGGAGCCAATGCACACATGGATTATACTGGCTTTACTTATCCAATGTTCCCCGCAAACGATTAATGCCTTGGGCCATACTGGCTAAGCGGGTGAATTTTCAGGAATATGGGATAAGGGAGATTTTGTTTCTTTTTACAAATACCCCACCATCAAGGGTGAGTATTGTACCTTTGCCTACGGATATGCATCCGCTGCTTTTCTTGATAGAAAAGCAGCTCCCTGCTCGTCTCTTTCTCTCTGTATCTCTCTAAAAAAAAGAGAAGAGAGAGAGAGAGAGTCACGTGGGAGAGAGAGGACGAGGAGAGAGATAGAGAGGCAAGCAGGGGAAGAGCAGGGGCAAGAAAAGCAGCGGATGTCGTTCCTTTGCCTACGGGCATGTTTTAAATCAAAAAAAAAAAGGCGAAGTTTGCTTTGGTGGGGTCCACAATAAAAAGTTGGTAAATAAGATGCCGTCATGTAAGATGTCAGCATGTAAGATGCCGTCATGTAAGACGTCATTTTAGGTGGATCCCACTCGCCTGCTTTCCTTCAGAAAAAAAAGTAAAAGTCTGTTTTTCCGATTATAACTACTCAAATTCGTTAAAATTTTCCGATTCTAACGGATTTATTTTAAAAACAGTAATTAAAATAATTAATGTTAAAAAACCAACATAATTAGTAAGTTTTTTTAGAAAAACAGCAAAAACCGAAATGACATTTCGGTTTAAGGGTTTTTTTTTTGCTTCATCGAAATGGCATTTCGGTTTACCCTATTTTCACAAAATCCCGCCCAAAAAACTCTGTAACTTTTCGTGTAAATCCCCCTAAACCGAGAAGGCAATTTAGTTTAGGAGTTTTTTAGTATAAACCGAATTGCTATTTTGATTTAGGATTTTTTTTTATTTTAAACCGAAATAACAATTCGGTTTAGGCGGAGTTCTGTCAAAACCACTCTTGACATTTTCTGTTTTTAAAAGAACATAGTAGTTGGGACCGAATTAATGCCTCCTCTCCTTGACATTTTGTGCTCCATCTGTTAACAAAAATCGGATCGGTGCGAGAAAAAGGTGAGAAAGACAATTATAATGCGACAAAGTCAATTTTGTAAAGCAAGATTTGAGACAAAATGAGCATGTTTGTTCTTTTAAACCGAATAGCTATTTGGTTAAGCCACAAAAAGAGCTACACCGAAATGCCTATTCGGTTAAGTCCAAAAAAAACCACACCGAAATGACTAGTCGGTTAAGCCTATAAAATGAATTTTTCGTGGCATTGTTCTTACAACCTCACGAAAATCCTGTAAACCGAAATGGTAATTCGGTGAAGCAAAAAAAAAAAAACCTTAAACCGAAATGCCATTTCGGTTTTTGCTGTTTTTCTAAAAAACTCAGTAATCATGTTGGTTTTTTAACATTAATTATTTTAATTAATGTTTTTAAAAAAAATCCGATTCTAACTACTCAAATTTGTTAAAATTTGTGCATGAAACGAAGGACACACTTGATAACTTTTATGAATAAAAAATTCTGAGAGGTGAAAAGGTTAAGGAATCGAGATACAGCATATATATTTTATCTTTCTTTAAGATACTTGTCCGGGGGCAGGATGGAGGATTTTTTTTAAAAACCGTAAATCAAAAAATTAATTCTACCAAACCAGCATGATGGCCTCTGTTTTTACAAAAACCGTCAGAACCGAGATGCCAATTCGGTCCCAACGTTTTTTTTTTCTCCGGACCGAATTGGCATCTCGGTCCCTACTTTTTCACAGCAAAACAGTGCCGAACTCTGCGGCCGATCGTGTTGCCTCTCTGGACCGAAATGGCATTTCGGTCCAGAGAATTTGTTTTCCAGACCGAGTAGCCATCTCGGTCCAAAGAATTTTCTTTCCAGACCGAGTAGCCATCTCGGTCCAAAGAATTTTGGCATTATTTTATTCTGTGGATACTCGGTTCAGAGAATTTTGGCATTATTTTATTCTGTGGATACTCGGTCCAGAGAATTTTGACATTATTATATTGTGCTATATTGAGAATTTTTTTGCAATACCGAGTAGCCATCTCGGTCCAGAAGTTCTGTCCAATAAAAATGTATTATGCTCTCTCCTCTCTGCATTATTTTTTTGCGAGACAGACAGAGAGCTTCTTCTTTCTCTCTTACACCTTCTTTCCGAGACCTTCATGCCTCTCTATTGTGCATAGTTTCAGTTTTCCAAATTACAGATCGGCTCCTGCATTGTGCCTCTAGCGTTCGTCTGAATACTGTAGTAAGTTTTTTTTTTCAATTATGATCGTATTTTTTGCTGTAAAATTGAAAATTATCAAAGGTTAATCGTGAAATTTTTTTTTCAGGAAATGTCTCAAGTATTAATAAATGTGTATCACAGACGCGAAATTACAGACGCACCGACCTGTACATTTCCTGTTACTAACTCAACTAGTCTTGATGAGCTAAGAAGACAGATATATGTTGGCATTCGGTTGCTCCCTAGCCGGTTCGATCTGACAATCAGCGCACGTTTGAACACGGCACCACCTGGCTCAGCAGAAAAATACCAGTTGTTCAACATAGACCACGAAGCGACTTGGTATATGGTGCTTGCGAATGCCACTCCGGTATTGAATTTTAAACTTCTTGAATTAGTGGTTGAGTCAGTACCAGTTGTTAGTCAGACCAATTATGACCCATACCCGGGTAGTGTACCCGGAACTAGCAGAGACATACCGGTGAATGACCCACCCATACATTGTGATGAAACCACCGAAATACCCCCCGTTGAGTTGCATGATTATTTTGACCAGCTGAATAATGATACTGACTCAGAAACAAGCTCTGACCCTGATGACACGGTTGTCGGGGAAGAGGAGATGGCCGAAATTGAGGATCAGATTAGGATGGAAGAAGTAAGGAATGAGTGGCAATCGTCTATTCCTTTTATTAATCGGGGATTGCAGCATCCTTGTTCGGCATTTCATGACGATGTGCCGATGCCGTACAAGGATGAAGCATTTTTTGGTCATCCACCCAGAATCGACGGTCCATTTTCGGTGGGACAGATATTTGAATCCAAAGCTGATCTTAAATCGAAGTTGAATAAATATGCCATGGATAGTAACTTAGAAATACAACAAACCCAGACAAGTCGTAACAGATATGTGGTTGTATGTACAGTGGAGGGGTGTCCGTGGAGGGTATACGCAAAAACCACTGCGACGGGCAATTGGACAATTGCAACAAACCCATACGAGCACAATTGTTACAGTACTTCATGTACAGCAGACAGTCGTCAGATGACTGCCAGGATGATTGCAGATATAATCAAACCGGGTCTCAAGGAGGACCTGGAGATGTCAATAAAAGCATGTCGAATTGCAGTTAGGCAGGAGTACAAAACGGTTGAGCCTTCATACAGCAAGATTTGGAGAGGGAGGGAGCTGGCTATTGCCGATTTATTTGGTTCTTGGGAGAAAGCTTACGAACTGCTACCTTCTATGCTCGGTGCAATCCAGAGGTCTAACCCAGGTACAAGATACAGAATTGATCACATACCATCTAGCACGTTGGGCGAACATACTTTCATCCGTGTGGCATGGGCTTTCGGTCCATGCATTCAATCATGGCAATATCTCCGACCAGTTATAAGTGTAGATGCAGGACACCTATCCGGCAGGTACAAAGGAAAACTATTCATGGCATGCGCTTATGATGCAGAACAACAATTACTGCCAATAGCATTCGGAATTGCGGAAGAGGAGACTTCAGATAATTGGGGCTGGTTTATGCAATTTGTACGCGAAGATGTTGTCGGCCCCGGTCGGATATGTGTTATATCAGACCAGCATGCTGCAATCCGTTCAGTGTTTGATCGACCTGATTTTGCAAACCGCAGTGGAGCCGCCGGAGGAACTACCTGAAATAATCCGAACTGCCGGTAAACCCTCTCAGGAAGATGAATCTCACACTCCCAGAAATGGACCAACCACACGCGATATCTAAATACGGGCCCATCTCTAATCCCGCGCGAAGGTTGTTGGTGGTAGTAAGTCAGATACGGCATCCAGTTGACAACATTTACATTCAGACGCTCAAACTGGCCTCGATATTGCGATACACCTAAGTTGTGAACACATTACAAATAAATATTGAATTAACACTAAATTATATTGAGAAATATAATTTAAATACATGTTTAAATAAATGTACCTCTAATAGGGTTGCCATCCCATTGATGCGGAATAGTCCATCTTGCGCCAAAAGCCAGCCTCTCCAATAGGTTTTCACCGCCAAATGGTAAATCGTGCCTGCCTCTGGGCCGGCCTATAGGAAACCGAGTCCAACACCACATCTGCAGCAGCAGTAATGGACCATTAATCGAAACTGCCGTCTTTCTGCAAGCCCGAGACAACTCACGATACAGGCAGGCAAGTACAGCACCTCCCCAATTGTAGTCCTCTTCCAGGGGACCCAAATTCTCTAAGAACTGCAAGTACATGATCGGGACAGAACTTGAGTTCGCATCGGGAAACATAATCTTTCCAAACAAGTCCATGCAGTATGCCCGTGTGTGTCGGTCGACGATCTCCTGGGGAGTGTCATGTGCCAAGTTTCCGTTAAAGCGGTCCTTCAACCATTTTAGTCTCATATGGTATTTGGATCTCCTAACTTCGCCATTGTCGGCCACCTTTGAATAAAAAAATTCATCATCACTGTCTTCATTGCCGTCATAGACCTCATGCCCTAGGCACTCTTCGATCAGTAGTGACCAATTATCATCTGTATGTCCAGCAATTGCCTTCCCTGTAAACATAGATGTTAGAGATAAAGATATACTCGATACTTACAATACAATTTAATACACTACAATACGCTAAAAAAAATATACATTACTCTAAATATTTATACAATTTATTTGCACTAAATATTAATAGGATTTATTTACACTAAATTACTCTAAATATTTACACTAAATTACTCTAAATATTAATAGGATTTATTTACACTAAATTAATTTATTCCTAAATTTATTTACACTAAATTAATTTATTCCTAAATTTATTTACACTACATTTATTTACACTAAATTACCTGCACTAAATATAAATTACTCACAAAAGTATAAATTAGTAAGAAAAAATATTTTACCTTGAACAGGCAAGCCCCACAGACAGCTGACATCTTCCAGTGTCACTGTGCACTCCCCCACCGGAAGATGAAAACTATTCGTCTCGGGCCTCCACCTCTCGACGAGCGCAGTGATCAACGCTTTATCAATCTGACAATGCGTCACATCCTTCATCTGGTACAGGCCTAAATAAATCAAACCTTCTTTCATTCGAGGCTGGTAATGAATGGCCATTTGCCGAGGACCAGTACGCAGTGGACGATCCGGCTGGAACGATAATTTCATGCAGAATAATGTAAAGAACAAAAATTAATTTAAACTTCCAAGTTTATTTTGAAATTTAAAACCAACACGATATTAAACAAATACCGTTGTATTCACCAACGATATCTTGTGTTGCTCAGGAGGCAATTGCAACAAGCGTTGTTCAGCAGCCATTTTGCCCTACAATATAAATAAAATTACAACATAAAAAAACTCCAGTTAGTTAACAAATCAAAAATTCCTTTAGCTAATTTACTCTACATACAAAATTAAAAAAACCTACAATTAGTTAAATTATACTAAAAAAAGCCTAAATTACACTAAAAAAAGCCTAAATTATTCTACATTTATTTTAAAAAAAAACTATGACCAAGATTACTCTACATGCAAACCAAATCATTATACAATTACTAAACACTATATACAATAAATTTATACACTAACTTACTCTAAATATTTATAAAATTTATTTACACTAAATATTTATACAATTTTTATACAACTTACTTACACTAAATATTTATTCACACTAAATTTATTTGCACTAAAAAATTATACATTTTATATACAATTTATTTACACTTAAATTTATTTACACTAAATTTATTTACACTTAAATTTATTTACACTAAATTTATTTACACTAAATTACTCTAAATTACTCTAATTACTTTAACTACTTATACATTTTATTTATACTACAATACATTAAAATACACTACAATCACTAAATAAATAACACTAAAATAAACTAATTTACACTACAATACACTAAAATAAACTAATTAACACTACATACAAACTAAACTAAATAATTTTACAAAAAAAATTAAAATTCGGATTTTTTTCCTAAATTAAAAATTCACACTATAATACATTAAATTAAACTACAATACACTACAAAAAACTAATTTATTTTATAACTAAACTAAATAATTATAAATTTCGGATATTTTTTTCAAAAAATAAATTTAATCACGTACCCAATGAAACTTGTAGATCTGAAGCTTTTCTTGTTCTTCTCTCAAAATTATATTCAAATATGTAATTAGAATAAAAAATGGCTGAGAATTTGAGGGGTTAAAATTAAATTTTTTGGGTTTGGTTTCGGGTAGAGAAAGAGGAAGAAGCTCTCGGGGAAGAAGGAGAATGGGAGAAAGAAGAAGGGAGTTGGCGTGTGGGGCCCGAGTAAAGAAAAGATTGGGACCGAGTTGGCTTCTCGGTCCGGAGGAAAAAAAGAATGGGACCGAGTTGGCTACTCGGTCCGGTGGGAAATTTTATCCGGACCGAAATGCCAATTCGGTCCGGAAGTTTTGGGGATTTTCTGTGGCGTACCTCGCGCCAGTATTGAAAATAAATTGGGACCGAGATGCCAATTCGGTCCGGAGAAAAAAAATTCTTGGGACCGAATTGGCATCTCGGTTCTGATGGTTTTTGTAAAATTTGGGGTCATCATGTTGGTTTCGTAGAAAACATTTTTCTATTTACGGTTTTTAAAAATAATCCCAGGATGGAATACATTTGGTTCTCAATTCCCTAGGCTTTTGGTTCCCGCTAGCTTGTTTCATATATTTTATATAACGAAAACAAACCTAGTGATGCTTATTTATTTTTTATTTTTTTGAGGAAAAGCCCTTGGGCTTTTCATTAATCAACAAAGAAGTGAAACTTACATGCTGCCAGCTTACTGGGAAAGTAAAGACAGCTACCTACCTAAATGAAAAACCAATTAAAAAAAACAATCCAGGACATCTGGCATAAGAGAAAAACTAAAGCGTAGTGCTTTCTACCTACCTACTTAAATTGAAAAAAATAAATAAAATAGCAAACCGCTATGTTGTTTTAAGCCCAGTAGACAGCAAATTCGGTTCAATCACACAATTGAGGACCTGCATACCTTTCTAGTATGAAGAAATTTTTGTCGAGCTTGTGTTCAATCTCCAGATTCCCAATATGACATTGCCAAGGTGTACCCTCTTCGGATTTCCCAGATTTCCTTGCCCAGTTTGCCAACTCATGGGGCAACCGTACCGCGTGAATTGTGATGTACTGTACCTGGATTTTTCTAGGATGCATCTGCTTGAGGAAAATGCATTCTTTTACTTCTGCCGCTGCTTGCCATGATGGTATTCCCTCCACACTATCATTTTGAATTGCCTGCACCAGATTCTTACTTTTAATTATGTTACTCAATTAATTGAAAATTATTTTGACAGTATTTTTTGTTAATTGTAAATTTTATAATTTAACTAAATACTTAAATAATTTTATCTTTAAATCTAATCATTTCAATTAATAAAATCTACAATTTAATATTTATTAATTTAATTATAAATTTTCTATATTGATTGGTAAATTTATTTTTCATCTCGTTAATTATGAGTTTTAATTTTTGTGTTCCATTTTTTACGAAAGAAATGCATTTAGAGGGAGATGTTTTGATTTTGGAAATAAAGTGAATCATAATTATTAAAATGAAGAACGTGTTGATTGCATAATCAAATGAAACAAAACAATAAAGTAAGGATAAAGTTGTCTATACATTTGAAAATTTTGAAACTGTTGTGTTAATAAAAAATATAGTGTTAATAGGTTGTAACTTTTGGGCCTGTCCGCGTGATTGTATAGTATGCCTATATTGGAAGAAAATCCCATATTAAGTTTGGCGTAGCCTAATTTTTATTTTCTTATTTTTTTTTCATTTGTTTCATTTTCTTAATTTATGTTTACCAGCTATTGGGAAAGTCTGAAGTTTTCAACAGTGAAATTTTTTCACCAAGCCATTTTTCTCACAAAGGAGTATACTGCAATATTAATTTTACAAATATAAATATTATGCATTCTTTTTAAAAAAGTAAAATTACGTTATTTTATTTCAAAAATAAATTACGGGTAATTATATTTTATTCTTCCATAGATCTTTTCGTCATTTTTTTATTTATGTTATGAATGAGCATGTGACACTACTTCAGTGGATATTATTATAAAGCTTAATCCATTGATTCCTTTCACAAGAATTAAAACTTATTATAAGGCTTAACATCAAATGGCTCCAGTGATACTTTTGCATCCCTCTGTTGTTGATACAGAAGTGCATCATAAATATTGAAATAAAGTTATGAATTCCAAGTGAGCTGTAATAATATTCAGAAAGACATCAGTCGTATCAACTTTGTAATTAAGTAAACAAGGAAACGGAGTCGCCAGTGATTTTGAACTGGAGATAATCTGGAAATCTTTCTGATGCCAAACGATGGAAACGGCCTAATTTTCGGTGCGAAGACTGAGAGAGGAAGTCGGACTTTAGTCAACTGCGCGAGGTGTAGGATGGACCGCATTCGCATGCCACTTTAATTTCGGTTCTTCTTTCAGCTTTCAAATTTTGCTATTTTATTATATTAAATAATAAAACCTTACTATCATTCACCTACTAATAAAAAAAAAATAGTGATAACTGCAAACCCAAATCCACCCTTGGGTTATGTGCATTTATTATCTGCATTATAATCCGTTTATAATTTATAGCGTGATAACAAAAATATTTACATATGATGTTATTAGGAATATTTTTTTTTAAATTATATGTTTTACTTATTTGACAAAGTGTTAACGGGAACTATTTTATAATTAAAAAGAAAATACAGTGAACATTTTTGCATGTTAATTATAGATACTTTTTAAAATGCATATAGAAGGTAGAGTGCAAAATTATTTTTTTAAAAATTTGAAGAAAAAATAAATTTTGTCAAGAGTTGCCAACAAATCGATTGCAATTTTTTAGAATCTTTTAGAAAAAAAGGAAACAACTCGCTATAATAAAAAATAAAAAAATCAAACTTGTCCGCATCTCTTTTTACCATATAAGAGAAAAAAAATTAAGGGATTGGGTTTTGGACAAAGTCAAGCTTAAACGTCCAATTTGCATTGAAATTCGTGCAAACATATTTAAAACTTAATAAATTTAAATAGTTTCTTGAATCTAAATGTTTATACGAATTTTGATTCAGATCAGACGGTTTAGGTCAGACTTTGGATGAGACTTTGTCCAAAGCCGTTTGGACAAAATCCCCACCCAAAAATTAAAACTTACTGTATTTTCTTTTAGCATGTTTATTCATAAAATTAGTAATTATAAACCCAAATAATCAACTAGAGTAGAAATTAAAGATTAGTTTTCTTTTTATATTTAATTTCCTTGAAATAAAACGAAAGGAAAATTTTAAACCAAATATTTTGTTATTTGATTATGAAAAAGAAAAAACCTTTTTACATATGGCTTAGTTTGTTTCTCTTAGCTTAGTCGATTGTGTCTTCTTCTTGAAAAACTATTATGAACTTGTAAATAAAAAACTTTGCAGGTCCTCGTATAAAAAAGAAGCTTGATATACTTTAAATTTCCAATAAAATAACGAAAAAGATTTACAATTGCTTTTCATCTGAAGTTAGATAGCTACAAGAATATTTAAGTCCGATTAAAAAAGTTACCTGATCTACTAGGGGCATTAATTCCACAAGATATTTGTTTCTTTTATGGGAATGTCACTTGAGTTGGGTTACGTTACTTCGCGAAAGTAAAGTGAGTGTTTTACTTTACGTCTATTTTTTAAATTTTAAAGTTCAAAACATCGATCCGAACCGTTTAAAATGATCTCCTTATTAAATTGTGCTTGGATACCAAATTTTAAAAAAATTAGAATTTTTTTACTATTTTTTGGGAATCTTTTAAAATCATTGTTTTTCAGAAAAATTTGGTCTCCAAGCACAATTTAATATGGAGATCAACTTGAACAGTTCGGAACTACTCGTACTATATATAGATGAAGATGTCAAATTAGAAATTATTTATGGTTATTATAAAACGTCTTGTATAAGTATAATCACATTTTTTAATACTATTTGTGAGTCTGGCTAGTATAATATCAGTGTCATTTCAGCCTATATAACACCAACTCCAAAATCTATCAAATCGACTTCAAACGGCGAATCCAAACCGTTCAAACCGATCTACTTCATTAGTTATGCAGTTACATGCAAACTTTATAATTTTTTGAATTTATTTAGTATCAAGTCAAGCAGTCAAATGTGTGAGTTTTTAAATTAATTTTAATACATTCATTTTTCAACATTTTTACCGCTTGATTTGATACTAAAATAACTCGAAAATATAAAAAATTTGCATATTAACGCATCACTCATAAAGTAAATCGGTTTGAACGGTTTGAATTAGTCGTTTAAAGTCTATTCAATCAATTTTGGAGTTAGTGTCATATGACACCGATGTCATACTAGCCGGACTCACTATTTGTGTTATTTGCAAATCCTATTGAGATGAGTGAACACTATTGAACGAAATTGCCAAAGAAAATTTTGTAGTCAAAGAATTAGTTTTCCATTTATGACATCACACTTGAGCGAATAATTTTTATTTTATACAAAAATAAGTTCAGGGAGCTGGAGCTACAAAAATGAGCCTATCAAATTAATATATATACCTAAGTACATATTTTTATGAACAAACATTCATGCTTCATAAATAGATAAAACGATTGGTATATTATTTTTTTAAGTGCACATCATTTTCTATTGCATCCACTAAATATACATAAAATTACAACATGACAAAAATATGTGCTTCAAAATTTTATATGCCAGATGCCAGTGATGGAATCATACACAGCTAACCGAATTTTTTTTAGTTAGCATAGTAAAAAAATCAAAATTAAATGATTACCACCCTCTCCATGGCTTTTCCAATACTACCACCCACGCGGACCCAGTTCGAGCACCAAAATGGGTTGGTGCGCAAACTGAGCTGGCGCACCAATATATTTTTTTTTTTAGTTCTGTTCTGAATTGTTTGAAATTTTTGAACTAAATTTGTTTCTGCTTTATTCTATTTTATTCTGTGGTATTTATAATTATATGTACACATAATATTTAACGGTGAAATTGTAGAAAATAAAACGCACAAGTTTAACAAATAAAATTTTGGACTAAATTTGAACTAAAAATTACTACAACAAATTATACGTACAATCTGAGCAGCATTTTGTACTAAGTAAGTTGGTGCGCAAATTGCTACAAATTACACGCACAATTCGATCAACATTTTATACTACAAATTATACGCAGAACAAAAAAAAATTTAGTCCAAAAATTTCAAACAATTCAGAACAGAACTAAAATATATATATATATATATAGAGAGAGAGAGAGAGAGAGAATGGCTAATATACAAACCTTTGTTCCTGGACTCAGGAACAAATGGTTCGGTTCTCTGATTTTCAAAGTCCAAACAGTCAATCCAAACCGTTAGATATTCAATCTATATTGAAATGTTCTTGGAGACCAAATTTTACATTTTTTAGAATTTTTTTACTATTTAAAACCGCTATTTTTCAATGGTGCATAAGTTTAATAAAATCAGCGGTTTTCAAACCAGCTTAATAAATAGTAAAAAAATTCTAAAAACTGTTAAATTTGGTCTCCAAGCACATTTTAATATAGATTGAATATCTAACGGTTTGGATCTACTGTTTAGACTTTGAAAATCAGAGAACCGAACTGTTTGTTCCTGAGTCCAGGAACAAACGTTTGTATATTAGCCATTCTCTCTGTCTCTCTCTCTCTCTCTCTCTCTCTATATATATATATATATAGTAGAACTAGGGTGCTCTCGAGTTCACCAAGCCCTTGGTGAACTCAAGTCCAAAACTCATCAGGTTGGCTTCAAACGACGAATCCGATCGTTGAAACCCGTCTACCTTACGAGTGATGCGTCTACATGGAAAAATTTTAAATTTTGAAATTAATTTTGCATAGAGTCAAGTGGTCAAAAAATGTGAAAAAATGAATGCATTAAAATTAATTTATTAACCTTCTAATTTTGACCACTTTACGCTATGCAAAATTAATTTCAAAATTTAAAATTTTTGCATGTAGACACATCACTCGTAAGGTAGACGGGTTTCAACGGTCGGATTCGTCGTTTGAAGCCGATCCGATGAGTTTTGGACTTGAGTTCACCAAGGGCTTGGTGAACTCGAGAGCACCCTAGTTCTACTCATATATATATATATATATATATATATATATATAGAGTAAGGCTACGGTGCTTTGCAAAGTAAACCACCCCGTTTACTTCGGGCTACTGATGTCTCATCATTAGACCTATAAATCCGACCAATTTCCGTACCACAATCTGTGTTTCAAACCACCAAATCGTGTCTTTTACATTGAATATACATTGAATATCTATAGACTGTGGTACTGCTGCATTTTCATTCTTACTTTGCAGAAAATGAGCCAAATCAAGGAAAATTGCGAGTTCTGGAACCCCCCACGCGGGTAGCGTCAGATCCCACGCGGGTAGCGTCAGACTTCAGCACCCGAACTTAAAACAGTCATAACTTTTGACTCGTAACTCCGTTTTGAGCGTATGACCACTTTTCGGAAAGCTCGCGAGAATATCTACAATCTGAGCCAAACCTCACTGCTCACTTCCACTCGACGCGACCCACATGAGGTGCACGTGACCCGCATCAAGTTAATTGCGCCAGGGCCCGATTAAAGCCCGTTAAGATGCCTATATAAGGCCTGGCGCAAATTGAGAAAAGGGACCCCCGACATTTCACACAAAAAAGGGATCTGATCGAGCGCGACAGAGAGAGGAGGCGATCTGGAGCCAGGGAGGATTCGGCCAGGAGAAGAAGATTCGGCCAGAAGCTTCGATCCTCTTCGATCCTTCATCTCTCACCATGATTTGCATTCTCTTTCTCTCTTTTATTTTGATTTTGCTCATGTCTGAGTAGATTTGTAGTTTCAGGGGTTTGGATTGTAGTCCTAAACTTTGTTTGATTATGCACATGGATTGATTCTGATTGTTATTTCGTGTTTCTTTGATTCTTGTATTATTTGTGATTGCTTGATCTAAATTGCTTGATTGATTCTTGATTGTCTACTGTTGAATGCCTTTGGTATTTCTTCTTGTAATAAGGCCTTCACATTCTTGCAAATTAGGTTAAGTACTTGAGGTAGGTCTGAGATCCGAAAGGTTAGGTCAATAGTAGCCGAGAGGTGAAATTTCCACTTGTTCCACTTGTGGATACCTTTAGTAAACAGAACTGAGAACTTAGGTTTAGATCAAACAGCTTGATTAAATCTAGGAAGGTGAAATTGCATTTCCAAACCAGGTCTGCTAAGCCAACACACGAGAGTTGAGGTTTAGTGACATTAGGTACGGTCAATCTAGTCTTACACGACTTAAACAACCAGTTTCTGACATGTGCAGACTCAGCTCAAGGGGCCATGCGAGTTGCGTGCGAGAGCACGCGGGCGCATCACTAGGGTCGCGTACGAGAGTACGCGAGTCGCGTGAAAGGTCCAGAGCGCTTGAGGGCCACGCGGGTCGCATGCGAGAGTATGCGGGTCGCGTGGCAGGTCCTGAGCAGCAAAGTTGAAGATGAAATCTAAAACCCTTGAAACGCCCTTTTATACAGTAGTACAAAACACAAACATTTAATTGATTTCACTTTTGTTCATACAATTGTTCATTACACTTGTTCATAAAATTGTTCATTTCATTTGTTCATACATTCATTACAAAACTTAGGAATAGTCAAACACACACAACCTTTACACTTCTAGTACCTAACTAGGAAGAGTAGAAAAATTTAGAAAGTGAGTCGTCCCTGTGGATCGATACCCGACTAAACTTCACGACAGGATTGTGCACTTGCGATCTGAGTCGAAGGTTTACAAGGTTTAAACTCTACAGATCCGTCTGTAGTGAAACTTTGTTCACCACTTTTGGCACGAACAGCTACTTTTTGGATTTTGAAAATCCAAACAACCGATCCGAACCGTTCAACATGTTCTAAACATTGAAATGTGCTTGGAGACCAAATTTTACATTTTTTGGAATTTTTTAACTATTTATTAAGCCACTTTGAAAGTTTCTGATCCGGTGGTCCAGAAAATTTTACTGTTTTTTACTGTTCACCGTCGGATCAGCGATTTTCAAAGTGGCTTAATAAATAGTAAAAAAAATCCAAAAAATGTAAAATTTGGTCTCCAAGCACATTTCAATGTTTAGAACATGTTGAACGGTTCGGATCGGTTGTTTGGATTTTCAAAATCCAAAAAGTAGCCCGAAGTAAACGGAGTGGTTTACTTTGCAAAGCACCGTAGCCTTACTCTATATATATATATATATATATATATATATATATATATTGGTGCGCCAGTTCAGTCCGCACAAAAAAAAAATAATCAATTTGGTGCGCCAGCTCAGTCCGCGCACCAACTTGGTGCACCTCCCCAGTCAGCGCACCAACTTGGTGCACCTCTCCAGTCCGCGCACCAATCTATTTTGGTGCGCAAACTGGGTTTGCGTGGGTGGTAGTATTGAAAAAACTATGAGGAGGTGATAATCATTTAATTTCAATTTTTTTACTGGAGTAACTAAAAAAAATTTCGGCACAGCTAACAACCACCTTCCTTTATAAGGAACTGACAGATCTCTCCAGTGCTGTCAGGACTGGAGACAACCAAACTTTCACTGAAAAAATGGTACAGCTAAAGGAACTGACAGATCTCTCCAGTGCTGTCAGGACTGGAGACAACCAAACTTTCCATCTTAAACTAATCCAGAATTAATTAACTTCATGTGGCACAGCAATCTATCGATCTTCGTGACTTCCTCTACAAGTAGTGTGCATTCTGAGTTCCATTTCCTTCTCCATATATACTTGGTATAAATAGCGGATATCAGGTTCATGACAGTCGATATATATATATATATATGTCATAGCGGATAGTATCACGTTCATGACAGTCGATATATGTCACAGCGGATAGTATACTCATGCATGGTGGTGGATATTTGTCATAACAGATAACATATGTATATAGTGAACATTTAATTAACGAGTTGTTGGTTCAACTATTTTCTTGTATCTTATCTTGATATTCAATTAAAAATATATCAAATTAACACAATTTCAGATTATACAATACAAAGTTGAACAATATTTCTAATTAAAGTGGAACTTTTAGAAGTTGAATCAACATTATATTAATTACCTTATGCATGCTATTAAACAAACTAATTTATATAATAAAAATATAAGTATATTAAAATTAAATGTTTTAAAAATAGTCATTCTTTGCCACAATTAATACACTACAGGAAAATAAAACATGGCCGGCACAATAAAAGAAATTAAAATGATGGGATTTTATACAATCCCGTTATTTGTCTACACTAAATAGGTCACCTCTATCAGAGAAGACGGTCAAATATGCTCGCTATTTTGGTTAACAACATAGTGTTTATCAGCCCCGCTAAATGTCTGCTATGGAGGGATTTTAATCAGTCATGCATATATATATATTCTTCGTGTACTGGTGCATCAATTAATGTTGATGTAATTATCTTTAATTCTTACATATATAAGAAAATTTTAATACTGGCTGCATACGTTGTCTCTATATATATACTATATATATGAGTGAGGCTATGGTGCTATGCATATACGTACAAAGAGCTAGCTAGTATAGTACGTAGCTAGCTAGAGTGTAATATATTTTACGTAAGGGAATACTTTTATGGACGAGATTTACAGATTGATGTTTTTGCTAAAATTATAAACAAAATGCAAGTAGCGTTAAACAATTAATTACACTTTAATTAGTAATATGTTAATGGATGTGTCTTACACGTAGATCGAGTTGCTGAGGGAATCTTCGTGTTATTGAGCCTCTCGTGCAAAGGGTACAAAAACAGAAAAGTAGGTATAGTTTAAAAGGATGAACTTCGGTTCTAAACCAATCCTCGTTCAACCATGCAGCAATATTAAAATATTGATTTTGCGGCCAGGTACAGTCTTTAATTCCTGTATTAATTAAGGTGTTTAGGTATACATGGTAGCCTATTTTTTATCCCTTTTAACTCTAATTTTTAATTGCTGACATTCTAATTACTCAAATCTGTTAGTAATTAAAAATCAACGAGTGTGCATTGAAAAAGAAATTTTTAGAATGTATTATAAATTTGAAAAAAAAAAAAATCACATATCAGATTTTCATATTTTTCCTATAATCGTCAATGAAAGTGTGCATTTTAAAAAGTTTCTTTTCACTTAACCATAATTTTTTTACTACAAGTCAGCAATTAGTTCTTTTTTCTAAAAGCATTGACCAATCTTTTAGTAATATAGTCCTTAATTTAGACTTTGTATAGAGTGAGTCTATGGTACTATACCTAGCACGGATAAGTTCGTACTGCAGAGCTATATTTTCATTTTAAATCTAATGGTCGATCTGAACCATTCAACGTGATCTCCACATGAATATGTACTTGCAGATTAAATTTTATATTTTTTCTAATTTGTTTACTATATTTTAAGATAGGTAGAAAATCACTTGATCTGAAAATTCTGGCCATCCAGAAACAGTGATTTTCTACCTATTTAAAAAATAGTCAAAAAATTCTAAAAATTAAAAATTTAGCCCACAAGTATATTCTTATATAGAAATTATGTTGAACGGTTAGGTCGACCGTTAGAATTTTGAAAACGAAAATATTGATCTGTAGTACTGACCAATCCGTACTATGCATAGTACCATAGACTCACTCCTTTGTATATTACCAATATGTTAGTAATTTAGTCCCTAATTAGTAATTACCAATTTGTAATTAGTAATTTAGACTCTAATAGTAATTACCAATTTGTCAGTAATGTAATCCCTAATTTAGACTTAAAAAATTATTATTACTATGTTTATTATTTTTTATATGAAAAAATATTATATATTAGAACTTATATCATGTTGGATAAAATTCGTAGTTTTCGAATGTACTTTAATATTTTTGATGAAATTTGAATCGTTAAAATTTGTTGTCCTGGCTTAAATCCTTGCTACGCCACGATAAACAACGGTTTGAATTTTGCTTCTGACCATCCATCCGCCTATCGATCATCGAATAATATATATGTATCCCATCATCTGATAAAAACTAGCTAGGAGTGGCATCCTTCTTAAGTGATTTGAATGAATGGTGCTGAAACCCTGTAGCATCCAAAAGCAGTGTCTCATATTATGATATTAGTAACCGTAGAACATACATTAGGACTCTGATTGATGTGCAATCCAGTAGGAGATGTGTACCATTACCATTGCTCGGAGTCTCAGTGAGATACTTGAAGCTGTAGGTTTTTAATTAATTAGACCTTTCCGTCTTTTCCAACTCCTGGAGCATCATGACAAGTTTAAGGTTTGAGGCCCAAATTAGGCCCGACAAAGAAAAGCCTTAATAAATTGATGGGCTGTCTATTGTGGGTGGATTTTGGCAGGTGTCAAAAGAGAGAAGAGGGCCTTGCAAATTTTTGTTATTTTTTAATAATTTCTATGAATAAGAAATTTCTATGAAGAGGTGGAAGGAGGTAATTACAGCGGAGAAGGGACCCACTTGTCAGAGGATATGTTAAGTGGAATATAGATCGAACACGCGTTCCTGGAACCAAAAAACAATGAAAGCCACGCATCGTCGGTTGATTGAATTTAGTAAAGTTTGATAAATCACCAACCGCTGAAAACAAATCCAACGCAAGAGAATTGAGATGACACTGTAGATGATACTGTTCATCTACAGTAACAAGACATCCCGGATTATATCTATAGATAGATATGTAAAAACGTGGTCATTCATATGTATGTAATTTGAAATATAACAAGTATGACTATACAAAAAATTAACGATCCTTCAAGAATGATCTTCAACCTAAATATGTTGATGCTGTTTCTGCGACAGTATAGATGCATCAGCAATTGAAGGCAATATAAAGAAGTTTGTATTAGGGATGTAAAGCTAACAATTCAAAAGGGGTTCTCTTGCTGAGATAATCATAGTAGATAACAATTCAAAAGTAAGGTTAGATAAATGTCAAATTTGAGTTAATTTTTCTTATTTAATCTTTCTTAGTTAATTTTTCTTATTTACTTGAAGAATGATCTTCAGCGACAGTATGGATGCATCGGCAATTGAAGCCGCTCTTTAAATGTTCATAAACCTATAAAGGTTTCTTCTACAATGGCAATATTAGAGATGTAAAGCTCTTTGTTGATACGCTATTTCAAGCAGTGTTGTAAAAAAGGGTCTTAACGGCTGATTAAATGCCCGTTTAATCGTTAACGGCAGTCAAACTATTACGAATACATTAATCGAGGTCTGTTTGTGGATTTCTTCTGATTAATCGGCCGATTATTCCCGATTATTCCGTTTATTCCCGATTATTCTGTTTAGTCAAAATTTAGCATACAAACTTTCATTTAATTGTTCATAAATTCTTTTAACTCGATTCCAAACTTATAACTTTTCACATCAGAAGACAACATGTATTTGTACCACTAAACCAAAGCTAATTCTTAACCATTACATTGTTTATTTTTTTGAGGAAACCATTACATTGTTTATTAAATTAATAAACTATTATTTTTTGTTGTAATATTCCGCAGACCAACTTGCCAACCACACAAGTCTAATTGGCAGGGTGTAAAATCTCTGTTTTGTATCCTAGCTAGCCGTTGTCCTTCAACCTCACTGCACATGCATACTTCTCTTCGCTAAATTCACAAAAAATTGTGCTTTCGTCCCCACCAACCAACCTCTCTTATCTCACTCAGGAGGAATTTAAAATAATTAGTGATTTCAAAATGAACAATTAATTGCTAACCATGAGTGTTGACCAAAAATCGCAAACCCTAGAATTTTTATTGTTGAGTAATTTATTTTTGCAAAGTCTTTTAAACTTGATAGTGTTTTAGAATACCCATTTATTATAGATAGACCCCTAGCGAAACTATGCAATAATTTCTTGTATGAATGAATACTTGGAATTGTGTGTAATCATGGTGCTTGTGACACAAAAATATTTTATTTTTCAGAAAAAAAAACGAAAAATACAAAAAAAAATCAGAAATGAGAAAAATCCAAAAAAAAATAGAAAAATAAGAAAAAGAAAAAAAATAGAATAAAAGATGGAGGATAAAAAGAGTACGGGTGCCTACGCAAGACTGGTTACCAATAGGCTCGAGAAAACCTCCCAAATTTAAATTCTTGTACATATTTAATTTTTCAAAAATAGTCACAAGTACCAACACACTTAGTTGTCATACTTTGCTCCAATCAATTGGGAAGGAAAATTAAAATTTATATCATTAGAATTCCTATTGATTGGAAGGGATCCATTTATAATCGAAGGGGAAATTAATACTCTCAATTTTAAGGATATTTGTGAAATAAATTGTTCGATGATAATTTTTCTAGGGTAAGCATAATGAGGTCAATCATGGGGTGAATAAATTGTTCAAGGGAGAGGTCATGAATATTTTTAAAGTTCTAAATTTTTATTGTCATGCCAATTGTACCAAACCTAAGCCCTAATTTAATTTTTAACAAAACCTTGAGATTGTATGGTTTAACCTAGACCGGATCTTTGACCAGCTGGGATGTCGTTGCTTGAGGACAAGCAACAATTCAAGTTGGGAGGCGTGATCAGAGTCAAAATAATGATGATTTACGTAGGGTTTTGGCTTAGGTTTTGCATATTTTCTCACACTTATGTTTAATTAATTAGAGAAAAAGGCTACTGTCACCCTTCTTTATGTTTTATTGCAGAAAACAGGTTTTGGGACTATTTTACACCAAATGGAGCTAGAATCGGGTCAATCGGATCAGCGACGCTCATCGACTAAGTCTCTGTTACGGCCCGTATTGCCTAATACGGACCAGGCCTAGCACAGACCAGAAGATAGTGCTGGAAGCATTAAACCCTAACCGTCAAGGTCCTAATACGGACCGTATTGCCCAATACGGTCCGTATCCGAAGGCGTCTCTTGGGGAATAACTGCCGACAGCTATTTCCAGATCAGTTTCTTAGCCCCTACTCAATCTCCAGACGTCCCTCCACTCCTATATAAGGCCCCTGGGCAGAAGGAATAGTTATCTTTGTAATTAGGGTTAGATTTGATTAAAGTGAGAAGAGAGGAGTGCTTGTAACAATGCCGTTCCGCGGCTAAGTTCATTTTCTTAGGGCTAGGCAGTAAACCTTGTTACTCTTGATGTTTTGATATATATATTTCTGTTGATTATGATTTCTTGTTGTTGAAACAAAATGCTTTTGTGATTTACTATCTCTTCATCTAATTTCAATGATCTAGTTTAAGTCCGTTAGGGTAGTGACAGTGCTTTAATGGCAAGAGAAACTATTTGTATGAATTAGCCTCGTTGAGATTTATTAGGTTTATGTGAAGAAAACCTTAGCGGGGAAACCATAAACCAGACCAACAAAACGCGTACCAAATTCCATCATTTGCGTAAAATAAATCGCAGTGATCTTTGTAGTAATTTGGGGTATTTGAGAGATCAGACATTTGCGTAAGGTAAATCGCAGTGTCCTATGTAGAATCTCAGTGAAAGATCTGTCATTCTCGCGTAACATAAATCGCAGTGACCTATGTGGTGTCTTTCATTAAACAACAACAGGAAATCAGACGCAACAGGAATATATTGTCAAGGCGGATTGAGTGGCAATGGTGTGCCGAAACCCTAGGAATTCTCATCTCTATCTTTATTTTAATTACTTTTAATTGCTTCCTAATTTACATTGATCAAAACAACATCTCTCAATTTTCAGATTTCGTCTAGCCTTTCGAAAGATTGTGATTCGATCGCTCAAAGCATTGAACCAATATTTCCTGTGGATCGACCTCGAATATACTACTCGATAGGATTGTGCGCTTGCAGTCCGAACCGATAGCATTTCCGAGTTTATAAATATTAAAAGAAACATTGCTCTCTTTTGAGTGATCAGGCTACGTGATGGACCTTTTTGGTTCTGTCATGTTTCCTGATTCCAGCGGTGACCAGATGCCGATGATGTATCTCCCGTTGCTGATGGACCTTGAGCGACCGTCGACGTACAACTGGGGTGGGGCTGTCCTGGCGTATCTATACTCCCACCTGTGCCGTAGTAGTGAGGTAAGTCACCAACTCTTAATTTAGTGTAAATTATTTAATCAATCAATCCATCAAAATACACTGACGTGTAATGTTCTTGAAAATGCAGCCGAAAGCGAAGCAGATGTACGGGCCGGTACTCCTGCTTCAGCACTGGTCGTGGTCACGGCTACCGGTGGGCCGTCCTATCCCCAATGAGGCACCGGATTGGGGAGAGCCGGATGTGTTTAGATGCCCAACATACGCCAAGAAGTGGCACGGTTTTCACCACTACTTGGATCGGACCCACGGTGCTACCGTTGGGATCAGGCCAGTACGGTCAGAGCTTTAGAGTTTGCCTGCAGCTCTTGTTGAGTGGACACCGTACGATCAGTGGTACGAGGAGTTCCTCTTGCCGGGCAGTGTGGGTGACGAGCAGGAGCGGGCGATGTGGTTCTACCGAGGTCCACTAGTACACTTCTGGATAGTGGAGCACCACTATCCAGAACGGGTACTCCTCCAGTTTGGACGAGCGGCGTTGATTCCCACAGACCCATGTTTACCGATGTCCACGCACAGAGACCTGCACAGGTAAGCCGTAGTCTATTGTATTTATTGTCAAATAAATCATCCTACTTGATAGCTTCGTATTGAAACTAACATCTTCCTTACAGGATAACCCACCGAGGGTGACTGGATAAGGACTGGAGCACCCATTTCGATGCATACTACGGGACGGCCCAGGATCCTCAGTATCTGGACTTCTATCACCTGCCAGATGCCATCCAGCAGACCCATGGGGATCCCCAGTTGAGGCACGATGTTTGGTACACGCAGGTCTGCATGGCGAGTGTGTATTTGCAAGGCGATTACGGTGCCCATCTCCGCGACAGGATCATGACCGATGATGGTTACCATCCCAACGGTCGTTCTTGGGCTCGCCAGGTAATGCATCTTTTTTACCATAGTTTTTCTCTAACTTAGTAGTTTATCAAGGTTTGATCTGACATGTCAAATTTTTTTCAGCTTCTGGCCGCGATCAAGGAATGCGGGCATGGGATCGCCATGCTGGGGAAGAAGAACTGGAGACGGCTTGGGTACCGTGTCCTCAAGAAGAATGCGAATGTGGTTGAGGATGCCGGACACGGTGGAAAGATCATCGGTATGCTGCGAGACGCCGGAGAGAACATCAACTGGCGTGAGGTAGATCCGACCGAGCCCGACCCGAGCTCGGTTCTGCTAGATGATATGCCATCTTCCCCCGATTCGCATCCAGAGTGGGACTACCATCGTTGGGTATTGTCCAGCATTGGGTGGACGGCATGGTACGATGAGCATGGACGTCCGGTGCAGACTCAGGTATGTCATACTTCAGTATCTGTCAGGTTTTAATAAATGTCTTCATTCATATCAAATTTAATAATTTATGTGTATGATTGCAGGGTCCGGCAGAGATGCCGCCACAGCCACCACCTGCGGAGACCGATACTTCTGAGTACGAGTCCCTCTCGTGCAGTCTCCAGGACTTCGGGGTATTCGATGAGGATTTCATTACGGCACCGGCATGGCCCCGATATGGCACAGAGATGCCGCATGATGGAGAGGCTAGTGGTAGTGGGTCTCATACTCAGCCTGCATTTGGGACTGAGTTCGCCGCATCTATCTTCAGTACACCTCCGCCAGTACCGCCAGTCTCCACAGGCGATGCCAGATGGGATACCGCCGAGCAGATACTCAGGTCTGCCGATGCTAGTGTGGAGACCGAGAGAGACAGAGTCTGGCCGCGCGAGCGCCGGAGTACCGCCTCAGCGATGGTCCCCCTCTCCGTTTTAGTTGTATTTTTACTAGTTTTGTACTATTTATATTTGATATACTATTTATGTTTGGTATATTTGGATTATCCTATATTTCGGTTCTTGTGTATGTGTGCTTTTATGATACTATTTTTATATTTTACAGATCAAAATAAATTATCATGATAATGCTAAACAGAAAACATTACAACATTAAAATAGTAGCACAACATAAAAAATAAACAGAAAAATATGTTAAACAGCAAAAATAAACTCATCAAGATTAAACCGACCTTTTTATTAATATCCAAAGTTGAATAAAAAGTTTGAAAACCATCATCTGGGGTTTCAAAAGTTTGAGCTTAGTCAGAAAACCATCATCTAGGGTTTCAAAAGTTTGAATATGAAAAGGTGATCACGCCTTGGATGTAATTAACCAAAACAAAAGGCTGAAATTTTGTAAAAATAAATAAAATCTAAAAATAATGCAATTAAGTCAAAATCTTTCATGTGAAAATCGTATCTTCGAAATTTCAACTAAAATTTATTGTGATTATATAAAGTTGAGACTTAAAAAAAAACAAGCGATTTTGCATAAGTCAAAATTCACCCTTTATCTATCATTTTAATTTCGAAACGTATCATGTTATAAATTATTTTGAAAAAAATTCGATTATAAATCGTAAATTAATAAAATGCCGTATATCATGTAGTTATAAGAGTATATGTGCTATATTGTTTTATGGCAAATTCTTCCGTGGACTAATACCCGACATTTTTATTAAATTCCAAAGTTGAATAATGCGGGTTAAAAAAAGAAAGAAAAAAAAGAGTAAGCCAGCCAGAAAATGGCCTGCTTAGGGGGGAGTAAGCCGGCCATTTTCTGGCCGGCTTGGGCATTTTTCGATATTGGGTCCGATTCTGGGCATAATGAATAATTTGTATTAAACTTTGGATATTAATAAAAATGTCGGGGTAGATAGCCGACATTTTTATTAATATCCAAAGTTTAATACAAATTATTAATTATGCCCAGAATCGGACCCATTATCGAAAAATACCCAAGCCGGCCAGAAAATGGCCGGCTTAGGTCCCTCCCTAAGCCGGCCATTTTCTGGCCGGCTTGGTACCTTTTTTTTTTTTTTTAACCGTAAAAACTCTATATAACGCACCCCTCCCTTCAGAAGAAGGCACACAACCCGAGGCAGCTCGCTAATCACTGTTAAGGTAAATTTTTTTTATTTTTTTATTATTTTTATTATTTTTTATTATTATGTTTTATTTTATAGAATAATTAATTATATTATTAAAAAATTTAATAATAAACCCTATAACCCTAAACCCTATAACCCTATAACCCTAAACCCTAAACCCTATAACCCTATAACCCTATAACCCTAAACCCTAAACCCTAAACCCTATAACCCTAAACCCTAAAACCCTAAACCCTATAACCCTATAACCCTATAACCCTAAACCCTAAAACCCTAAAACCCTAAAACCCTAAACCCTATAACCCTATAACCCTAAAACCCTAAACCCTAAACCCTAAACCCTATAACCCTATAACCCTAAAACCCTAAACCCTAAACCCTATAACCCTATAACCCTATAACCCTATAACTCTATAACCCTAAACCCAAAAAGAAGTAGTAACCAGTCAATTATTTACTATTTAGTTACCTGACAAATGTTTACCATTTAGTAACCTGACAATGTTTACCATTTTCTAAAATGTAGTTTGTTTACCATAGCCTTTATTTCATTACACTATGGTGGGAAGATGCTTAATAGTGCACAAGGGGCGTATTACAACAAAGATGCAGCTCATTCATTGATGATTCCAGATGACATCTCACTTTTAGACCTGAAATCCCTAGTTTACACACACACCGGTTACAACCCAGAAAGGTGTGACCTAGAATTGGCAACCCGATATTGCCATCCCTCCAGCGGAAAATTTATGGTTGCGAAACTGGTAGATGAGAGTACGTAGAGAGGCATGTTTGGTCATTTGAGGTCCCAGGGTAATTATCTAATAGAAATATTTGCTAGAAGATTTCCGATAGAGCCCGGGGTTAGAAGTTCGGGCTCTGAATCAGCGGCACCACATTATAGCCCACAACCAGAAACCTACAGACGTGACTCCACCTTACTCCTCAACGAACCTGACCCAGAACCTTACAACTACGTCACTCCACCAGCACCTCAACGAAGACACTCAGTTGCATCCCCACCTAGACACAATCGAGGCAGACCAAGACACTCAGTTTCAACCCCACCTAGATCCGTAAATGTGGCTCCTTTACCGTTACCTCCAGTATCACCTTACCCCAGACCTGCACCAGTAGACGATGCAAGCTGCCCGGACTTTGAAGATATTAATGAAATACCGGAGGACGAGCTGACGAGCGAGGATGAATTTGAGAGAAATGTGGGGGGATTCAGATCACATGGAAGGTTGCGATGAAGACGGGCCGGTTGAAACAGCTGAAAGGCATACTGATGAGGGGGGGCCGCTTAGTGGCCGGACTGATACGCACCCGTTCCCAGACCTCAATGATGTGTCTGAGTTTAGAGAAGCAGATATTGGTTATTATGGGCAACGGATTGAGTACAAAGGTGAGCTGACTGCAAACCAATATTTTAAAAGCAAAGAAGACCTAATGAAGAAGATCAGAGAGCACCATATAACTAAGAATCAGGAGTTCAGATCTTGGAAAAGTGACAGGGATCGGGTTACTCTGTTGTGCAAGGACAAGAATTGCCGTTACGAGCTTAGGGCAAAGCCGACGGGATGTGGAGACGCATGGGTTATAACTAAGCAGCCCAGGCCTCACACATGTAGGACTGAGAGTACGAGGGACGACCACGAATGTCTGACGGCAGCACTCATTGCCGATGTCATTGAGAACGCCATTAAAAAGGACCCGTGTATGAGCATCCAGACGGTGGCAGACATTGTTTTGTCTGTGTATAACAATGTGACACCTAAATACAACCGACTGTGGAGGGGCCGTGAGCTGGCAATAGCCCGATAATTTGGGAGTTGGGAGATTTCATACAGCTTGCTGAGACCACTGTTGCTTGCAATTTGCCACAACAATCCCGGCTCGACCCACCAATTTCTGACCAGCCCGGTACGGAATAAGGAAACAGGACTAATCATGCCAGGTGTTGTCCAGTTCAAAGTCGTAGCCTGGGCGTTTGGTCCATGAATTGCAGCGTTCCAGTACCTGAGACCAGTGATCAGCATCGATGCCTGCTTCTTGTCTGGGCGATATGAGGGGAGGTTTTTGATAGCTTGCGGCTACGATGCCGAGAACCAATTGTTGCCTATTGCATTTGCAATTGTGCGGCAGGAGGATACTGAGAATTGATGTTTTTTCTTGCAGTGGTTGAGGAATGAAGTGCTCGGATGTAGTAGATTTATATGTGTCATATCAGACCAGCACAAGGGGATCAAAGCTGCACTGACAGCTGAATACGGGTGGCCTCCAGAGCTTTTTGTGCACATGTATTGTATGCAGCATGTTGCTGACAACCTGGTCAAGAACTGTGGAGGAGACAGATGGTACGGATGGAGGTTCAGGGAAGGAGCAAAGAGGAAGAAGCCGAGAAGATTGAAAGAGATGTTCGAAGAGTTTGCTCATGTATGTCTAACTTATAACATTTCGTTTAATTATCTTATAAGAATTTTATGAAAATGAAATAACACCCCTTTGTTTTTGTGCAGCTAAATCCGCAGTGTAATGCATATTTAAAGAGAGTGGGCAAAATACGTCCTAATGATGTGATGGAGCCGTCCAATTATGAGAAAATTTTCCAAACCTGTGACGGAGGATACCGGTTTGGTATCATGACAACAAACGGCTCCGAGTCGCTCAACAATGTCTTCCGAACGAGTCGTAGATTGCCTGTTTGTGCCATAGTGGAGGATACGTTCTACACGTGCAACAGATGGTTTGTTCAGCGGCGTCAGCGAGCAATGGAATTACAAGACAATGGACAGGTTCTGTCTGACTGGGTTTTGCAGAAGATCAGAAAACGTTGGGAGAAAGCTGGAAAAATGCGGTTGGTGCGTTACACGCAGGGCCAAGGTCAGTACCAAGTTTCATCCTCAAATGAGTACGTTCCTTGCACCCGTAGCGACATGGGCAACATGGAACCCACTCACAGGGAGTTCATGTATATTGTGACGCGCGGTCCCGACAGACAAATGGAATGCACTTGCAGAGGTATCCAATTAACTTCTATTCCGTGCGCTCATGTCTTAGCTGTTTGCCGTGACCGAAACTGGCAAGAGGACGACTTTGTTGCAGACTGGTATAAAACACCCTATCTTGTGAGTACTTGGAGCCATGTGTTCAATCCAATTGGCAATATGGGAGACTGGCCTCCTAATCTTGGAGACAGAATCCTTCCGAGTAGTGGTTGGATTAGGAAGGCGAGGCGACAACACACCCGTCGTGTAATGACGATGGATGAAATGGAAGGTAGACGAAGGGGGCATCATCCTCGCCGTTCTACTTCCGATAGCCAACGAAGAGGTATGTAACATTCATCAAAAATTATTTTTCTTTTCAATTTATACCAACTTACTAAGTAACACATGCAAATGCAGAGGCAAGAATCGCAGCAAATGCGGCAGAAAATGAGCGAGTAATGGCGTCGGGAAGTGGGTCCGGAGGGTCACGGCGTAGCACAGCTACGAGCCGTTTAGATGCAACTGCTATGTATGCCGAAGCAATGGGAGAGGCGGTTGCCATAGGAGGAGAGGCGGTTGGGGTGCAAGGGGAGCCATCTGTCCAACCGAGGAGGTCCACTACTAGACGCACAACAAGAGCATCTACAAGCCAAGCAGGGCCATCTGGAGCCCAGGCCGGCCCATCTACAAGCCAAGCAGCGCCATCTGGAGCCCAGGCCGGCCCATCTAGTGAGCAACCAGAGCCATCTGGTAGACCATCTCGTAGGGCATCTTTCGCAAGTGGTTTACTTCGGGAATTAAATTTTAGACGTAGCAATAATAGGTGATTTGTATGCATGTTGTAAAAAGTGTGTGGACTCTATTTGCAATTTGTGTGTACTTTATTATTTTGTACGAAACTCAGAAATAAAATATTTGACTCTAATAATTTGATCTTCATAGTGTCTATCTTTTAAAAAAAAACAAAAACAAAAACAAAACAAAAAAAAAGGTACCAAGCCGGCCATAAAATGGCCGGCTTAGGGAGGGACTAAGCCGGCTATTTTCTGGCCGGCTTGGGGTATTTTTCGATAATTGGTCCGATTCTGAGCATAATTAATAATTTGTATTAAACTTTGGATATTAATAAAAATGTCGGGGTAGATAGATACAAGAATATTTAAGTCCGATTAAAAAAGTTATCTCATCTACTAGGGGCATTAATTCCACAAGATATTTGTTTTTTTTATGGGAATGTCACTTGAGTTGGTTTACGTTACTTCGCGAAGTAAAGTGAGTATTTTACTAATTTACATGTATAGGTTACTGGAAAATAATTAAAAATAAATAACAAATTAAATACATTATATTTTATTAATTTACAAATTAAATGAGTGTAAATTAAATGGATCATGTCTGTATACATGTAATGGTCAGTCCACTAAACTCTAAAAAATTAAATGAGTGTACATTAATTATTTTTAATAATTAAATTAATTATTAAAAAATAATTAATATATTAAAAAATTTTAAAAATTTAAATTAAATAAAAAATTACCTAAAAGCTCAGGAGTTGAAAGGGACGGAGGTGAGTGAGTTGTGAGGGGAAAGAGAGAAAGATGAGTTTTTATAGGGTGCAAAACAGCAAAAAAAAAAAAAAAAAAGAGGGTGCCGGCCATTTAATGGCCGGTTTGAATATTTTTATCAAAACCCAACTGAGCTGGGTATATTTATTAATTTCTAATTAACTTTGGATATTAATAAAAATGACGGGAAACTCTCCTCTGGATAACTTACTTTTTGATAAAAATAATATCTTGTGATATCTTTTTATTAATTTATTTTCAATATAATGATTATCTTCTAAATAACTTGTGGTATTATTAATTATTTCATTAAAGTTCAATTGGATTATTTTTTCTAATTTTTGCTCATCACGTGCGCTAATATTAATGACGAGCTAATTTTAATGACGAACTAGGAATTATTTATTGTGAAAATCTCCATTGAGAGTTCCAAACGCGTGGCAGTGTTGGCAGTTCTCGTATAACGAAAGTTCTTTGAAGTACTCGCTTTATTTCTTTTTATTATTTTAATAATTTAATAGGTTTTTCAAAAAAAAAAATTAATTTAATAAGAAATTCTCAATGAAGAATCAAAGAATCTATTTGATTCCCAGTTAGCTTTTGGTTCCTAATTCACAAGGCTTTACTTGTTTTATATATTTTATATTACGATGAATCATTGAGCTTGGAAGTTGGACCACATGAACGAAGGAAAAGGGAAAAATATATCTCAATATTTAAATGTCTAAACTCGTCGGGCGAGTAAATGAGTCATCGACTGAGATCCGACTTCTAGTTAAATACCCATTACCTCTTGCTGTAAACAAAATGCAGCGTCTTTCTCCCGCGAGAAAATTCCTGCTCCCGTGTGGGCATGAGATCCGATTTCTAGTTAAAAAACCCCATTACCCCTTGCTTATTTATACCCTCCTCAAGGCTTTCAGCTGATTTAGTAAAACCCGAATAAACTTTACATCTTTCCCAACATGAGAAACTTTGCACTTGCTTTTCTTTATATTCTTCTGCAACTCACCACTCTTCTTCTATCACCTCCATCAGCACCTCCATTGGTACAGATACAGATACAAGTGTCATCTTCCAATCTCAGCTTCCTGCATTTTCCAATATCTTCACAACTAACTTCTCCGCCTCCCAGTCCATCTTCTACATCTCAGCCATGTCATCAATTTCAAACTAGTGCACATAATGCTACAAGCACACCAACCACAGCCAGCGACTCAACCGAGCTTGATTTGTGTATAGGCCTACTCAGCAAACTAATCCACACAGTAATTAACCGTGTTGATGCTAAAGAAATCAATTGCTTGACATTTGCCTCCAAAGTTAAAATCATGGAGAACCTCCTTTCCACAATTGAGATGGCTCTTGATTGCGACAAGCATGTCGAGTTCACGCAGCACGAACGATGCCCTTCTTGAGCATATATCGAAGTACTTCAAATTTCCATGTCAGTTTTGTACTAGGGATTGTGTTAATAAGTCAAATTTCTTGTCAGTCTTGTCGTTAGACTATATTATAATTATTTCCTACAACTTGATTAAGCGTCTGTGAGAAGAGTTACATCCTTCAAGAATGATCTTGAACCTAAATATGTTGATGTTGTTTCTGCGACAGTATGGATGCATCGAAGGCAATATAAAGAAGTTTGTATTAGGGATGTAAAGCTATTTGTTGATTTCAAGTGGTGTTGCCACTTTTGGGCCTACTATATTGAAAGAAAAGCCCATTTTAAATGTTCTTAAACCTATAAAGGTTTCTTCTACAATCAATGGCAATATAAAGAAGTTTGTATTAGGGATGTAAAGCTATTTGTTGAAACGCTACTTCAAGTGCGTTTTTGTAATTCTGTGGTCACTTTTGGGCCTGTTCGCGTGATTAATTAGTATGCCTTTATATTGAATAGACAAAAGCCCATCATAGTTTTGCATGACCCCTTACGTCTCTGGCCCAAATTTTGAAAACTGGGCGGCCCATTCACCGTGACATTAGGCAAACAAATTCCGGGCTCTTATTTATTTATTTTATTCGTTTATTTTTTTTTTTAGAAAGCCCGTAGGCATTACTAATTAACTATAGACAGATATATACATATTAAATCACGTATGTGTTTAACCTTTCAACCCATCTAGAGATGTCAAATTTCTTGTTTCACCCTTCTACAATGTAAATATTAGTTATTGACCTGTTCCCTATCTATAAGAGTGCTCAAATTGAGATCTCCTCCTAAAAGGTGTTCACTGTTTATCTCATCCTCTAAATATCTTTTGAATATAATAAAAAGCAACGACTTCTTCAGAGATACTTTGGGGATTGGACATTTAGTGAATAAAATAAAAGAGCATTCTATTCTAAGGAGTTTATGATATAATTAAGTTGCCATAGTTACATTTAGTGAATAAAATAAAAGAGCATTCTGTTCAAAGGAGTTTATGATACCGTTTATGTATGACCACAACAACTAATTTTAAAAAGTAATATTAATCTTGATGACTAAAACATACATCGCATATAAATTATGGACTATTAGAATTGCTTTTCTTATATGGTTAAGATGTTGAAAAAAAAATTTGATTGCAACTTTTGTGCTAATATTGTTTTTATAAAATAAATACTTCTATCAATTTAAATATGTATTTTATTACATATCTTTTTTTCAGAATTGGACAGAAGTGTCTCCATAAAAAGATAAAACCTTTCATCATCATCATATATATATATGTGTGTGTTTAAACACATACAGTAACAAGACATCCCGAATTATATCTATAGCCAGATATGTAAAAACGTGGTCATTCATATGTATATAATTTGAAATATAACAAGTATGACTATATAAAAAATTAACGGTCGAACCGATTAATCCGCCGGTCCAACCAGTGAACCGTTGACCCGAAGCTTTACCGGATCGATGTCCGATCTAGTTCTGATAACATTGCTCTGAACACTTACTACACTGATTTTCTCCTTACAATTTTTTTATATGAATATTGTCATATAAGCAATTAATTGATAACATTTCTTTTTTTTTAAGTTATTGATGATAACAAAATAAGAAATTAATTAACATGTTTACTCACTAAAATATTGATTGCCTTTGATTACCTTCCTATTTAATGTAGAGGTAAAGACAAAATAGTTCATTTCATTACACACAAACAAAAATTATAAAAAGACAAATACTGTTAAAGATGAAAATATTTGATCAGAGTTGCTTCTATTTAAATTTTGAACCTGTAGCAAAGCACGGGCACAATACTTGTAATATTATAAAATATTTGGACTTATGGCTTTTAATTATTAGAAGGAAATGTTTTTAAGGAAATATAGGCGCTTGATTTTCATAATACAATAAATTTGTTATTTTTTGTTCTATATATTTATTTTATTTTATTTTTATATACAATATATAGTTCATAAGCAATTCAATTATTTGATATTTTTTATTTATACATGAAAAATACCAAACAATATGAAGAATTGTTATTGATTTAGCATTAATGATATTAAAAAATAAAAAAATAAACTTTTTTAAAATATTAAAATCAGAATAAATTTATCAAGGGTACTGCGTTCCTTTATATCGAAATATTTATGGAATTATGTTAAATTAGCAATTAGAGGATTAATATTTGTCACAAATGATTGTTTAGAGACTTACTTGTCACAAAAGTTCGGGAACTCCGTAGCAATAACCCCTAGCTATATATTTAAAAATATTTATAGGTTGTTATCTGTCAAAACTCAAAAGTCAATCGATCTCTGCTGACGCAAGTATCTTCACCCCATGTCCCCATCGCCCCCTTCTTTCCATCGTCCCCCAAAACCCCCAACAAAAAACCACACACAGTATATATATGTGTTTGCTGCTAGCTCTTTTTTCTCTACGATTCTAGCAGCGCTTACAACTAATTTAATTAGTACAATCCGCAACATGAGAAATTTTGCAATTCCTATTCTTTATATTCTTTTGCAACTCACCACTCTTCTTCTGTCACCTCCATCAGCACCTCCATTGGTACAGATACAGATACAAGTGTCATCTTCTAATCTCAGCTTCCTGCATTTTCCAATATCTTCACAACTAACTTCTCCGCCTCCCAGTCCATCTTCTACATCTCAGCCATGTCATCTATTTCAAACTAGTGCACATAATGCTACAAGCACACCAACCGCAGCCGCCAACTCAACCGAGCTTGATTCGTGCATAGGCCTACTCAGCAAACTAATCCACACAGTAATTAACCGTGTTGATGCTAAAGAAATCAATTGCTCGACATTTGCCTCCAAAGTTAAAATCATGGAGAACCTCCTTTCCACAATTGAGATGGCTCTTGATTGCGACAAGCATGTCGAGTTCACGCAGCACGAACGATGCCCTTCTTGAGCATATATCGAAGTACTTCAAATTTCCATTTCAGTTTTGTACTAGGGATTGTGTTATTAAAGTCAAATTTCTTGTCAGTCTTGTGGTTAATTAGACTATATTATAATTATTTCCTACAACTTGATTAATCGTATGGAAATTTGAAGTACTTCGAGTATGGATGTATCAGCAATTGAAGGCAATATAAAGAAGTTTGTATTACGGATGTAAAGCTATTTGTTGATTTAAGTGCTGTTGCCACTTTTGGGCCTACTATATTGAAAGAAAAGCCCATTTTAAGTTTGGCATGATTCGTTATATCGCTGGCCCAAATTTTGAAAAATTGGGTTGGCCACTCGCCATTATAAGATGCAAACAAATTCCCTGTTTTCATTTTCTTAATTTATGTTTACCAGCTATTGGGAAAGTCAAAGTTTTCAACAGTAAATTTCACCCAGACATTTTTCTTACAACAGTAAAGTTTACCAGTTAGTATAGTTTTCGAGGGCTGTACGCCTCTACGCGGTCGGAAGCAAGTACAAAAAAAAATACTGAAAAAATATATTATACGCGGTTTGGTCACAAGACTCAGAACCTTCCAGATATCGTCTTCAGTTGGTCGAAGTTTAAGATCAGTCTAATAATTCACAAAATCTACAAATTTTCTGATGTGGCGCAACATGTTAACTTTATCTGGAATGATAGCCAATTATATAGTTACACGTCATCAGTTGTAGTTACGAGTATAATTTTCGACGTAACTTCAATTTCTCTTTTGGAATTTTAGGCCATTAATTAACAGATAAATAAAGCTTCCTCTTCGCGAGCGAATCTTGCCCCAATTCTAGAGAATTCCAAGCAGCTCTCTTTGTGCGCTCCTTCTCCGTGCTTTCGACGCAAACTCGCGAAGCACTCTTTCGATCCAAGAGATACAATATGACTCATATCCTTTTTCTTTCGATTTATTGTATTTCTTACAAGTCGAATCGGTTTTAAGTTTGCAATCAATTCATATGATCAGAATTATTTGATCTCTCCCTTTATTTTCAGAGCCTTTTATTTTATCTTTGTACTTTGTAGGCTGAATATTTTCGTTTGATTATCGGTTTTAACAATGAGCTAGATCGTTCGTATATAGGAAATGATGCCCGATTCGATGCTGAATTTTAGGTCCGGTAGTTAGATTATTTGCCCTCGAAATTCGAAATTGGGTTTGCTTTGGGAGAGAAGTTTTGGATCTGATTTCTTTTCCACTGCTGTGCGGTGGGCGTTATAATATTATCAATTTGTGAAAATTTGCCGCAATTTATAATGCTGGTACTCAACTGTGTAGAAAATGTATTTATCGTTTTCCTCCTTAACTGGATTTGATCCACGTGGAAATCAGAGAGATCGTGACCGTGAAAGAGCATCGGCTCGTAAACAGGCTGCTGCAAAGGGGAAAGAAGATGGCCTTACACCTGAGCAGCGGCGTGAAAGGTAATTTATTGTAATATTTATGGTTTCAAATTGAACTTACAAAATTGCTAGAGATCTTCGAAAAGCTATAATTTTGGTTTACTTGGGCCATAGTTGTTTCATGATTTTTTATTGAATTGTATTGACATTTCCTGGAAGCCATTGAATTGATATAATAATAGGAAGATCATGAATAATAGAAAGAAATCAGCTTTCTTTATGAGGATTATTTGTGTTATGTTATAATTCAATAATAATGTCTGAATTTTTCATCTTTAAAGGAATGGTGTATGTAGAGATCTATGAAGGAATGATTGACAGCATGACCTCTGCCATGTCAATTTAATCAAATTGCCCAGGGTAGACATTGGAGCCGTAACATTTTTAAGTTACCATCTGATAATAATTAGCATTTGCATGTTTTGTAGGGATAAGAAGGCATTAGAGGAGAAATTGGCCAAAAAGGCAGCACAGGCTGGGGCAGGAGGAGCCTCGCAAGACAATAAAAGCAATGAAGGAAATGCTACCAGTAAAAAATAACATCTATAAACAGGATTCGGTGAGCTGTAAAATGTGAATCTTAATAGAAACATCTCTAGCTGATTGCCATATCTGTCCTCTTTCTTTCAGTTTTCTTTCATTTCTCTCCATGGTTATGTCACTTGGTGGTTTTGTCTTTGATTGATTCTCATCGTTGGATCCTTGATTTGTAATTTGGTATCATATTGTACTGGATGCTGTTTAGTTTAATGATATTTTCTGATTGGGGTAGTATTACTGAGTAATGTGCTTTTTTGGGTTCCTGTTTCAAAAGAAATGTGCTCTTGAAGTCGGACGCGAGTCAAAATTCTTTTCTGTGATTTATTTTTTCCAGCGGCTGTGCACTTGATGTTCATTTCGGACCAGCAAATATTCAAACGTGAGAGCTGATCAGGTTGTTTTGAATTTTACAATTTGTCTCTCTGAGGGTGCTAACTTGTTAGTGACAACAGCACCTAGCAAGAACAGCACTAATCTCAGAAATAGCACCTAAGTACTGTTGAGAATAGGCTATTATTTAGGTTAGGTTAGTCGGAATAGTCTATTCGGTGTTTGGTTGGATTAGAATAGCTAGAACAGGTAATTCAGCTTTGCCCCTGTCACCTTGGTGGCAAGGTGTGATTCAAAAAGAGCAACTTGGTAAGCTATGCTCTACTGTCTCCCCTGGCAGTCAGGGGCATGCATTCTTTTGGCATGACATTTGGGTTGATAATTGTGCTCTTGTACATAAATTCCCTCAATTGTATGAATTGTGCTCTAACCAACATATCACAGTGCAACAAATGGTGGCATCACAAGGGACTGCCATGTCTTTTAGAAGGGATCTAAGGGGTATCCTCATGCAGGAATGGGGGACAATTTTGCAAACACTAAGTTTCTTTTCTTTTACTCACCAACATGATCAACTGTCTTGGAGATGGGACGCCAATGGCATTTTTACTGTGAAATCCTTGTATAAATTTCTTAATTTTAGGGGGGTCCAAGTAAATCATCCATTACTGTGGTGGAAATTACCGGTACCGCCTAAAATTCGAGCTTTTATGTGGCTGGTGAATAAACACAAAATCCTAACCAAAAAATTACTTCAAAAAAAAGGGTGGTCTGGTGATCTGCAATGTCGATTTTGTCACCATATTGAGGATTCTAATCATTTATTTTTCAGATGTCATTATGCTCAACATATCTGGTTTTGGATGGGAGATTGTCAGCCCCTCTCCCAGCACTGGAACTCTATTGCTGATATAGTTCAATTGGCTGTTACCCTCCCTAAAATTCAGAAAACAGCATTTTTAATTGTGGTTTGTGCTGTGGTTTGGAGTATATGGAAACATCGTAATGATCTGTGTTTTACTGATACTGTTATTTACTCCTCTAGAACTATTATCTTACAAATTCTTTCTCTCGTTTCTTATTGGACAGGGGCTGTAAATCAGGAGGTCCAGGTGGCTGCACGTGCTTGGCTGCCTCAAGACTTGGAGGCCATTCCCTTCCAGGTGATTGATCCCGAGGATGAGCTGCTGCTGGATTGGGTGACCGGTGATGAAGATGTGGATTAACAAGTTCTCCTTTGCTGCTATAGCGTTTCTATACTCACTACTTTCCCTAGAATTTAATATTCTTACTGAATCTTGTTTTTGGATGGTGCATATTTACCTTCTGTTACCTTCTTGTTGGTGGTTCGTGCCTGTGTGCACATTGATAGGTGTAACTACCTATTGCTGGTTTTTGTTTTGAGTTGATTTTAGCTTGGGGTGTTTGACCCTACTTACTAGTCTATCTGTAAGTTAACCAAGTTTCAATATATGAAACGGGCCTTTGCTGCCTTTTTTTCAAAAAAAAAGAACAGGTAATTCAAACCTTTTGTCTTATTAGAATATGCTATCTTTAAGAATTTTGAGATTTGGATATTTTTTATTTGACTATTCTAGTTATTCTTGTTTTGCAACCAAACATACATTTAAGGGTGCGTTTGGATCGTCAAGAATAGCATGGAATTAGCATTGTTTTTTAGTTAGTGACTATTTTTCACTATTATTTTACGTTTGAATCATTTTAAGAATAGAGCTATTTGAGGTTAGCGTTGTTCTTGCTGACTCATTCAAACGATGGAATAACGCTAACTCCAGGTTAGCTCTATTTTTGTTATTCCTGAGGTTCCATCCAAACGCACCCTAATACCAAACTATTGCTGCGAGTCCAAAGGCATACAATGCAAATATAATACCAAACATTTTCACTTTACTAAAAGCATACAAGCAAATAAATATTAGTTGAGATAATGACCGTAATACCAAACATTTTCACTTTACTAAAGCATACAAGCAAATATAAGTCCACATAACCAGTTAACAACAAACAAGATAAATGACCAAAATAACAAACATAATCACCTTGTACAAAGTTGCTATTACTTGATACAACTCCTTTGAAAGATTCACATACACCAAAGTGAGGATTTAGAAACACGTCAACAATTCATAAGGCTACCACATTGAGGAATTGTCATTCCTTTGTTGGATCTGTTTAAGTGGAGTGATGATACTAACACAATCAACTTTTTTTATCACACAACATTTTAATTTTTTTACCTGAATGGACAAATTTGTCCTTAACTTCTCTATATCACATATCTTTTATAGGATGCACTTTTTTATATTAATGATCATTAATTATTTATGAGTGAGCCTATGGTGCTATGCATAGCACGGATGGGGTCCGTGCTACGGCTCAAAATTTGACTTTTCAAAATCCTAACGGTCGATCCAACCGTTCAATGTGATAACCATATGAATATGTACATGCAAACTAAATTTTATATTTTTTCGAATTTTTTTAGATAGGTAGAAAAATCAGTGTTTTCTGAAAATTCTGGACCATCAAAATTCTACCTATCTAAAAAAATAGTAAAAAAATTCGAAAAAATATAAAATTTAGTTTGCAAGTACATATTCATATGGTTATCGCATTGAACGGTTGGATCGACCGTTAGAATTTTAAAAAGTACCATATTGAGCCGTAGCACGGACCCCATCCGTGCTATGCATAGCACCATAGCCTCACTCGTTATTTATTTTATTTTCATTACTGAAAAGTCTTGTGAAATCTTAATCAACTTACTGGGAATGTTTCAATTTTCCCCAAATTTGAAAATTATAACCGGAAGAATTTACTATGTAATCATTTATTGCAGAAATACACATTCATATGGAGAACTACACATGTATCTTTTTTGTTGGCCATCTGTATATAATTTGATCCTTCTTTAATTGTTTTATTCTACAACTTTTTTCTTCCATAATTATTTATCTTTATATCCTCACAAAATTAGTTCATTCAAATAAATATATATCTTATGTGTTTTCTTATTTGTATTGAAATTAATCCAAAAAATTTCGTACCTTATATTAATTTATAATTTATCTTAATTTTTAGAGATAACACTAAAAAATATTATTAAATTACAAAATAATATATGGCCAAATAAAAAAAACAATGGATAATTTTTGGAAAATAATCTAAACAAAAATGCTTCAAGTAATAATATAAAATATTATGTTGAATCAATATAAATGTGTTATACTAGAAACAACCAATCTTTTACTTCAACATAAATCAATGAATAACATAGTCCATCCTATAACTTCTCTCGGCATTATTTTGAAAAAGCAGATCTCCATTGTTGAGTTGAGAAAATCATAAATTATAATTTTATTCTTACTATGTTATTAAATTATATATAAATTAAAAATGACACCTATGCTTTTATTGCAGTTATTTTAAAGTGGTATTAGTTTAGAAATTGTATATGCTTTATAAACATATATAGTAAGAATAAACTAATCATGTCGAATTTTTTAAACAACATAATCATATAGAGAAAAAAATAAACTTCTTATACAACCTAAATATATTCAGACAACAATAACATTTTTCACATAATAATTAAACATAAATGTGAAAAAATAAGACAAAAACCTAAGTCAAAACCCTATGTAATTCACTACCAAAATGAGCTTGATCAATTTGCAACACTGTACAATAACTGTTTAAATTATACCATCGACTCAATAGTTCAAAGAGAAATCGATCAATCAACGATGTAATATTTGATTTGGCACAATCACCAATAATCGTTTCAGATAACATCAATAATCATTTAGATCGCAAGGCATTCTAGATTAATAACACATAAATTAAAAGATTACCGATATTTGCTTCCCATTTAGGCTTGGCAAAGGTCGCACGGTAACAAGGCCGGCCTCGGATTCCACAACAACTTAGTCCAAGCTGATAAGAGAAAGTGGGTGACATAAAGTGGTTTGTGATAAGTGGATCCAAATGGGAAAGAAAGTGATTTGTGAAACCCTAAGAGAAATAGTGAGCGGTGCCGAAACCCTAAAGAGAGAGAAAGAATGGGAAGAAGAGAAGAGGAATCGGTAAACTATAAACACGGAGAGAGATTGAAAGAGTTATTTGACGTGAGACGGTGAGAGTAGTGGAAAAATTAAAGTCAGGGAGAGGCGCGAAAAATTGAAAAAACTCTAAGGTTAGAACCTACACGGTTGGACCGTGTTAGACTGTGTATGGTTAGTAACATTTTACATAGTTCTCATAGAAAACTATGTATAAATTGTAGGAAACTCGAAGAGACGTTTCTTGGTTAAGCCAACTGGCGCGGTAATTCAAGCATCCTCTCCAAATTATACACGGCTTTTCTGGAAAACCGTGTAGAACTTTTGATCATACATAGTTTATTTGTTTTAACCATGTTTAAGTTTAGTATTTAAATTTTTTATTAAATTTTTATCACATTAAATTATGTCAGAAGTAGAATACGAAAGGTCTCCTTAGATATATTTCATATATTACAACCTTTTTGAATTTTTCATTTTAAATTACCACTTCTCAGCAAAACAAACAAATCAAGAGATCAATTCTAATGGCTTCTAATTAGTAGCCTTATCAAACTCAACAGCCAAAAGAAGAACCTATTGAGACAGATTGGATTTGGATGTGGGTCACATTACCAGATGGGAGAGTGGTGAGATGTCCTCATGCATTCTCTCCAGGATGCGAAGATAAGTATAGATTAATGAGGCAAAGAGGCGAAACCTCTGGAGATCAACCAATCACACCCTTCCCAAAATCAAGAGAAACTGGCCATGGCCTCCATTACCTCAGCCACGCCGCAGCCTGAGAGGCCATCCACCACCTCAGCCACGCCGCAGCGCGAGGTTGAAAGGGAAAAAAGATAATTCTATTTAGTACTTAATTGTGTATGTTTAATTACTAGTGTTTTATTTATTTTTTAAAGTCAATTTCTAGTGTTATTTTACTTGTTTTTGGACAGATTTTCATGCATGTATATGTATGAGATTAACTTAAAATCTATATATATCTTGTTGTTCTATGTTATTTTTATATATATTTTTTCATATGATTTTTATAATTAATGTTATGATTGCAAGCTTCCGTGTTAATTTCTAGCCATAAATTAATTAATCCGATAACATGCATTTATAAAATAAGAATGCAATTGAACTCAAAACACAGATATATACAAATTCATGAATGCAATTGAAGTGGTTTAGTTGATCATGGCGCAAATTAATGAATCTTACACAGCTATTGAGAGAAATCCGTGTTCAGATATTTATACAAAACAAACATGGATTCTAAACTATTAACCGTGTACTGAGGCCTCAAGTTGTACACAGTTCAGTATTATAAAAATGTGAACAAAAGTTGGTGACTTTCGGACACGGTTCGTTACTTTCAAATCGTGTGAGTATGTTGGAGATTTTTTTCGCGCAAGCACCTCCTCCTATTACACACTGTTAATGTGTAATTTTTTTTCATCCATTATGGTTGCGTTTTATGTACTAGTGATTTGTATATACCGCAAATCTTAATTTACACGCACACATGCACACAAACACGTATAATTAGATGAGTAAAATAGAGTGTTCTTAAGCTCATCAAACTCTTTTACGAGTGTAATTTTAAAATCTATCATATTGTCTTTAAATAATAAATCTAAATTGTTGAAATAGATATAAGTGATTCATAATTTATACACAAAATTTATAATTTTTTACTTAATTTAGCATAAAGTCTTATAGCTAATTGTTACAGTAGTCCAGTCCAATTTCATTAAAAAAAAGTGACTTTAAAAATCGGCATAATTCTTTCAAAAAGAATGGGGCATATGATATATTGTTTTTTCGTGCTTTTCTTTAATGCAGAAACTACTTTGTGAAATTCTTTTGGTACAGATATTAAATGCTAGGCTAGGTCCAATAAGCGATTAATTTTCCAGAGGGGTTTAGCATCATCCCCTCCCAATCCACAGCGCCGCGCGCAAGTTAATCTCCCTCCTTCCCAGTCTCACCATCACTTCCTCCCCTCTCGCAACCCGGGGCTGGCGCCAATGGCGATGGATGCACTTAGAGTTTGGAGAGCGTCATCCCAACTAATGAGCTTTGCCTCCAGAGCCACCATCGCTAGAGCAGGATTCAAGTTCAACCTCCACACCAGGTACTGTTCGTCAGCCTTTACTGTCTCCGCTTCCGCCACCGCCACGTCGGATCGTCGCCGGCGTAGCTCTTCTTCCCCTAACACCTCCGACCGCGAGTCTGTCCGTGCCATTCGTCTCAAAAAGGTCCCACTATTTCTTATCAGCTTCTATTCCTTTCTCTTGTATTTCAAACCTCATACATGCTATATTCTGCCCATAGAAACTCGAGCTAAACAAATAAAATAAAAAATAAAGGACGTTAACTTTGACTGAGGCCAAAATTATATGACTTCTCGGTACCTTGCTCCAAACCAGTACCTGAGTTAAACGACATGGTTCTGCCATCAGAGACTTTAATTGTCCACTACTGCAATCCTTCAATGCATGAAACTCGATTTCAGAATACCTGCTGAAGTTCCAAATTTTGATGGTCAATGCAACGATCATTTTTAATTATTGTTTTTGTCTTATCAAAAAATTTTCCTCTTTGCTAATAAAATGTTCAATTGGGATAACATGGGATAACATGACGCTTAAGTACTACATTGATCAGACAGCATAAGAACAATGTACCAAATAGGTTATCTCTGGTACCAACTGGGACCAGCATAAGGTACTAGTTTAGGTTGTCAAAATTTCAATTTATTTATTGGAATAATCTCACACTTGCTCAGGTAGAAGAGCTAAGACAAAAAGGTTACGAGCCGTATGCATACACGTGGGACAGAAGCCACACGGCAAGGCAAATACAAGAAGGTTATGGATATTTGGAGAATGGTGAAGTGTTTACAGGAGTTGCAGTTTCACTGGCAGGAAGAGTAGTTGCACGTAGAGCCTTTGGCAAGCTAGTGTTCTTGACACTAAGAGATGATTCTGGTACAATACAGGTTTGTGTTTGGTAATATACCTAATCAAAAAGCTTGTTTAACAATTTAATTATTTTTATTGAGACTTTTTGTATGTTAAACCCTGATATATATGGGCATTTTGTAATTTTCCACCTCATAGGATTGCAAAGAACTGCTTTAGGTATTATACCATCGGCATAGAGTAATGTCCCAACTGTTATTTTTAAGTTGGGATTTCTGCTTACCAATTAGCTGCAATTTTTGGAAAAGGTTGTCCCCAAATAGTTGTAGACGAGCAGATATGTCATGCTTTTTATAGCTTGATTTTCAATGAATTTGCATTTTCTAACAATAAAGAAATTAATTTGCAAATTTTTAGTCTCTAAAGCTAATCTGTTGCATCTGTTGTAGCTTTACTGTGAGAAGGAATGCCTTTCAGAGGATCAGTTCGCAAAATTAAAGTCATTTGTTGACATTGGTGACATTTTAGGTGCTAGTGGTTCAATCAAGAAGACTGAAAAAGGTTTTGTATAAAATGAACCCCTTCTGTAATGGATCATAGGTTGCAATTTTTGTGATTACAGTCAATAGTTGTTTTGATTTTTGGATTTGAGCCAGTGCTATCATTGAGCAAAACCCAACCAAGCCCCAGCTTGACCTAATTATACTTTTTTTGGCCCTGCAAATCCTGCAATGGAGGCTCAGTTTAGTCTAAGTTCGCCTCCTTTTTCCCCTCAATTCCGAAATCAAACTTAATGCACGAAAACTGAAACCCAAAAACTAGCGGAGGAAGAACAAGAGAAAAGTAAAATGGTTCAAAGGGTGACCAAGCTATTAATGCAACCAAAACTGAAACCCAGCATGATTTTTACATTGTATTTTGAGAAATTTGATCCATATTCTTGTTCTAAGTTGAAATTGGTGTTGTTGCAGGGGAGCTATCAGTATATGTTAAGAATTTTGAAATCCTTACGAAGTCTTTGTTGCCTCTACCAGACAAGTTTCATGGACTGACTGATATAGATAAGAGATACCGTCAAAGGTTGGCTTATTAGTAATTGATCTTATTTTCCTTATTTGGATTTTGGTGTGATGATGAACTCTGCTTCACCCAAAACCAGTAATTTCAATTTATCTTTGAGCACATTTTGAACTATTTTGTCCTGTACTGTGGCATAATTTTTCTTTATCATTATTCGGTTAGTAATTTTGTCCTGATTATAATCGCTAATAAACTTATTTGTTACAGAAGTCCTAATGTATAGTTAGCTAGTTTATCTAGAATCTCAGTTCTTTCCTTTTAACAATGAATAAGATATTGCAGTAATGGCCGATGTGTAAGCGGCATTGAAAGCCTTTTGTTTTTCTGTCATGGGCAGGTATGTTGACATGATTGCAAATCCTGAGGTGGCTGATGTTTTTCGAATAAGAGCTAAGGTGGTTAAAAGAGAGTATGCTATGCCATGTTTTTTCCTTTACTGTTAAGCATTTTTGTAAAATATATATACTAGGGGAAAATAAATCATGATAGATCATATGAACATGTTAAGTATCACTAATTTGTATGGATGCACTAAGTACCTTTAGCTTTTGTTGGCTTAGGTTAAAATTTTCTAGCTCTTCAACATATAAATAGTCTATCCCATCTTCCCTAGTTATGGGTCCAAGTAATTTGTGAAAAAAAAATCAAATAAGAGGTTCAATACAAGACATGAAGGACCTTTTTTTCTATATATATATATTTGTCAGTTCTTTTAACTTTTTGGTTTGTTCCTTTGCTCATGCACCATTTAGTTATATTATTGTACAATATAACATACTTTATTATTAATGCAGATTGTTTCAGAGATACGCAAGGCAGTGGAGTCATTTGGTTTTATAGAAGTTGAGACTCCAGTTCTTCAGGTCTGCAGCTCTAATCTTTAATTTCGTTTGCCTTTTCTTTTGTTCTGTTCTTCTTCTTTGTTTTTCTTGTCAGTCATTTGCAACTTTACTGGCATATCAGGGTGCAGCTGGTGGTGCTGAAGCTAGGCCATTTGTGACATACCATAATTCTCTTGGGAGAGATCTTTATTTGAGAATTGCAACTGAGCTACACCTCAAACGAATGCTGGTGAGGAGGTCGTTATTGTAACTGTCTTGTATTTAATTGTTTCCCATTGCCTGTCAGTATTGTTTTTATCTTTTTGCTGCTATTTTAGTTTGCCAAATTGTATTTAATTGTTTCTAAAAGAACAATGGGTATGCCAGTAGATGCCAGTAGATGACAAAAACAATACCTGTGTTGCTTTTAGACTCCTATTTTCATCTAGTAAGTTATTTGCCTTTTGTTTAATGGATTCCAATTCATCTAGATGTGACTCAAACTCTTTTGCCTTTGGTTCAAGCTCAAGAATCTTAGACCTCAACTTTTGTATAATACCTTCTTTCTTAAGCAAATCCGAATTTGCCTCATCAAGGAGATTTCTCAACCTAATTTCATTGTTGGAGGTTAGATTCTTCTTATAGAAAATGCTTGGCTCATTTGTGAATATGTAATTTTCGGACAAATCGGTTTGAGTCTCTTTGGTTCCTAAAGAGTTGCTAGTTCATTCACTTTCGGATTCATACCCATTTAGACTAAAATTTAATTGTACTGGCATACCCGTTGTTCTTTTAGAAATTGTTCCATGCATGTATTAGCCATCTAGTACCATCTTTCTATTTTATAGTGCTGCTATGTGTGTATTATCAAGTATTGTTTTGGATTGTCAGGTAGGTGGACTTGAGAAGGTATATGAAATTGGAAGAATATTCCGAAATGAAGGAATTTCTACTCGTCATAATCCTGAATTTACTTCCATCGAGGTAAGCATTATTCCCTTTCATGTAAATTTTTATGTTTGTGACAGCTCTTAGCATGGCCATTTTTGAGTTCTCCAAATATTCCTCTGTATTCTTCAACTCCACCTTGTTGAATATGAATATAAATTAATTGAAAATTTAATGTTGCTTAGATGTATGAAGCATATTCGGATTATGAAAGCATGATGAATTTGGCTGAGGAAATTGTAACTAGATGTGCTATGTCTATTCACGGGAAGCTTCAAGTAGATTATCAGGTAAGTCATACAGAGTATTAACAGGTTCAATCCCTTTTCAATTCTGTTCATCTCTGTTTTTTCGTATCTCTTTTTACTTTGAGCATATTTCCAGTAAAATGACAATGTATAATTATAATGTGTGTTATTCTATGCTTCACCTACTCTTATATTGCCAAGACTTCAGTAGGAACAAGGTGTGACCGCTTAACTGGTATATTTAACCAGGGAACTGAGATATCTTTAATGAGACCATGGAGGAGAGAGACCATGCATTCTCTTGTCAAAGACGCGACTGGAGTTGATTTCCACGAGTTTGGAAACAATGTTGAGGCTGCTAAAGAGGCCGCAAGAGGCATTTTTAAAGCTCGCTCAGAAGGAAAAGATAATAGTAGCAGTCTTGTAGAAGCCTGCTCATCTGTTGGTCATGTTCTCAATGAGGTAAAAGTCCAGGGGCTCCATATCAGTTATTATTCATGCCTTGAATAATAGTGCTGTACTGTTCTAATCTTGTATGTCTGAACTAAATTTGACTGGCTAGATCCATATTGCTGATGGTCCAATAAGGGGACCTTTATTTTATCTGAATTATGTGTGAATATACAGTTCAAACCTTATCATCCATATGGGGCAGTCCAAAACGCCTACATTGTTCCTACTATTCATGAGAAGTATAGCAGCCCGGGAAAATAAGAAATGTTTTAGTTAATGTCTTTTATGGAATCTTTAACTTTGATTGACCATAGCATCCATACCTGGTACTGAAACTGTATGCAGCTCTGCATCTTGCTGTACCAGTCATCTTGCACTATACTCATGTATGGTCTAAGTTTCAGTAGTCCGTTGCAATGCTTGTTTTGCCAGTTACATTCCCTGATTTATTATGGATTTGTAGCTTAAATTTGTAGACTTCAAATATGGATGTTAGCTGACAAAAATGAACTTGCTTAGTTTATAAATTTGGATTAATTTCAACCATTTTCAGGTTTTTGAAGCAGTTGTTGAGCCTACACTTATACAGCCAACTTTTGTTCTTGATTACCCTATCGAGGTTTCACCACTCGCCAAACCCCATAGAAGGTTCCTTTTGAATTATCAAAATGTTATTCTAATTTGTATATGGGTCACCAGGTTGCCATTTACATAGTGCGTCTCTAAGTAGTATACTTTGGACCTGTACCATTTAAGGGGTCATGCCTGCGTCTCTAAGTAGTGTACTTTTGACCTGAATGTACCGTTTAGAGTGTCATGCCTGCATCTGATGCATATGAGATGGACCCAGATGATCAGCATGCAATTCATATCAGATACTCCAGCTATTGTATCTGGTTAATTTAGTATGAAAATTTTGGAGAATACAGCCTCTGGATATCCCTGGTCAAACTTATGCGTGAATTTCCAGCTTCCTACATCCTTGTAAGAGGGCTCAGAATTGGGAAGGCTATGCTCAAGGCCATAAGGCCGGTTACAGTGCTCCTGAGTTTTTCTAATATTTGTACTGAAGTCCTGTGGAATTTTGATTAATATAAACATTTGATCTGCTTGCATTTGAGGCCCTGGTTTTTCATTTGTTTTTAATCTTTTAGTTGCCTAATAAAACCATCATTATAACTACATATATTTTTTTTTGTTTGGAATTCCTTATTCTCTGAAAATAAAAATTATGTAGTACACATAATAATCAATGTATGCATAGAAGTAGGATAAAAAACTAATGAATTGTATTGTACCTTAGTTTTTGGAAAACTTGCATTGTCGTTGTTTTCAATAAGAAATGGTGCTCAAATCCTTAACCATGCAATATAGCTTTGGCTATCTTTTTTAGTTCAATAGCATATTAGACATTTTAGTTAGAGGGCATTCGTAAATGCATAACATTTTTTATTTATTTATGGCAGATATACTGGATTGACTGAAAGATTTGAACTCTTCATTTGTGGACGTGAGATCGGGAATGCTTTTTCAGAACTTACAGATCCTATTGATCAGGTAACCCCCCACCCCCCACACACACACACACAGACACAGAAGAAATAATAAAGGAAAGGAATCCCAAGACAGAAAATAATTATATAAGAAAGTTTCTTATAAAAAGAATAAAAATGGATTTGCAGTTCGTTACTTGACCTTGGAGCCTTTCTTTTTATTGTGATTAATATGGCAGAGGAGTAGATTTGAAGATCAAATAAAGCAGCACAATGCCAAAAGAGCTGCCCTCGCATCGAAATCAAAATCAAGTGAAGAATCAGAAAAGGCAAATAATAGCGATGATGATGATGATGATGATGATTACTCTTACGAAGTAACTCTAGATGAGGACTTCATAACATCCCTAGAATATGGCATGCCCCCTGCTTCTGGCATGGTATACTGCTTCTTTGTTTTGTTTTGTTTTTTTTTTATTTATTCTTATTACACATTGATATTGGAGGTGCTGCAAATGACATAAGAAAAAGCAACAGAAGAACACCTAGAAATTCATTTTATTAAAAGAGCATACTACAAATGAAGGATTGTGCAAAAAAGGGTGCTATGTCAAAAATAAAAAGAGTTGGTTTTGCTATTAATTGTGCTTGAACTTTTTCTTTCAAAAAAACTTCGCTTATTATTTTTGTATTAGTGGATTTTATTCCAACAACGTATTTGTTATTGTTGCAGGGGCTTGGAATTGACCGGTTGGTTATGCTTTTGACGAATTCGGCCAGTATAAGGGATGTCATTGCTTTCCCTGTTTTGAAAGTACAGCAATAAAGTTTTGATGAAGTTATTCATTTAAGGTTTTGATTATTGCCGGTATACGGTTTTCAATATTAGGCTGGTTATGTTTTTTGGTTATGTTTGGAACTAATAAGAGATGTCATTTGCTGGGAATAGGATTAAATTTGCATCTATTGTTTATTAAATTAGTCGATCATTGGAGAAAAGAAATACGGCTGTAGTGTTGTGAAACCAATATTGGACAACTACTTGATAGATTTTTTAAACTTAACAATTAACCACGAATTTCTGAACTTTTGAACTCTCGTCAATAAATATAAATAGAGTGAGGCTACGGTACTATGCATAGCACAGTTTGGTCCGTGCTACGGCTCAATATTTGAGTTTTCAAAATTCTAACGGTCGATCCGAACCGTTCAACATGATTATAAAATGAATATGTACTTGCAAACCAAATTTTACATTTTTTCGAATTTTTTTACTATTTTTTTAGATAGGTAGAAAATCACTTGATATGACAATTCTGGACCATCCAAAAACAATGATTTTCTACCTATCTAAAAAAATAGTAAAAAAATTTGAAAAAATGTAAAATTTGATTTGCAAGTACATATTCATTTTATAATCATGTTGAACGGTTTGGATCGACTGTTAGAATTTTGAAAACTCAAATATTGAGCCGTAGCACGGACCAATCCGTGCTATACATAGTACCGTAGCCTCACTCATATAAATAATAGGAACTGAGGGTGTTCTATTTGTAGTCGGAGTCGTTTGATCCACTTTAAGATTTGTGCAAGTGATTTATTTTAAAATGCATCCTGTAAATCTAAACAGGTGTGGATTTTGATGTGGATTGTATGGCTTCGGTTGGACATCAGATCGAATTTGATCTGATACTATCATACCACTCCCTTCCCCAAATAAATATAATATAGCAAATGAGTAAAGCAAATATTAATCATCATGATTATAATTAGCTAACATGATTAATATCGCATGTTTATGCAGTAGACTGCCGATTTTTTTATTAATTGAAAATAAAATAAAAAAATATCGCGAATGAGGATTGTTTTGCTGGAAAATCGAAATATAGGAAAAACGGGATTGATTATCCCGTCCTCCGGACGATACAAAATTTTCCGTCCAAATTAATGGCCCGCTAATCCAAATCTTTAACCCCGCTAAGCAGGAAAAAAAACAAAAAATCCTGAACGGGATAGATTATCCCGTCCAGCACTGTAGCAATATTTTTTTTTGGAGTTTGGTTTCATATAAGAGAATGAAAAAAAAAACAAAAAAAATTTGCTACAGTGATGGACGGGATGGTCTATCCCGTCCAATTTTTTTTTTTTTTTTAAGTTAGATCGCTAATTAGGATAAGATTAACGGAACGGAATGGTTTATCCCGTCCAGCTACAGTGTCGGATGGGATAAACCATTCTGTTTCTTCTATATTTTGATTTTTCAGCAAAACAATCTTCTTTCGTAATATTTATTTTATTTGGAACTAATAAGAGATGTCATTTGTTGGGAATAGGATTAAATTTGCATCTATTGTTTATTAAATTAGTCGATCATTGGAGAAAAGAAATACGGCTGTAGTGTTGTGAAACCAATATTGGACAACTACTTGATAGATTTTTTAAACTTAACAATTAACCACGAATTTCTGAACTTTTGAACTCTCGTCAATAAATATAAATAATAGGAACTGAGGGTGTTCTATTTGTAGTCGGAGTCGTTTGATCCACTTTAAGATTTGTGCAAGTGATTTATTTTAAAATACATCCTGTAAATCTAAACAGGTGCGTGGATTTTGATGTGGATTGTATGGCTTCGGTTGGACATCAGATCGAATTTGATCTGATACTATCATACCACTCCCTTCCCCAAATAAATATAATATAGCAAATGAGTAAAGCAAATATTAATCATCATGATTATAATTAGCTAACATGATTAATATCGCATGTTTATGCAGTAAAGACTGCTGATTTTTTTATTAATTGAAAATAAAATAAAAAAATATCGCGAATGATAATTGTTTTGCTGGAAAATCGAAATATAGGAAAAATGGGATTGATTATCCCGTCCTCCTCCGGACGGTACAAAATTTTCCGTCCAGATTAATGGTCCGCTAATCCAAATCTTTAACTCCGCTGAGTAGGGAAAAAACAAAAAATTCTGGACGGGATAGATTATCCCGTCCAACACTGTAGTAATATATATATATATATATATATATATATATATATATATATAGAGACTGGCTAATGTGCTAACGTTAGAACTTCGGCCGAAGTTCTAACGGGTCGTTTTTGCAATTTCAAAATCCAAACAACCCATCCGAACCGTTCAACATGTTCTCTATATTGAAATGTGCTTGGAGACCAAATTTTACATTTTTTGGAATTTTTTTACTATTTATTAAGCCACTTTGAAAATCGTTGATCCGGTGGTCCAGAAAATTTTACTGTTTTTTACTGTTCACAGTGGATCAGCGATTTTCAAAGTGGCTTAATAAATAGTAAAAAAAATTCCAAAAAATGTAAAATTTGGTTTCCAAGCACATTTCAATATAGAGAACATGTTGAACGGTTCGGATCGGTTGTTTGAATTTTCAAAATGAAAATATGACGTGGAGTACAAACTTGTTTTACTCCACGTCTCACCATAGCTCATCCCTATATATATATATATATAGAGTATGGCTAAGTTGCTGCCGGCAGCATTTCGGCGAGGTGCTGCCGGCAGCGTTTCGGCCATTCTGGTGTTCAAACAGAAAATCCGAACAGTTCAACGTGTTCTAAATATTAAAATTTACTTGGAGACCAAATTTTACATTTTTTGGAATTTTTTTACTATTTATTAAGCCACTTTGAAAATTCCAGATCATATGGTCCAGACTGTTTTTACTGTTCACCCGGATCAGCAATTTTCAAAGTGGCTTAATAAATAGTAAAAAAATTCCAAAAAATGTAAAATTTGGTCTCCAAGTAGATTTTAATATAGATTGAACAACTATATAAAAAAATTTGTTGTTTGAACACCGGAATGGCCGAAACGCTGCCGGCAGCACCTCGCCGAAATGCTGCCGGCAGCAATTTAGCCATACTCTATATATATATATATATATTTTTGTTTCTTAAGAGAATGAAAAAAAACCAAAAAATAAAATTACTACAGTGATGGACATCTATTCCGTCCATTTTTTTTTTTTTAAGTTAGATCGCTAATTAGGATCAAGATTAACGGTACATGATGGTTTATCCCGTCCAGCTACAGTGTCGGACGGGATAAACCATTCCGTTTTTCCTATATTTTGATTTTTCAGCAAAATGATCTCCTTTCGTGATATTTATTTTATTTTATTTTCGATTAATAAAAAAATCGGTAAAGACTGTCCTACCGTAGAATTTGGCGACACTGGGTTGAGTTTAATTCACAGTAGTTAAATTAAATAGTGTAGTGTAGGTCGTTTTTATTACCTTGGCAGTTGGCAGTGATATGTTGTAAAAGAAGACTTTGTCCAGGTGAGATTGATCTAGATAATTAATGGATTTCTTGCCCTGCTGATGGGTCATGGGTGGTGTCAGTATACCCGAAATTTTTATTAATAGCAAAAAAAATAAAAAATATTTGAGAATGAAGAAGAATTTTGCTGAAATTTAACAAATAACAAAAACGTGATAGTCTATAACGTCCAGGGGACGTTATAGACGATCACGGCCAGATTAGCCAAAAGATTATATCTTAACTATCGAAAAAATATAATTCCTAGACGTCTTTGTTCATCAAAGTCGGAAAGGCGGAAAAAATAAAAATAAAACTCTAGACTTCATTGTCCATCACAGCTAGGGATTTATTTATTTTGGTCCACTGGATCTTGACCGTTGTTGTCTGTAACGTTCAGGATTTTTTTTTTTCAAGACCACTGGACTTGATTGTTTGTAACGTCCAGGATCGTAATAAGTTAGGTAATTACAATTTTCTAAGCTGGTCATTATGGTCTGTAACGTTCTCTGGACGTCATAGACTATCACGTTTTTGTTATTTGTCGAATTTCAGTGATACCCTTCTTTATTCTCGATTTTTTTTTTTTTTTTTTGCTATTAATAAAAATTTCGGCTAGTGGTTGCACCCTTATTCACTTCATTCTTCAAAGTGCTCATCAACCCTTAAAATATCCTTAAATTTCTGAAGTCGTAAAATCCCACTTCACTCATTCCCATTTTGGATTCAATCGATTGAGAGCGAGAGAAAACCATTCAGCAGCAATGGCTTCCACGCCCCTTCCCTCATCATCTCTCTCCCGCCACACTCCCTTCTACCCCGCCTCTACCCCCTTCCCCTCCAAATTCCAAAAACTTTCAAACCGGAACCAGATTGAAATATCAAGAGGCAGAGAAGGCAGAGAAGGTAGAGAAGGTAGAGAAGGCAGAGACAGAGAGAGGGAGGAGAAGGAGAGGAAGGAGGAGGTGAACCGCAAGATTGCCTCTAAAAAGGCCATTTCGGTTATTCTGCGCCGGGAGGCCACCAAAGCTGTCATAGAGAAGAAGAGAGGCGGTACCAACTCAAAGAAGCTTTTACCCCGCACGGTTCTCGAGGCGCTTCACGAGCGCGTCACCGCTCTTAGATGGGAATCGGCACTCCAGGTACCATAGCTTACCCTCTCTCTCTCTCTCCCTCCTTCCCTCCATCCCTCCCTGAGCGCGAGCATCTAAATTAACATTCTATACCAATTTTAACGGGAATGGTAAGGTGCCTTCTTTTCTGTGCAATTTGTACATGGAAGAGCCTAAGACTCACTTCTAACGGTGCTTAAGACACAATTGTGCTCTTTATTGGCCTCAATTAAGCCATTAAACTCCAAAGCAAAAATTCGGAGGAAATGGTTAAGGTGAAATAGAGATTGGAAGGGCAGATTCAGAACCGTCGATCTTAGTTGGAACTTGGAGTAAGGTAGGGAATTGCCCCATTTCATTTCCCAAGTAAAAAACACTGGAAATTATTTAAACCAAGGGTACATAAGTCCGGTTATCATTTTATATTAGTCTCTTCATTCTGATATATATGTTTGCACTTAATCACTTTTACGTAACATCCGTTAGGTGTTTGAGCTATTGAGAGAACAGATATGGTACCGGCCAAACACAGGCATTTACATAAAACTCATGGTCATGCTCGGCAAATGCAAGCAGCCAGAGAAAGCACACGAACTCTTTGTAGCAATGCAGGGTGAAGGCTGTGTGATAAACCACGAGTCTTACACTGCCCTGCTTTCAGCTTATAGTAGAAGTGGTCTCTTTGATGAGGCTTTTTCTCTGTTAGAAAAAATGAAGAACACTGCTGGCTGCCATCCTGATGTGCACACATATTCAATCCTCATAAAGTCATGCCTCCATGTATATGCATTTGATAAGGTTTGGGATTTGATGGTCGATATGCGGAGGTATGGTGTCAGGCCTAACACAGTCACATATAATACACTCGTTGATACATATGGAAGAGTAGGAAGGTACATAACCGTTTCCTTTTGGTGCACATTTTTTCTATAAGAAAAGAACCCAATTAGAACTGCATAACACTAGTTCAAGTAGTACATGCACATGGACAAAGACTCTGAAAATCTGCTGCCTAATCAAATAATTCCTACAAATCACACAAGGAGGAGATGAAGAATCTCATTACATGATAATAGTATACTGGTATCTACTTACATAGACACACACACACACTCATATACACAAGGAGGAGGAGAAGGAAAATTTCATTACATTAGTATACTGCAACATTTCCTTTGTTTTCTTTGATATTTTACTGTTTTGTAAAAGGTTTGAAGAGATGGAAGCTATGCTAGTAGAGATGCTCTCCAACCAAGATTGCACTCCTGATGTATGGACGATGAACGCCGCACTTCGTGCTTATGGTGCCAGCGGTCAAATTGACACCATGGAAAAATGCTACGACAAATTTACCAAATCAGGTATCTCCCCAACCATCAAAACCTTCAACATCCTTCTTGACTCGTATGGAAAGGCCAAGATGTTCCAAAAAATGGGTGCTGTTATGGAATTCATGCAAAAGTACTACTACTCCTGGACCATTGTCACTTACAATGTGGTGATTGATGCATTCGGCCGAGCTGGTGAACTGAAACAGATGGAGTACATATTTCGGCTGATGAAATCAGAGAGAATTAAGCCAAATTGTGTGACGCTTTGTTCGCTAGTCAGGGCTTATGGGAGAGCAGGGGATAAGGAGATGATAAAGGCTGTCATCAAATTGATTGAGAATTCAGATGTGTTGTTGGACACAGCGTTTTTTAATTGTTTGGTTGATGCGTATGCAAGAGTTGGTTGCTTGGGGGAGATGCAAGGGGTTTTGGATATGATGGAAAAGAAAAAGTGTAAGCCTGATAAGGTAACAATTAATACAATGGTTAGAGCCTTTGTTAGTAAAGGTATAAATGACCAGAGAGTGCAAGATCTTAGAAATATGCTCAAAAGATAATTTTTTTTCTTCTTTGGATCAAGAGTAGAAATTGGATTTTTCAATAGGTGAAACTAAATGGGTTTTGCTTCCCATGAAGAATTTTGATATATGTAACTTAAGAACTGTATATGTTTTTTTGTATTGTGTATTTGATAACATTATTGTGTATTCTGTATATGCTTAATTTTTGTAGAGAAATAAAATATCTTAATGTTTTGATAAAAAAAAAATCAAAAGTTCTCATGAATACACTAGCAATTAACTCTAAAAGCGAATGACATTGTTGCTTCTAATTCCTCCTCTGACAATAAACGCCTCCTGAGGAGCCTTCCCTGAGACTCTGAGAGGCCGGAGTTGGGTATGCAACCAAGCCAATCGGATAGAAAATTGGAAACACAAATGGCATGCTCCAATAAAGTGACAGCAATTTATGTACTTGAAAGGTCTGTGGTATCTTCTAATACATAATTAAATGGAAGTTTGATGCAAATATGTGTCTTCTACTTTTAGTTTTCTACAAATGAACATAAAGTTTATCAATTAAAGCCTGTAATGTTTGTCACCATATATGTCTACAAAAAGAGTTTCTAAAAAGAGATATTAATCTGGTAGTTCAGATTCTCTTCATATATTTTCTTTTTTCTTATATAGGAGAAGTTCTCATTAAAATATAAATTTGGGATGATAATAATCAATATTTCTATTAAATTTAATAAAAGAATCATAATCATATGATCAAATTAATAACTGTTGAACAACAACTTAATGCACTGACAAATTTCTATTGATAAATATATTAATTAGTAAAGCAATTGAGTTTGTTGATTTCTTTTTTCCTTTCAAATTGGCCATGTCTATTACTATGTTTGAAATTGTACCCAAGGTTTCCCCAATTTTACAAGTAAAGACCAACCTGTGAAAAATTAAAAGGTTTTTGTTGCCGTCCAATTTTGAAGAGTATAGTTCCTGTTTTAATTATTGTTTGATTTTCTCTAATATCTCAAAATAATATTAATAGATATGGTAAAAATTGGACCCAAACCTCCTTTATATAGTAATATAATTAAACAAGGAAAATGTATGATAACATCATGCTTAAAGTTAGCACTAACCTACCATTGTCATTAGTATATCAAGATTAATAGCTTGAATTTATGATAGAAACTGATTAAATAATTTTTGAAATTAAGCTCATGAATTCTCTATGTGAACTTAAGTAATAATACAATATTGTTTAATTAAGAGAAACCAAACTTTCTTAATAACCAATATACATGAAATGATGATACCAATTTATCATAGTTTGTACATACATCTAATAAAAATAAAATAGCACATATTAAAAGATCATATTTAAATATTATTTGATTTTGATCGAATAGCTCATTTTTTTTGGCAGGTATGCGAACTCCACCGTTGGATCACATGCGATCATACTAGTACTAAAGTACCGGATCTCATCAGAACTCTACAGTTAAGCGTATTTGAACAGAAGTAGTACTAGAATAGATGACCTCCTGGAAAGTCCATTGAGTGAAGGGATTTCGGAATTCATATCGGCTAAGATAACTAAAATTTGAGTTTGGATCAGGATCGTCGGATCTGCTTTGACACGAATATTAATGAGATTCCGTATATCCCACATCGAGCTGAATTGGTCGATCAGACGGTCCGGATTCAAAGTCAAAATTTGAGTTACAAAAGAGGACCTGAACTTGGGATTCCGTTCATTAATACATTCAACATTCAATAATTATGCTCCTTAGATCTCCTGTGAAAGGCAATAATGCTATTAATGTATGGCAGGTCACTGACAAGTGGGGCAAGTGATAAATAGGAGGCCCAAAAGTATGCATATGGGTCTGTAAATCGACGACTCGCTATGACATATGGCGGTCCACACTTTCCACAGAAGATCTGGGTCTTTTCTTTTCTGAGGATCATCTCTATCTCTATCTGTATACATCAAAATGTACGGTGTACATTTAATTAACCCTGTACATGAAAATTATTGAATGAAAAGTCTGAAAAGAAGTACACGAAGTACTTTGAGGAATCTTAAACCACTATAAAATATATATATTTTTTTCCTTTGCTAAATATATTTGGATTGATGTAGTAAAGCTTGCTGGCTTGTTTCTTTCCTTGTCTTTTTCTTTTGAATTATTTATTTGTTTACAAAAATTCTATTTTCAAGGTCATTTTTTCATGACAACGGAGTAGGTCTCATGGTCATCAAACTTGTTTTTGAGTGATGGGTTCCAGAATCATCTGACCTGTTTCAAGATCCGTACGCATAAAATTAACACAAGCTAACATAAATATTAAAGTTGAGCACACAAATCTTAAAACGGATTAGACGGTTCTGAAACTCATCAAATCTAAAGCATGTCTGATGCTCATCAGACCTACTCCGCAGTCTTTCTTCGGGACCATATTTAAAAGGGGTAAAGGTGACTAAACTTTCATATAGTTTAAAAAACTTGTAAATTTCATGTAATTTTTTTTAATATTTTTAATAAATTTTATAGTTTGTCTCCTCTATTAATGATGCATTTGTTTAATTAGAACAACAAATATGTCTTCCTAGCTATAAAATATATCTTTATATTTTTTTTTATTAAATCCAGCTCTTGATATAGTAAATAATTCTTGTTGTGTGACTTGATTTTTTTTCTTTACTATATTAAAATGCAATTATGAAGATTAAAATTGGTAGAAATTATTAATAGAACAGTTGCAACATATATAAACCATGAATGCATAGGAATGCATGGAATAATTAATATTGGTTGGTGAGATGGGGATATGACCAAACAAAATACAACTGTTTCAATCCTGTTCACTATCTAGAAACATCCTTCCTTCCTTGCATGCTCCTTATGTTTTCACTTACACCATTTTTTTATGACACCGGATTACACTTTACATTTTCAAAGTTTTCAAAGTCCAAACAGTCGATCCAAATCGTTCAACATAATGGATATATTAAAATGTGCTTGCAGATCAAATTTTATATTTTTTTGAATTTTTTTACTATTTATTAAGTATTTTACAAAATCATTATTTTTAGACCATTGAATTTTTGTACCCATCTTAGTAAATATTAAAAAATTTAAAAAAATGTAAATTTGATCAGCAAGCACATTTTAATATATCCATCATGTTGAACGGTTTGGATCGACTGTTTGGACTTTAAAAATGTAGGATGTAATTTGGTGTCACAAAAAAACGGTGTAAGTGAAACTCTCTCATATATATATATATATATATATATATAGGGAGGGTTACGATGAATTAATCGACAAGAACAGTAACTACCTTCATTTTCTCATGTCGATGTATATAACAGTCAAAATGGTACTGCAACTCAATTTGTTTGCAACAAGACACATAATACTGCCATGCACATTACATTTTGCATTATTAGTAAACAGTCAAAGAACTATACCTAAAAGAAGCAAAAACTATAAAAATTATGGCACAGGTTAGTACCGCATCCCTCAAATCTTTACCCTGAGACAGTTCTTTGAACACCCTCTCCTCCAGTCGATAAGAATAACTTCTTCTTCTCCAGTACTCCTGTTGTGTCAAAGTATGATGAACAGTTATATCAAAAGAGAGAAAAGAGTAGGATTTGCAAGATAGGAAACAAATATATTGTACTTGCTCTCTGAAAGGAAATTCTACAACACCATTCAACACTAGCAATAACAACAAAATGCTTGTTTAAGTTAAAACAAAAAATGTAAATTTGATGTTTTCTCCAAGCAGTTAAGAAATGTCATGCTCATTAGCTATTAGTTATAAATCAAATTGCCTAACAAATCCTATTAGTCATTAGCTATTAGTTAAAAGAGGGTTTTTGGTTAATTATGGATTGCATGCATATTAGAATAAAGAGGCTATATATGATGGGCTCGGTATTTTAATTTTCACTGCTTCTTCAGCCCATTAGGCCCATTACATGTTTCTTCATATCTCGGAGGATACGCCATCGCACTCTATTCAATACCCCAAATGTATTGGGTTTTGTTCAACTGTGATTGAACAGATACTATCCAATACCATTTATATCCGTTCGATCGACATCGCGATTTCGTGTGGATGAATATGATACCGTACAAACCCGCATCTTGACGCTTATTGGACGGTTTATGGACGGCCTTGGATAAGAAACTGTCCAAAGCCCTCTGAACCTCTGAACAAGAAAGATACCGCCAACGAAAACCCCTCCGTCCTCCGCCCCGAATTCGTATCCTCTGCATTAACTCAAAAGAGAATCTTTTGAGTTAATGCATTTGGACCATCCGATTTACTTTAAGATCTCTGCAAATTAGATCCGCACTAATATTAAAGTGTCCCTCTGTTAAAATCAGACAGCCGGATTGGCTCCGTTTATTATCAGACGGCCTAGATGCATTAACTCAAAAGATTCCCTTTTGAGTTAATGCAGAGGTTACGTGTTCCCTCCGCCCCCTCCCCTCCTGTCGCTCACTCTTTCTCTCTCTCTCTCTCTCTCACTCGGCGCCGACAAATCCTTCTTCCCGTCTCTACATCTCTCTCTCACTCTCTCTCACTTGGCGCCGACTAATCCTTCCCGCCTTTATCCCTATCGACAGCTCTCTCTCTCTCTCTGCTCAGGTAAGCTCTATCTCCTTTTTTCCAAAATAGGTGGATCGATCGTTTAGTAATTTCCTCAACATTGCTTTCCTCTTTATGATTTCATCTTTTTAAGTCTCAAGTTTCACAAATCAAACCACTAATGTTAATTGATTTTGTTTATTATTATTTTTTTCAGAAGAATTTGTTGTTTTTGTCTCTTCACAGTTGAAATGTGTGTATGAATGAAAGAGTATACTTGATTTATTATTTGCAAAAATTTAAGGTAAGCTCTTTTTACAATAATAAGGTTCAGATTGATCTGAACAGAAATAAATTTGGTAAAGGGAAAACAATTTTTGGGCATTTTTTTTTTTTTTTAAGGTGGAGGATATCAATATAAGTTAATGCTATACTGTAGATTGCATGAATTATTGTTACAAATTAGGCTTTATACCATAAATAATATTGACACAAGTAAACCAATGAAAATCTTACAATGTAACATTCATTTTTAGGTTGCAAATCAAGAACTAGCACCGTAACCACACACAATTCAATTAAGAAATACAAGTAAAGTAAGGTCGATGGAAATGCTTCTAACTCGACCACGACTCTCATCCTTTACCATCCCTTGTAAATGTAAACCCCACCAAAACCCTAGCGTTGTATCCTTACGACTCGTCACAGCCTCCGCCTCCACCACTGCATCAGCTCTCACTGCACAGGCAGCAGTCTCTTCCTTACATACAGTCGTTCCGTGGGAAGACGGTAGTCGTCAAGTATGGTGGCGCCGCCATGAAATCGCCCGAACAACGCCGTGATTCTGTTATAAAGGATCTGGTTTTGCTTTCTTGTGTTGGCCTGAGAATGGTGCTTGTCCATGGTGGGGGGCCTGAAATTAATTCATGGTTGGCCAAAATTGGAGTTGAGCCTCAGTTCATTAATGGATTGAGGGTTACAGATGAGGTCACAATGGAGGTTGTAGAGATGGTGCTTGTTGGCAAGGTGATTTCTTTTCTTTTCTTTTAGGGTTTTGACTCTCTTTTTTGTTGTAATTTTGATGAATTGTTTTAATGCACTGTTTGTTTAAAGGTAAGTATCCCAACAATTTCAAGTAATAAGTGAGTAGAAAGAAAAATCTATTGGAAATTAGGATGAAGCAAGGGCTGTTAACTATGTGGAATTCTAGTCAATTTTATCTGAAACCACAATTATAGTACAATTTACAAATCACGGTTGAACTTTCTTTTGAACAATTTTACAATTATCCCGCTTTTGCCTTATTTAATTAATACCACGCATGTGTTAAAATTAGTAGTATTATTTTTCCTCATATGTTGACTTACAAGTTACTTTTGCACAAGCGTCAGAGCAACTAAAACCAAATAAATCCTTACTAAGTTTACAGGTGAACAAGTCGCTTGTATCTCTCATCAATCAACAAGGTGCTACAGCTGTTGGCCTATGCGGTAAGGATGCTCGCCTTCTGACAGCTTGTCCTGCTCCCAATGCGGCCGCTCTTGGTTTTGTTGGTGAAGTTTCAAATGTCAATCCATCAATCCTCTACCCTATTTTATCTGACGGCCACATTCCAGTCATCGCCTCTGTCGCCGCTGACGAGTTTGGCCAGGTAATTAATGTTGCAACCAATAATTATTAATACATAACTCCTTTCTATTGTATTAGTTTGTAATACTTGTTGTACTTTTGTTGGCTGTTTCAGATATGGTTAATTTTCCGTTGTGACTTTTAGGGCTTAGTTTTGTGTACCAGCTGTTTGATACCAGTATTGTCATGAACTACTTATTTTCAATACTAACTGGTGGACTTGTTCCACTTTTATAAAAATAAATAAATAACTCCTTTCCAGCCTTTTCTTTTCTCTTTCCCTATTAGAAATGCAAGACCAAATCAAATTGACCTTCTTTTAATTCTTTTTTCCTTTTTTTTTTCCTTTTTAAGTTTGTTGAGTTGAGCAAGCACATAGCCTGCTCTTGTTTCATGTTGGTTTTTTCACTCTGTTTTTTTTTTTCCTTTGCTATTGGTAAGTTAACCATAGTTTTAAGAGTCCTTGTAATTCAAATAGGTAGAAAAAAGTACTTGCGGACTATATTTTATTTTTTTTAGAATATTTTTACTATTTTTTTAGATAGGTAGAAAATCACCACTTTTAAATGGTCTTAGAATTTTTAGATCAAGTCTGCCTATCTTAAAAAAAAGTAAAAATATTCTAAAAATATAAAATTTGTTTTACAAGTACATTTATATATGGAGATAATGTTGAACGGTTCGGATCAATTTTATGGACTTTGAAAATGGTGATATTGATCCATAGTACGGACCGTTATGTGCTATGCATAGTACCGTAGCCTCACTCTGAATAGCTTGTCTTTTACTAAAAACTTTTAAATTTGGGTACTTGTCTAAACTTTGACTCATGCATTAATTAGGCGTACAACATCAACGCAGACACAGCAGCAGGAGAGATAGCTGCTGCTGTAGGGGCCGAAAAGTTGATCCTACTAACTGACGTGGCAGGAATTTTGGAGGATCGAAACGATCCCAGTAGTCTAGTCAAGGAGATCGATATTAGTGGGATTAGAAAGATGATCGAGAAAGGAAAGGTGGCCGGAGGCATGATACCCAAGGTCGAGTGTTGTATCAAGTCATTGACACAAGGTGTGCGCACAGCAAGTATCATTGACGGCCGGGTCCCGCATTCCCTCTTGCTCGAGTTAATGACGAGTGAGGGGGCAGGGACTATGATTCGAAGCTGAATCATTTGAGTTATTTTTTTTTATTTTTTTATTTTTTATTAAGCAGATTGTTAAGTCTGAGGTAGTTAGAGTGGAAAAAACGTGCCGTGCCGTGACCAAAATGTCAAGGGGTGGTCACGGCACGCGAATGGTCACGCCACGTGAGTCACGCCGTGCCTAAACGTGCCGTGACCATACGTGACTCGCGTGACCATTTAATCATAATTTAGGTTAGTTTATTCAAGATTCACCATTAAATCAATATCTAATGGTAATTACACGTGACTCGCGTGACTACATGTCTGGCCGTGCCGTAACTAAATCTTTCACGTGCCGTGTCGTACCGTGCCAAAGTTTCAAAAGATGGGCACGGCACGGGACACGCGAGTCACGGCACGTAACTGACACGCGTGCCGTTCCGTGACGGAGCCGGCTCCGCCGTGCCATTTTTCCCACTCTAGAGGTAGTGTTGTTGGAAAATGAATAGTTGGTTACTAAGCAAAGCTTAGCAATAAATGTCTTGAAATAATTATTTGATGTTGTTATCTTGTATCTCTCATGTTCTCTACTATTTGTTGCTTATTCTACTATTTGTGGCTTATTCTGTTTTTGTCCCTCAATAGGTAATGAGTGAGGATACGGTGCTATGCATAGCACGGATTGGGTCAGTGCTACGGTTCAAAATTTGACTTTTCAAAATCTTAACGGTCGATCCGAACCGTTCAACATGATTATAAAATGAATATGTACTTGCAAACCAAATTTTACATTTTTTCGAATTTTTTTACTATTTTTTTAGATAGGCTGTTTTTGGATGGTCCAGAATGTTCAGATCAAGTGATTTCGAAAAAATAGTAAAAAATTCGAAAAAATGTAAAATTTGGTTTGCAAATACATATTCATTTTATAATCATGTTGAACGGTTCGGATCGACCGTTAGGATTTTGAAAAGTCAAATTTTGAGCCGTAGCACGGACCCAAACGGTGCTACATAGCACCGTAGCCTCACTCATAGGTAATTCGTATTCTAGTACTCAATAACATCGGCCCCATATGAAATTTGGTATTCAATTTCATTAATTGCTGAGTGGCTCCCCACTGTCACTCTGTTTTTTTTTTTTCTTTCTTTCTAGGTAATCAAATAGATAAATTAATAAGAAAAAAAAATTTAATGTCGTATTTTTTGTTTCTCTTATCTGCACCGTAGAAGTTTTCATACTTAATGGTTAAGCAAATTTAAAGTAAACCCAGAATGACAAAAGTGGCTTAAGTGGCTTTAATAAAGCAGTGATTTTGGGAAAGGCAAAACAAGTTTTCTGGTGAGTTTGGGCCTGCGTATAATTGAAGCTTTTTATGATAATAAATTAATAATGCAGAGTTAAAAGTGGCTTTAATAAAGCAGTGATTTTTTGCTTAATCTCTGCATCTGTCAAGCAATATAGACCTATCTCTTTAGTTAATTGTAGACTAAAAATTATCTCTAAATTGCTTACCAATAGACTAGAATCATTGATGAATAGACTAATTCTCTGAACCTCTCACTCTCTCTCACCCATTCTTCCTTCTCTCCATTTTTCTTGTCTTGGTTCCGACCGCCTTTCCTCTCTAAGACTGACTCATCTCTCCTTGCTTCTAGTTTTAGGTTATCCTTGCTCCATCGTCGTCTCTCTCTCTCTAGAAATTGTTCATTTTGCTAATGTAATGCTCCTGTCATGTCAGTGAATCTATTCTTTGTTTTGCAGGTAGTGGTTGCTTATAACAAGGTCTTAGTGGAAGCTCTTTTTCTCCAATAAGTGAATCATCAATCAATGGCAACCGCAGAGATAAAGGAAGTACAAAAGGTGTATGTTTGTTTGCCTTATATCTATGATGAAGGAAAGCATATCCTTTCATGGGCGCTCAGCCATTTTCCAAAGGATGAAACTGAAATCGTTGCCACTTACAACGGCCTTGAATATAGTGAGTTTGTATATTGTCTACCAATGCTGCTGCAATCATTTTATTTTTGAAAGATTTTTGTTATCTTCAATTGAAGTAATTTTATTCTATGAGTACTGTGGATCATATTGTTTTATGATTGCGCTTGTGCACCTCCCTTCGCACACAAAATCCCTCAATTCTGAAAATTTCTATTTTATAAAAATTTGATTCTGAATTTTGGAAAGCTAAATCCCCAATTACCCATAAAAGATTAATGTTAATTGGTTCCAATCCTTATCTTGATTCCTTTTCTGGTAGTAAATGGAAGCTTATCTCATTGATAACCAATTTTATGTACCAGAAGAGTCCAAAAAATTAAACAAGTCCTGCTGCATTTAAATGTCATACTCGTGCAATTGTTTCCATTCTGAAACAGGATTATTTCGCAATATGTGGAGGAAGTTCTACAATGAAACTCTAGACAAACATCTGGCTCAGTGTGCAATACAGAAGGTGAAATTTAGTTTTAATTAATTAACTTTAATGTACACATGTGTCTTTTCTTTTCTTTTTCACTTGGGAACCCATGACATGATATCTTTGTAAATAACAAAAAATTCCTCTCAGTCAGTAGAGGTCATTAGGATATCTCCTGATGAAAACTTCAGAAATTTAATTACGGTTTTGTTTCCGAATGAACCTCAATGTGCTACTGAATATACACGAATGCACTGTGTTCACTGTTTCACATGAATGCAGTTTAAAGCAGAGAAACTGATACACGAGATTGATCCTCTAGTAGAAGTAGAAGGGGAGACTTTAGGTCTGATTGACTCAAGGGCAATGAAGAATCTTGTAATGGAGTTTTCTCCAACAAACAGGTATTAAGATAAGACAGTCATGTACATCTTGATGTTTTTTACTTCACATAATTACAACTGCAAAAAATGAGTCTGAATCAACAATTAAGTACACAGTCTGTTCTGCTGGGGTGCAACAATTTTTTAACCTTTGTTGTCATATAGGATATCTCAAAGATACCTTCAGTCTGATATATGAAAATGAATTGATTCGATCCTCCATTATGGCCATGCTAATTGCAGTACTATTCATCAAAGCCTAATTAGGCAAAAATTTTGGAACATGGAAGATTTCCTCAGTGTTGATCTCTGGCACATTTTTAAATGCAGTGAACTTGTCAAAGAGAAGGCAAATCCATCATGCATGATATGGTTTATTCAAAATGGACATCTGATCGACACTAGGTACTATTAAGCTTTTGTAAGTTATCCATGTGATAAAATTGCCTTGGTTACTGGCAACTGGGCAAAACATTTGCTACTTCACTATGTGCCATATTAGGTTGGCTGATGCGGATGGGTGCTTTGAGTACAGTTAGGGCTGGATAATTATAGATTCAGGCCAACTTTGCTGATAAATGCTCAACCTTATATATTAGCTTATATAAAATTTCTGCTCATTTTGGGTTGGGTTTAATTGTATCTTGGTGCTTTTTAGATAGGATCTCACTAGCCTTTCGGTTAACCGAGCTTTGGGTAAACTTATTTGGGGTTTCTACTCACTACTCAGGTCATTTTGTACACATTATCAAAAGACAGAAACAAAAATGCATACTGATTTGAAGAAATAGAGCTTTAATCCTTTAGGTTCTGGTTGAGTTCTCTGTATTTCGGGTTGGCTTAATTATTGGATTACTTGAGTTCTGGTTGGTTATATCTAATTTTTAATAATCACATAAGCTTTGATGACATGTGTATTTTTGGCTTCATTAGGTTACCCAGATTAAATCCAAAGGCCACATCTGAAGAGGTGCATCTTTCCACTTATTCTTGATCATAATTCTTCATTTTATTTCAATTTTTTAATTTTCACTTTCCTTCTTACTTCTTTAAATTGATTTCAATTTCTTTTCTTTCTATTGAATTTCTAAGTTTTTGCTCTACTACCTAAGAAAAATCATAAATAAGATTTCCCTAAATTTTTGTTCTACCGAAAGTCTAATATATCAAAGGGAATGACCTCGGCCCCTCTCTATCTTTGTTGTTTTGATTATTTTCTGAACTGTTATTCTTTAAATATACTGGATTGTGTTGAAAAATATGTACCTTGATGACATAACTGAAAAAGGTTAGCATGATCAATACAAGATAATCTTTACCGGAAGCGATTGGAATATTAGCATGGTCATGAAGCATTATTTTAACGTACTTACAAATATTTACTCTAATAAGAATTGACTTTAGAACTAATAAACAAATAAAAAGAAACAAATGATACAGAAAGACTTTTCGAAAACAAATATAATTAGAAGGGTCCAATTAAAACAACCACACAAAAATGTTATCAGTTTTTGGAGTAAATTTAATATCTTTTCTTTAAATTAAATGATAATGATAACAGTATGGTGCTAAATTTATATATATATAGAGAGAGCTGGGCTACGGTACTTCGCAAAGTAAAGCAAGTGTTTTACTTCACGTCTATATTTTCAATTTCAAAGTTCAAAACGTCGATCCGAACAGTTCAAGTTGATCTCCATATTAAATTGTGCTTGGAGACCAAATTTTGCAATTGTTTAGAAATTTTTTATTATTTTGGAATTTTTTAAAATCATTGTTTTTCAGAAATTCGTGGACCATAAAAAATCAGTGATTTTAAAAGGTTCCAAAAAAATAGCAAAAAAATTCTAAAAATTTGTAAAATTTGGTCTCCAAGCACAATTTAATATGGAGATCAACTTGAACGGTTCAGATCGACGTTTTGAACTTTGAAATTGAAGATATAGACATGAAGTAAAACACTCGCTTTACTTCGCGAAGTATCGTAGCCCAACTCTCTCTATATATATAATATATAATATTATATATATATATATATATATAGGATTTTGCTAATATGCTACGCGTAGCATAGAGCCCCTCCGTGCTACGGCTCAATTTTTGAGTTTTCAAAATCCTAACGGTCGATCCGAACCGTTCAACATGATCTCCATATGAATATGTACTTGCAAACCAAATTTTACATTTTTTAGAATTTTTTTACTATTTATTAGGCCACTTTGAAAATCGCTGATCCAATGGTCCTGAAAAGTTTACTGTTGTGTACAAATTAGTGTTTTTTCAAAGTGGCTTAATAAATAGTAAAAAAATTCTAAAAAATGTAAAATTTGGTTTGCAAGTACATATTCATATGGAGATCATGTTGAACGGTTCGGATCGACCGTTAGGATTTTGAAAACTCAAAAATTGAGCCGTAGCACGGAGGGCTCTATGCTACGCGTAGCACCGTAGCACTGTCCTATATATATATATGAGTATGGCTAAGTTGCTGCTGGCAGCATTTCGGCCAGCTGCTGCCGGGGCTATATTTAGCCATACGATGTTCAAACAACAAATCCAAACCGTTGATGTTCAATCTATATTAAAATCTACTTGGAGACCAAATTTTATATTTTTTGGAATTTTTTTCTATTTATTAAGCCACTTTGAAAATTGCTGATCCGGGTGAACAGTAAAAACAGTCTGGACCATATGATCTGGAATTTTCAAAGTGGCTTAATAAATAGTAAAAAAATTCCAAAAAATATAAAATATGGTCTCCAAGTAGATTTTAATATAGATTGAACATCTAACGGTTTGGATTTGTTGTTTGAACATCGTATGGCTAAATATAGCCCCGGCAGCAGCTGGCCGAAATGCTGCCAGCAGCAAATTAGCCATACTCTATATATATATATATATATATTCAACAAGAAAGTAATTCAGCATTCTGATTTATAGATTGATTCGGGATTAAATATGGCTCTTTGTCTCCTGCTTGAAGAAACTTACACAGAAATATTGAATGAATATTATATTTTTCATAGCAGAAATTTTGTTAGTAAATATATTATCAGACCAAAAAAGAATTAAGCAAAAAAAAATTACAATTGCAGCAAATTCGAAGGGAGAAACGACATGAGGAAGAAATTGAGGAAATCCAAAAGAGAGAAAATGACAAGAATGATCTTCTTAAAAGGGAAATCGAACAACTTAAATTGGAGAACCAACTTCAACAAAATGAGTTGGATAAGCAGAAGCAGCAATTGAGAGAACTCATTTCTGATTTAGAAATAGGTTATAACAAGCTAAAGCAAGAGCGTGATAATGCTATTAAAGAGGCTCAAGGATTGAGAAGACAGAAAGAGCACTCTTTTGGTAATTCTGATATGGTACTGGGCTCCCAGTTTTCATTGTGTGAGCTGGAACAAGCAACTCAAAATTTTAGTGATTCGTTGAAGATTGGAGAAGGTGGTTTTGGATGCGTCTACAAGGGATCTCTTCATAACACCACGGTGGCGATAAAGAAGTTGAATTCAGAGGGCCTACAAGGGTTATCAGAGTTCCAGCGAGAGGTAACAGATTATGCTAAAAATAGTAATACTACATTAATTTTGCTACAACTCATAACAAGCCAAATTATAGTCCATGAAATTTCTTTCATCATTTGAATTCTCATCAGTTGTGCTGGTACCCAATTTATTATCTTTATTCTTTTGATGGTCGGCAACAAGGTTGCCAACATTTATATTAATAAAAGAAGTTTATGTTTTGTTTTCTTTATTATATGGACTATTTGTTAAAAATAAATTCAAAGTTGCCAACAACAAAGTATGTTTTGTTCTTACAGGTTGCTATTCTCAATAGAGTTAGACACCCAAACATTGTCAACCTAATAGGATCATGCTCCCAAATCTCGACACTTGTCTATGAGTTCTTACCTAATGGAAGCCTTGAGGACCGGTTGACGTGTGCTGATAACACCTCATCTCTCAAATGGCAAACCCGGATTCGTATCATCAGTGAGATTTGCTTAGGTCTTGTATTTCTTCATTCAAATAAACCACACCTTGTGATCCACGGCGACCTCAAACCAGATAATATTCTCCTCGATGCAAACTTCATCAGTAAACTCAGCGACTTTGGCATTTCCCGGATGATAAAGCAATCTGATACAAACACAACTGCCTTATATCGTACCACTCATCCTGCAGGAACATTTGCATATGTTGACCCACAATTTCATTCAACTGGGGAACTGACACCAAAATCCGATGTTTACTCCTTTGGTATAATAGTGCTTCGTCTTCTGACTGGAAAACGTGCACTGAATATTGCAAATGAAGTGCAGGAAGGCATGCGAGCTGGTAGGTTGTTGTCTATAGTCGACCAATCTGCCGGAAAATGGCCATTAGACCTAGCCAACAAGTTAGCTAAACTAGGTTTGAGATGTGCTGATATATCCAGAAGAACACGCCCTGATATGAGTCAGGTTTGGGCCACGATTGAACCCTTGGTAAAGGATGCTTCACTCTTGTCTGTTGGATCTTCAACTTCTAATGAAGAACATGTACCATCACATTTTATATGTCCAATAATGCAGGTATATATATAGTTTCCCCTTCTATTTTAATGGTATATCAACTATATAAGTGCAATCCAAATAAATGCAACAGAATTTTTTTTAATTTATTGCCGGGTGAAGTGAAATCCAATTAGAAAAAGAGAAAAAAATTGAAACAAAAATGATAGAACACATTCCAGTTTCACAAACTCCTTTGCACTTGTTAAACTGCCTCATTTTACCCTTTATTTTTCAAATTAAACTGCCTCGTTTTTTGCAGCATATAAATGCCAAGACACTTTTTTTCTTCTTATTTTTTGTTTTTGGGGTCTTTCACCCATTAGGAAATCATGAAGAACCCATGCATGGCAGCAGATGGGTTTACATATGAAGCTGAGGCAATCAAGATATGGTTGGACAGAGGACATAACAAATCGCCTATGACCAATTTAGTGCTTCCTCATCGTGATCTGATTCCAAATCATGTTCTTCGTTCTGCCATCCAGGAATGGCTTCAGCAGCACCCACAATCTAATTAATCTGTCATACAGTTGAAGTTGTACTCAAGTTTGTTAAGATTTGGTGTGCACTCAAGTTGTACCCACAATCTAATTAAGTTATGTTCGGAAATAATTCTGTCGTTTATTTCAATGGAATCCGTTCACTGAAGAAACTTTTTATGCACGAATGTCAACAAAGTTGAATGGTTGGGATTGGAATAACAGTACCTGTAGCCAGTGGCGGAACCAAGGCCTGGGCCAGCCTGGGCCCTGGCCCCCCCCTTGGCCCAGAAAAATATAGAGCCCTTTAATAAAAAAAAAAATTGGCACCCCTTTTGTCGGGCACTCTTGGATTTATCAACCGCCTGTTGGCTGCAAATATTGGCCGATCATTCCTGATTCTGCGACTGCCTGTAGCAGAATTATTTCCGCTATGTTCGGCACAGAACACAGTGCCACTGCATTCAAAGAGAATACTCTCGCTCGTCAAGTTTTTGAAAATGAATATTTTGATAAACAATTCTATCTGGCCAGTCAAATAGGATTGACATCAGAAATTCTAATCTAACTGAATTTTTTTTTCTTTTTCCTCATTTCGACAAAAACTTATCTAGCAATCAAACTAGTATGAATTCATATAGTAGAAAATTACTACAAGGGTTCCAATGTGTCATGACTTTCATTTATCATTATTGTGCCTCACATTTTATATCTTTGTTTTCTAAGTTCAAACGGTCAATTTTTATGGTATAGTGACAACAAAGAGCTCCAATGAAAGTTTTGTATTAAACAAAAAAAAATACCAACTATGAGCTTGTACTTATATTTTGTTACTAAAATCTGCCTAAATAGAATAATATATGGTTATACAACGATGTCTTTTCAGACTTTATAGAAGAGTATATTTTTTTACTTTGAAAAACTTGATCAAAAAAATTGTTGCCTAATTGAAAAACATATATTTGATATATATGTTGTCTAATTGAAATATTTGTTTCATGTCTGTACAAAAAATTGTTGCTTTAATTACATATTATTTAAAATCTTTTATGTGTTCATTTAAATCTAATAAGAGAGAAGAAAACGTCAAAATTGATGAGAGTAAACCGGAGGGAGGGGAGGGAGGGGGAAAGAGAGGAAAATGAGGGCCTCACAAGGACATTTTGTTAATAATTTTAGAGGAGGATATTTTATTTGAATTTTTTTAGAAGTAGAACAATTTGTAAAATTTCTCATTTATATATAAGTTTAGTTGAGTTTGAGACAAATTTATTCCAGATAAAAAAATCATTCTATTACTTTATTTTTTATTATTAAAGGATAAAAATTGCTAAAATAGTTGGACTAATAATAGTCCACATAATTAATTGTTCCCATATTTTGTATTTGTTACATGATTAATTTCCTTTGTTGAACAAAACAAGTTTCTAGTCTCAACCTCATTTTTTTTTTTTTTGAGACCTCATATTCTTTTGCTTTTGAACAAAGCATAGGGGATTTTTAGACGCTCCACCACATCCATTTATTAGCATTCGCCTTATACTTGAAGAATGGTGATAACATAGAGAGATCAAAACTTTTATCTATAAAATAAAAAAACATTATAATAAGCAAAAAAAAAACAGAAAAAGGTAACCGAGAGGCCAATCGAAAGGTTCAAAACAGTTCTATCAATTAATCTTTCACATCATTGACCTGACAAGCCAATCTAAGTAATTAAATTAAAGCAAGAGCAGCACAACCTGAAAAGAGCTCATTGCTCATGGAACAAAAGATATAGTTTTTGATGCATTATGCACATGCTTGCGAACTTATTATGAGCCTCCTTATCCAATGTGTTCGATCATCAGCAAATGTAACCAGCATGAGCAAGATGTACGCACCTCTATGCAGTACTCCCTTTCATATAAATACACACACACACACACACACACCATCAAGCTCAATGACATAATATCTGCTCAAATTAATAAACATAAACATCAAATACAAACTTGCATGACAGCATGGTGCCATGAAAACATGCATTAATGCATCAAATTATCAATGCAATTGGATTGTGTGGTTTTCATTTATGAGAAAAGGTTTTTGTATCCAATTTTCTTTGTCCACTTTTTATCCAATCTTATCCAATTATCTTCCAAATGGTCAAACGGTCAAACTTCTAACTATTAACATTCCTTATTTATTTTTCCGATCTCTTCCAGTTCTCTTTCTCTCTCCTCCAATATCTCATCTCTAAAAAATGCTGAAAAGCTAAGAAATGAAAAATTTCCCGATCTATCCGTCCGTGACTCTAAGCTCAGACTGCTCTCACCGCAACGGAGGTGGCGCGCCACTGCATCCTCCTCCTGACCGCTGACTCCACGATCATAGACCTCGGCGGAGCAACTGGTTGCCATGTTCGTCGGCCGCACTTTACCCGATCTCCTCCGAGTTTGCTCTGATCACCAGACTCGAGAGGTCGCCGTCACTACTGGAGAGGAAGATGAAGATGCCCTCATCGATTTGTATGTTCCCACTTTACTTTTTGCCGTTTCTCTTTTTCGATTGACTAGTCTTTAGGGTTTCAATTCAACAACTATTTAGCGGTCGATCTAATTTTTTACGCTCGATCTTGATCTCAATCTCTATATAGATCAATTTTTAGATAACAGACTTATGACTTGATCTGTTTTGTCTTCTTATTCGTTAATAATATTTGTTATATTACTTTCTTTGATCTGATCTGAACATTTGGTTTCAGAAAGGCTGAGAGGGGAACCGGTTCTTTATAGTATTTTTTAGAATCTATTTCACAGTTTTACAGAATATATCAGATATTGTACATGATCTATGCATTATATTTCTTTTATTTATTTTACCGGAAATGTTTAACAGTTTTACAAGATATATATGCAATAGTTTATAGGAGATATGCAATATTTACAGGGTCTGTTTTAACAGTCTTACGGATTTAAATTTCCAGTATTTATCTAATAGATTTACAGTATATATACAGTGCTTTACAGGATCTATGAACAGAATATGTTTAACAGTTTTACTGATTTCAATTTAAATCTCCAGTATTTATCTAATAGGTTTACATGACATATACAGTGTTTTACATGATATATTAATCAGGTTTAAAGGTTTTGTACTGAATTTTATAGGATATTTAACAGTTTTACAAGATATATGCAACAGTTTACATGATCTATGCATTGTTTTTCTTTTATGTTGTTACATGATATGTTTAACAATTTTACATGATATATGCAATTGCTCCTTTATACATGTTGGATTTGTTTTGTGCTCCCTTTGATTCAAACTCTTAACACTATTTATCTGTTAAATATGAACAAATTAAAATAATGTAAAATAAAATAGTCTTTTCTATCTTGCTGCATGCCTTGGTTAACAGGTGGATGCAATACTTGTTAAGATGGTGCACAAATACAGGCCAAAGAAATGGTCGACAATCGCACAGGCACTTCTGAGACGTATCGGAAAGCATGGTAGCAGTCCAATAGCACAACATGTCCAGTACCTCTAGGTTTTACCATTACTGGGCTTGGTTAGTTCAGTAATACCTTCATTGTTGGTAATTATGGGCACTACTATGGGTAGTTATGCCTTTTATCAAAAAAAAATTTGTGGGCACTACTTAATATGTCACTGAGGTTTGTTCTTTGAAATCTTAGATACTTAGTAAGTTATCTGTATGAAATTAAACTTATCTCAATGAAATTAAACTATTCACTTTTCTTCTGATAAGTCATTTTTAATCTTTTCACATATAGCCTTCTAAAATTCAAAAATGATACAGGAACTGTTATAGAGAGAGTACAAGAGGCTCACCAAAATAAGTACTGTCCTATGATGCTGCTCTTTCCAGGTTAATTACTGTTCCTTACTTTTTTCAATGCTTTACATGGTGATCTTGGATTGAATTTGCAGCTTGTTGAGATGGTCTTAAATGTACAATATTTTACATTATATACTTTATTACAATATATCAGTTATTTTACAGGTTTTATGCAATAATTTTCATTCTATTTATTTTATAGGATGCCTTTGTGGTGGATGTTCCTGCTATGAAAATCCATTATTACACCTCAGTTGGTGGTATTGGAGCATACATGGAATACCACTGGCACACCATGAGATGGCTAAAATAATTTTTTTCCTAGAGGACTTGTGAGTGTTTGTTTTAAAAAATTTCTACGCAACTTTTTACAGAATTGTTCAACTAGTTTTTCAGGATTCTTCCAAAAATTTATAGGATTAGGACCTGAAGTTTTTATTAATTTGTTGATATCATTTTTTTTTTCAGCTAAACCAACTTGGAAATATGTTGGTATTATTGAAGATGTGTGCTCAAAGCAGTGAGAAAATTCAATGGACTGTGCAATTTTTATTTTGCGCTTTGTCTACAACCTGATCACCGAGATGCCTCTAACTTTCTCACAGGTAATTTTTACATCTGCGAGTTTTACAGTATTGAAGTTTTATAGTTTGTACATGTTAGTTTTATAGTTTCATGTGTTAATTTTATAGTATTGAAGTCTTATAGTTTGCATGTTAGTTTTACAGTTTACATATGTGAGTTTTACAGTATTGAAGTTTTATAGTTTGTATATGTTAGTTTTATAGTTTCATGTGTTAATTTTACAGTATTGAAGTCTTATATTTTGCATGTTAGTTTTATAGTTTACATCTGCGAGTTTTACATTATTGAAGTTTATGAAAACTTATATCCAATCTATAACATTGTTTATTTTGTTTTTTTGCAGGATGATATTTCAAAAGAACATGTGGTTTTAGTGATGAAGCTTCTCACTCATCCAAATAACGTCAACCAAAGGGTTATGAAGTAATTTCATTGTTTGTATGTTTGTGTGGAACAAATGTATTTGGTTGTTGCACAGATATATTTGGTTGTTGAACATATGCATTTGGTTGCAAATTTTAGAGTATTGAAGTTTTATAGTTTGTATATGTTAGTTTTATAGTTTCATGTGTCAATTTTGTAGTATTGAAGTCTTATAGTTTGCTTCTGTTAGTTTTATAGTTTACATATGCGAGTTTTACAGTATTGAAGTCTTAATTACATGATATAGTTACATATATAAATATTAATAATTGAAGAAAAAAATTAAAAAAATTAATTTTGCATAATTTTAGGTGTTATTTGGAAATAACTGCAAGTTTGAGAAATAGTTCGGTTTTAAAATTTTCTAGAAGCTGTCACTCTGAAAGTATAGCCAATTGAAGTACAGAAAATACAGTTAGTTTGACAGTTGCGGAAGTTGCAAAAGGTTAGCAACAAATTTGGGACCACTTGCAAGAGTCGCTGGTTGTTAGAATTTTGAATTACGTATTATATATAATTTGTTATTGAAGATACAGTATTGAGTATAAAATTTTACAGTATTCGTGCAAATCAAATGACAGTTAATTTGGATAAAACTGGGTACAACTCCTTGATACAATTAATCGATTCCTTTATTTTATTTATGGTTTCTGAAAAAATTTCATTCGCTCACCAAGTCTCGCTCTTCTCTCTGACTCTACATTTCTCGCTCTCTATTCACGCATATGTTTGGTCCAATTGAAATTCATTTATGAATTTGGTATTTTTTTTTTCTAATTGAAGTTAATGTTGAAAATGTCCTGCATGTCAAGTTATTTTGGGATGAATTTAATAGTTTAATTTATGGAATAAAAATATGGATTAAGTTTTATTGGGCCGCATATGGATTATGGGCCGAAATATTCTTCTCTGATATGATATTTCTGGGTAGGTGCAACTGAAAGGGTTCAACCAATTGGTGCGAACAGATAGGTGTAAAATATACGTAGAATGAGGCTACGGTGCTATGCATAGCACGGATTGGGTTCATGTTACGACTTAAAATTTGACTTTTCAAAATTCTAACGGTCGATCCGAACCGTTCAACATGATTATAAAATGAATATGTACTTGCAAACCAAATTTTACATTTTTTCGAATTTTTTTATATTTTTTTAGATAGGCTGTTTTTGGATGGCCCAGAATGTTCAGATCAAGTGATTTTCGGAAAAATAGTAAACAAATTCGAAAAAATGTAAAATTTGGTTTGCAAGTACATATTCATTTTATAATCATGTTGAACGGTTCGGATCGACCGTTAAAATTTCGAAAAGTTAAATTTTGAGCCGTAGTACGAACCCAATTAGTATTATGCATAGCACCGTAGCCTCACTCATATATGTATATAGACACTGTGGTATATATATGTTCAGTATGGCTAAATTGATGCCGGCAGCATTCTGGCCAGCTGCTGCCGGGGGCATTTCGGTCATTTTCGGTGTTCAAACAACAAATCCGAACCGTTCAACGTGTTCTAAATATTAAAATCTACTTGGAGACCAAATTTTACATTTTTTGGAATTTTTTTACTATTTATTAAGCCACTTTGAAAATTCCAGATCACATGGTCCAAAATTTTGGTGCACTGTTCACCCGAATCAGCCAATTTCAAAGTGGCCTAATAAATAGCTAAAAAATTCCAAAAAATGTAAAATTTGGTCTCCAAGTAGATTTTAATATAGATTGAATATCTGTATAAAAAAATTTGTTGTTTGAACACCGGAAATGACCGAAATGCCCCCGGCAGCAGCTGGTCAGAATGCTGCCGGCAGCAATTTAGCCATACTCTATATATGTTCAGTATTTTCATAATTCGGAACTGATGATATAGAGACCGAAAATCTGTGAAAAACACACATCCCACGAAGTATCATATAGAGTTCGGATTTGGATTAGATCTATCCGAACTTGCACCAAAATAGAGATAGAGCGAGAGACTGAGATTAAGAAGGACTGTCAGTCGGCACTAGCACTCTAATTTGCAGTTGTTTTCAAACTTGTTCGTGTGGATATCGGTAGAGACACATTCGTTGTTGCTGGGGCGTTCATCTGACACAAAGGAGATTAGTGATGTGGCTAATTCTTTGTTGCATTGATTTGAGACGAGATCGAATAAGAAAAAAGATTGTTGCTAGGACTCAAATTTTCCGTTGCGCGTCTATTGGTAAAATCTATTTATTTTTGAATTAATTTTATACATAAATTCTGATTTTCAGGTAGTGAACAAATAATGAACTGAATCAAATTGTTGCAATAACCTACCCGAATTACCAATAGTTAGAGATTGTATCCTTCAAATAATGTCCTAATCGAGATGACAGTTGGCTCGGAAAAATGTCCTAAGACTGGCTACCTAAAGGTCGAAAGTTCGAGCTCCGCTCATGACTTCGTAGCCTCTGCAAAGATTTCAAAAAAAAAAAATTATGATCCCAATTAACTAGAGTTAATCGTTAGAAATTAGAAACCTAATTGATTTTGGTAATTTAGTATATTCTGATTTGTAATTAGAGTTAAAATTAAAATATATTTTTTAATTCTGATTAGTTAATGGTAATTAGAATTAGAATTCAATTAGTTATTTAAATTCCGATTCGTTATTTTTTTTATCTTCTTAATTAAAATTCTGAATGTACACCTGTTTACAGGAGTCCGGCTAGTATGACATCGGTGTCATATGACACTAACTCCAAAATTAATTGAATAGACTTTAAACGACTAATTCAAACCGTTCAAATCAATTTACTTTATGAGTGATGCGTTTACATGCAAATTGTTTATATTTTCGAGTTATTTTAATATCAAATCAAGCGGTAAAAAATGTTGAAAAATGAATGTATTAAAATTAACTTAAAAACTCACACATTTGACCGCTTGACTTGATACTAAATAAATTCGAAAAATTATAAATTTTGCATGTAAAAGCACAACTAATGAAGTAGATCGGTTTGAACGGTTTGGATTCACCGTTTGAAGTCGATTTGATAGTTTTGGAGTTGGTGTTATATAGGTTGAAATGACACTGATGTTATAGTAGCCAGACTCTGTTTACAGTTGAATTCCAAGCAATTCTTTGTCCCATTTTTTTTTTTTCTAACTAACGATTTTGAGGCACAATTTGTGCAAAACTTAAGCGCAAGCTTCCGAGGCAAGAAAACAAAAATAGTGGCATGCTCTCCCGTTACAATTGAGACCCCATCAAAAATGTTTTTTTTTTTTTTGTTTTTTTTTTATGGTTGGTATAAATAATGCCAACAAACGTATTGATAAGAAAAAAAATTTATATACAAGGTCCTAGTATTACTTTTACTATACAATATAATACAAGTGTTTAAAATAAAATAAAACCCTCCTCTTCACATGGGACTAAAGTGGAAAAAACGTGTCGTGCCGTGACTAACACTCCATGACTTTGGTCTCGTGACGTGCTGTGCCGTGACCAAGTTAATTTTCACGTGCCGTGTCGTGTTGTGATCAAAATGTCAAGGGGTGGTTACGGCACGCGAATGGTCACGCAACGTGAGTCACGTCGTGCCTAAACGTGCCGTGACCATACGTGACTATTTAATCATAATTTAGGTTAGTTTATTCAAGATTCACTAGTAAATCAATATCTAATGGTCTTAATTACACGTAACTATCGTGACTATGTGTCGTGCCGTGGCGTGCCAAAGTTTCAAAAAATGAACACGGCACGCGAATGATCACAGTACAGAACACGCATGCCGTACCGTTCCGTGACGGAGCCGGCTCCGCATGGGACTCGTTCAAAGGAAAATTTTAACCTTCATAGGCACTTTAATTTTCCAAAGCTTTTGCTGTGTTGAATATCTTTCTTTCCGATTGTACATGATTACGTAAGCCAATGCACAGGAAAAGAGGCCCCATCAAAAATGTTATAGTAAGATTTCTATAATAGGCATCCAAGAACAAAAACAACAAAATTATAACCCAAATTGTTTCTGCATATATGGACATGTTGGAGATCCCTAACAATCTAGTTGGAGATGCAAGTATTGGAGATCCTAAGCATAGATAGGTACACATGGGAAAGTTGCAAATTAAACCCTGTCACTTCCCTTTTTTTGGTTCTCCTCCATCTTCCGATGATCAAATAAGGTGATGCAACGGTTCTTTATCGCCATTTCTAGCCTTCTCTAGTTCTCGACTTGTTCTTGTATAAATAAACTAATCAATAAATGTTGCAAATCAATTCAATTAAGTAGAATTACAGGACCATGTTTTTTTTTTCTTTTCTTTTGCGGTCCCGGGATATATGCATCTAAGTTTGTATGCTTTTCTTTCTAGTTACATCTCTAATTGAAATTGGATTTTCATTCGAGTGAGGCTATGGTACTATGCATAGTGCATATTAGTCCACACTATGAACATAAATCTTCGATTTGAAAGTCTAAACGGTCGATCAAACCATTCAGCATGTTCTCCATATGCATATGTACTTGTAAACTAAATATTACATTTTTTTAAATCTTTTTACTATTTATTTAGATGGGCAGAAAATCACTTGAAAGTACATATTCATATGGAGACCATGTTGAACGGTTCGGATCGACCGTTAGAATTTTGAAATAAAAAATATTGATCCGTAGTACGGACCAATCTGTGCTATGCATAGTACCATAGCCTCACTCTTTCATGCTATCGTGATATTTATGAAAAATAATTTTTTGTGTCGCATCAGCAATGATAATTAACAATTATTCCTTAATCACTTTCAAACCATTTTTCATATCAGGAAAACCTTGATCCCAGTTTTTATCAAATCGGATCATCATTCTTTTTTCCAGGTTTTACTGTTTTATCTCAAATTTATCTTCCCTTATCAGTTTGCTAATAAATGAAGATCGAGATACCTCTTAAAAGCTTCGATATATTCTTTGGATTAGTAGGTGAATGATACTGAAGTTTTGATTATTTAATAATAATTAAGAACAAAAAATAAGGCTTTCTAAAAAAAAACAGAAAGACTACGGGCTTTCTAAAAAATATGGATTAGTAATGCCTACGGGCTTTCTCAAAAAAGAAAAAACGAATAAAATAAATAAATAAGAGCCCGGAATTTGTTTGCCTATTGTCACGGTGAGTGGGCCGCCCAGTTTTCAAAATTTGGGCCAGAGACGTAACGGGTCATGCAAAACTTATGATGGGCTTTTTTGTCTATTCAATATAAAGGCATACTAATTAATCACGCGAACAGGCCCAAAAGTGGCCACAGAATTACAAAAGCGCACTTGAAGTAGCGCTTCAACAAATAGCTTTACATCCCTAATACAAACTTCTTTATATTGCCTTCAATTGCTGATGCATCCATACTGTCGCAGAAACAGCATCAACATATTTAGGTTGAAGATCATTCTTGAAGGATGTAACTCTTCTCACAGACGATTAATCAAGTTGTAGGAAATAATTATAATATAGTCTAATTAACCACAAGACTGACAAGAAATTTGACTTTAATAACACAATCCCTAGTACAAAACTGACATGGAAATTTGAAGTACTTCGATATATGCTCAAGAAGGGCATTGTTCGTGCTGCGTGAACTCGACATGCTTGTCGCAATCAAGAGCCATCTCAATTGTGGAAAGGAGGTTCTCCATGATTTTAACTTTGGAGGCAAATGTCAAGCAATTGATTTCTTTAGCATCAACACGGTTAATTACTGTGTGGATTAGTTTGCTGAGTAGGCCTATGCACAAATCAAGCTCGGTTGAGTTGGCGGCTGCGGTTGGTGTGCTTGTAGCATTATGTGCACTAGTTTGAAATTGATGACATGGCTGAGATGTAGAAGATGGACTGGGAGGCGGAGAAGTTAGTTGTGAAGATATTGGAAAATGCAGGAAGCTGAGATTAGAAGATGATACTTGTATCTGTACCAATGGAGGTGCTGATGGAGGTGACAGAAGAAGAGTGGTGAGTTGCAAAAGAATAGGAATTGCAAAATTTCTCATGTTGCAGATTGTACTAATTAAATTAGTTGTAAGCGCTGCTAGAATCGTAGAGAAAAAGAGCAGCAAACTCGTATATATAGTAGGTGTGCGGGAATGGAACGCGCGGAAGGAAAGGGCAAAATGAAGGAAGGGAAGGGGGGTGTTGGTTTCGTGCAATTGACTTGCGTCTGCAGAGATCGATATTTTAAATAAGTCTAGGAAAGCGACGGGGTTCCGAACTTTTGTGACAAATAAGTCTCTGAACAATCATTTGTGACAAATATTATGTCAAACTATTTAATATCGGTGAATATTAATCCTCTAATCCTCTAATTGCTAATTTAACATAATTCCATAAATATTTCGATATAAAGGAACGCAGTACCCTTGATAAATTTATTCTGATTTTAATATTTTAAAAAAGTTTATTTTTTATTTTTTAATATCATTAATGCTAAATCAATAACAATTCTTCATATTGTTTGGTATTTTTCATGTATAAATAAAAAATATCAAATAATTGAATTGCTTATGAACTATATATTGTATATAAAAATAAAATAAAATAAATATATAGAACAAAAATAACAACTTTATTGTATTATGAAAATCAAGCGCCTATATTTCCTAAAATACATTTCCTTCTAATAATTAAAAGCCATAAGTCCAAATATTTTATAATAGTGTCTCTAAAAAAAAAAAAAAATCGATCAGATTCTAGCCGGTTTTTGTGAGAGGAAAAAAAAAAGGAAAGAAATTAAGATTCTGACCAGTTTAGATATTTTTCGAAAAAACAAGAAATTCTGAATATATTTATTAATTCGTAATTAACTTTGGAAATTAATAGAAATGTCGGAGCAATGGCAATTCCTATGATACTAGTGGTCAATAAAGTTGATTGCACACCAAGAGATAAAAATAATTCGAAGAAATGAGGTCGCATGTGAAACTGAAACCCTAACCGGCGTGATTTTGCTTGCTAGAGTCGGCGGTACCGTGGAATCTTTATAGTTATAGATAATCTTATTTTTTTTTTAAATTATTATTATTTTATATCAAATATTTTAATTAATATATTTTTAAATATAATGGAATTAAAAATAATAATTTTTATATTTTGTGATATTACGAACATGATGTTTAATATATATAGAGAGAGAGAGAGAGAGTGTGTGTGTCTAATGTCAAAATGTTTGCACCAAGCCTCTCGTGCGATCAAGTTGTTTTCGTATTTTCAAAGTTCAAACGGTCGATCCGAGCCGTTAGATATGATCTCTATATTAAAATCTGCTTGGAGACCAAATTTTACATTTTTTGGAATTTTTTTACTTGCCTCTTTGAAAATTACTGATCACATGGTCCAGAATTTAGTTGCACTGTTTTACTGTTCATCCGGATCAGCAATTTTCAAAGTGGCTTAATAAATAGTAAAAAATTCCAAAAAATGTAAAATTTGATCTCCAAACAGATTTTAATATAGATTGAACATCTAACGGTTTGGATCGACCGTTTGGACTTTAAAAATCCGAAAACAACTTGGTTGCACGAGGGACTTGATGCAAACGTTTTAATATTAGCCACTCTCTCTCTATATCTATATCTATATATATATATATATATATATATATATATATATGTATGTTCGTAAGCAATTATATATATATAGAGGAGGGTTCCACTGCACCCTCTTTTGGTGCACCTAACGTGCACCCAAAACTCATACGGTGCATTTTCAAAGTTCAAATAGTAGATTCGAACCTTCCAACGTGTTCTTCATATTAAAATGTGCTTGGAGACCAAATTTTACATTTTTTGGAAATTTTTTACTATTTTTCAGAATTTTTGATTAAACTAAACAATAATTTGAAATTCAGCAAAGTGATGATTTTCAAAAATTCTGAAAAAATAGTAAAAAATTTGGTCTCCAAGCACATTTTAATATGAAGAACACGTTGGAAGGTTTAAATCGACTATTTGAAATTTGAAAATGCACCGTATGAGTTTTGGGTGCACATTAGGTGCACCAAAAGAAAGTGTAGTGGAACCCTCCTCATATATATATATGCCATCAAATTATTTGGTAATTACTAATTATTTGTTTGTTACCCGATAATTTTAAAGAATGACGATAACTAATACCGTTATTAATGGGTAATGGTAATTTACGAATAAGAATAATTTTATTATACGCCTATGGATACAAAAGTGTCTCTACCAGATCAGGCAAACTCTAATGATGACTTTGTTCCATGCACTTTCAAGACTCGTTGTAAGTAGTAGACTTTTTAGGAATTTATGTTGTAGAATTTTTAGGAATTTATGTCGTAGACTTTATTTTATTAGTTTTGTGTTTGTTTATATTTTATGCTGTTAGTTTTTGTATATGTAATTAAGTATTAAAAATAACAAAAATGAAGCATATAAAATAATCGAGGCAAATAAAAAATTGCATAATTCACAAACTACCAATTAGAATAGTTCACAATATACATCTAGAATAGTTCACAATATACATCTAAAATAGTTCATAACATAATTTAATAAAACTTGATAATCAACAACGACGGCCGAACAAACTCAAAATACGACGTCTGGGTCTGGGTGCAGGTGGTTGTGCGACACTACCAGATGTCTCTCCATGGCTACTACCGGTTCCTGGGCTTTCATGAGTGCGGTGGCTACTACCGGTAGCCTCAGCAACAACTCTAGCATTTTCTCTTTCGTTAGCTTCGTTAATGGCATCTGCATTGCATTCCAGTTGAAATAAAATCAAAATAAAATATAAGTAAATAAATAAAATCAACCGTACCTGCTCGCTGCCTGTCAGTTGTTGAACGGCGGGCCTGATGTCCCATTCGCCTACCTTCCATCTCGTCCATGGTCATTACTTGACGCTTGTGGGGTCTTCTTCCTTTTCTGATCCACCCGCTTGCAGGACAAACTCTATCACCAACATAGGGCGGCCACTGATACTGGTTGGGATAAGGATGGAAAGATGCACCCCAAGTACTCGCAAGGTAATCGGTACGGTACATGTCTGCAACATAATCATCCTCAGAGAAGTTTCTCTCTCGGCACACCAATAACATGAGAACAAGGTAGGTGAGCCAACTGGATTCCTTGGCAAGTGCATGTTACAGTATTGTCAGGTGCAAAAATAACAACATACTTGAACATCATTTTCACAAACTCCATAGTCACATCCGGTCTACGGCCGGTTGGAGCAAACTCATTTGGATAGTGCACTTCGAATTCCAATTGGTTCTCCCCGTACGGGACAACTCTCATAGCTACACCTTTCTCCCTATGTTTCCTTAGTTTCCCCTCTACCCTTGCTGAAAATGTTTGATTCCTGAACAGTAATTCGAGAGCTTTAACACGCCGTGCAACCAACATATATACTGTGCTCCCTCCGCACCCCGGGTAAACTTCCCGCCCACATACAGTGCAACCAACATATATCTGTTTGATAATTACTGTTCAAAATCACCTCAAAATCGCCTCTCTTTCTCTCTTTCGGTTCTGGAAAATGGTTAGAATGAATACTGTGCTGCTCAGGAGAGAGAAAAACCCCTTTTATAGGGGTTTTATAGCGGACCGCCCAGCTGCTGGGCAGTCAGATCTGGGTAGTGAACCGCCCAGCCAGTGGGCGGTCAGGTGTCCAGAGTGGACCGCCCAGCTGGCGGGCAGTTGGGGTAGATTTAAAAATAAGTTTGGGGTGGGGGCAGATTTGATAATTTATTTTGTTTTTGGGGTATCAATAAAAATACCAGCTGAAACTCTTAAGTCGGCGTCATTTAGCCTAGGTAGCCAGAAATTTTGTTAGTTACCACCCTGAGAAATTCAAATTAAATCAATACCATCCTGTTCCCATTTTTTCCATTGCTACCACTCATGCGGCCTCAGTCCGGTTTCCAAATTGGGCTGGTGCGCGGATTGGGAAAGCGCACCAAGTTGTTTTTTATATTTTGTAATTCATTATTATTTTGTTTTGGTTCTGCTTTTTTTTTAATGCTCAATATTATTTTGATAAAATTACAATGTACGTCATCTATTATACGTATTTTCATATGTCCAGCTAATTTTATCAATATTATTATAAGGACTTATATTTTGAAATATTTGTTAGATTAGTTCTTTTGACATTTAATTAGGATAATTATACTAAAAATATGCTAAATTACTTGAAATTATGTTAAATTACGCTAAATACGGTAAAATACGCTAAATTTTGGATAAAAGAGATGATATCTTTACTGAGAAGACGAAAAATAACGTCGAAACTTCAAACGGCTATAAAACGGCCATCGAGTGTTGGATTTCAGCAAATGACCACTTTTCGGAAAGCTTGCGAAAATATGCATGTTTTGCCGTTTTTCGAAATTCAGAATTGCCAAAAAACAAAGAGAAGAGCCTCAAACTTGTTTTGAAGTTTCCAATTAAGATTTTCATTTCTATTATTCGATCTAAGTAGCTTAGTAAATTGGTTATATAATGAACTTGTAGAATACTAATTTTTACTATTTTTGGATTTGTTTACTATTTTTTATGATTTATGAAAGATGACACAAAAATCGGCCTAATTTAGCCTAATTTAGCATAATTTAGCGTAATTATCGGGTCTAAAACAACAAAAAAAAGTCCCAACCAGCCATTAATTTGGGCATTTTTAAAAATACCTAGCTAATGTGGGTATATTTATTAATTTGTAATTAACTTTGGATATTAATAAAAATGTCGGCTTATTATCTATTGTATCATTCCAATAAAATTAGCCGGACATACGAAAATACGTATAATAGATGATGTACATCGTAATTTTATCAAAATAATATTAAGAATTAAAAAAAATTGAACCAACAAATAATATTGAATTCCAAAACAGAAAAAAAAAACTTGGTGCACCTTCCGAGTCCACGCACCAGTCCAGTTTGATGCGCGAACTGAGAGAGCGTGGGTGGAAGGAATAGAAAAAAAGGTTTTGAGTGGTATTGATTTAATTTGTATTTTATGGAGTGGTAACAAAAAAAATTTCGATTTTGCTTACTGGAGTCCGCGGTACCATGAAAAATCTTTATAGTTATAGATAATATTATTTTTAAAAAAATATTATTTTATATCAAATTATTTAATTAATATATTTTTTAATACAATGGAATTATTTTTATATTTTGTGATATTACGAAAATGATGTTTAATATATATAGATAGGCTATGGTGAGTTGTGAAGTAAAACGTTATTTTACTTCACGTCATAATTTTATTTTGAAAATCCAAACAACCGATCCAAACCGCTCAATATTTTCTAAATATTGAAATATGTTTGGAGACTAAATTTTATATTTTTTGAAATTTTTTTGCTATTTTTTAAGCCACTTTGAAATCGCTGATCCACTGTGAACAGTAAAAAACAATAAAATTTTCTGGACCACCGGATCAGCGATTTTCAAAGTGGCTTAATAAATAGTAAAAAAAATGTAAAATTTAGTCTCCAAGCACATTTCAATATAGAGAACATGTTGAGCGGTTCGGATCGGTTGTTTGGATTTTCAAAATAAAAATATGAGCGTGAAGTAAAAATGACATCTTACTTCGCAACTCACTATAGCCCAGCTCTATATATATATATATATATAGAGAGAGAGAGAGAGAGAGAGAGATGGGCTAGGGTGCTTTGGAAATTAAAACACTCTCTTTAATTTGGGTCACTTTTTCAATTTGCAAAACTCAAACAACCGATCTGAACTGTTCAACATGTTCTAAATATTGAAATGTGGCTGGAGACCAAATTTTATATTTTTTGAAAGTTTTTTACTATTTATTAAGCCACTTTAGAAATCGCTGATCCGGTGGTTCACAGTAAAAACAGTAAAATTTCTGAACCACCGGATCAGCGATTTCTAAAGTGGCTTAATAAATAGTAAAAAAAATTCAAAAAATATAAAATTTGATCTCCAAGCACATTTCAATATTTGAACCATGTTGAATTTCAAATTTGTCTATTTGCTATTTTCTTTTTGTTAGTTGTTCATACAACCTAATATATAATTGTATTGTCCATTCAAAATTGCTGATGTCAAATTGCTATGTAAAAAAAAATTGCAGATGTCAAATTTGAGTGAATTTCAAATTGACTCAACATTATTATTTAAAAAATAATGAACACATCTCTGATTTAAATTTTCTCATTTGAATAATATTTTTCAAGAAATCAAACAATTATATATAAAATTTAGTAACTACCTCAAGAAAATAGAGAACAAACAATAATATTATACCTTTTCATAAAAGAAGAAATTTTTTTTAAAATAGTGATACCTCGCATATTTAGTCTATTTTAGGCCTGTTTTAGTACCAGATTCGTGCCATAATTCACCAGAATCATGTGCATTTCATCGATATATCTTTAGAATTTGGTACTGCTGAGTGTTTGTTTGTTTTCTGCAGGTTTGGAGCAAAACACACGAAGAAACGGCGATTCAGATGATGAGGTACGACCCTTACCAGGCTTGGTACGGGTCTTACCAGACTTAGCCGATTTTCAGCTCTTCACGCCTGGTACGGCCAGGCCGTACCAATTTGGTACGGGCCGTACATAAAGGCGGCCTGACAGATTCAAATTTTGGCAGAGGCTATTTAAAGCGGGGAACTCTCCAATTTCGACATCAATTCCATTCCAGATCCATTTGAGAGCACAGTAAGAGAGAGAAAGAGAGCTAAGGAGCTGAGAGCAAGAAGGAAGGAAGAGGAAGAGGCGAAACTCGACGGATCTAGCTTCCTCCTCTCGATCCCTTCGATCCATGGCTATCTCTATCCCTCTTATTGTATTTTTAGATCTGATTATGTGCTGTGAGTAGTTCTTTTAGTTTCTAGGGTTAGAGATTGATTCTTAATTTGTTTTGACTTTCTTTGACTTGTATCTTGTATGAACTCTTTAGTTTGATTGATTGTGATTTACTTTGATATCTTTTGCTTTGCTTGCTGTGATTGTTGTATGATGTGCCTCTAGGTTTAGATCGAACCTATCAAGGTCATGTGATCATCTCAATCTCTCATCCAAATCAAATGCTTAGGGTAGAATAGTTCGAATTGAAGCCGAGAGGTTGAATTCTCCTCTAATCGACAGATTAGAGGGTGCCTTAGACCTCCAATCAACCAGCTAGGGTAGATCTGTACCAACACACGAGAGTTGAGGTGTAGAAATCCCTAAAAGGCAATCAATTGCATTCCAACCTAGATCTTGATCCAACAAACGACGGTTGAGGGTTAGGAACCTTAGGTATGGTCAATTGAACCTTTCTAAAGAGTTTAGCACAAGGTACCAGCAAGGAAATGCATTCACTCGAACTGGTAGGTTCTGTTCTGGGAAGCCAGTACGGGTCTTACCAGGGTGGTACGGCCTTGCCTTACCAAGTGAAGTACGGCCTAGCCGTACCAACTTGGTACGGGCCGTACCACTAGAGGCAGATCAGAGATGAAGTCTGAAACCCTGGAAACGCCTTTTATCCATAATCAAAACACAATTTACATTTCTTCTAGCATTTTATTACATCTTCTTGAATTGTTTGATCTGACCCTTTAGGAAATTAAACACCAAACCAAACCTTTTTCACTTCTAGTTTTTGATTGAGTTTGATAGAATCTAACCTCGCAATTAACCGTTCCTGTGGATCGATACCCGAATATACTACACGATAGGGGTTGTGCACTTGCATCCCTTACTCGTGAAGTGTAAACGCGGTTTTAAAAGGTACGCCCTCAAGCGTACCGAAACTTGCGTTGCGCTTTTGCGCGAACAAGTTTTTGGCGCCGTTGCCGGGGAACGGTAACCAATTGCCTAGTTAGATTTTACCTTACTTAGTTAATCTAGATTTTATCTTGTATCTTTCTTGCTTTTTCTTAATCAAAATCACTAAAAACTGGCTTTTGAACCTCCCCCTGCAGGAAAATACAGGTTGAAGTATAATCTGAGAAGCAAGGGCCCACTGTTCGATCAAACTCCTCCAGACTCAGCCGAGACTGCTCAGCCACCCTCTGGTACGGCCAGCCCGCACCAATCTGGTCCGACCCGTACCGATTCAGGCACGGCCAGGCCGCACCAATCTGGTCCGACCCGTACCAAGGAGCCTGAACCTGAGGAGATGGCTGGGGCAGAAGACGAAGCCCGAATCAGACTGGAGGCAGAGGCCAGGGATAGAGAAAGAGAAAGGCGAGAAGAAGAAGGCCGTCTAACGGACGATGATGAGGACGCTTTCATGCCTCGAACGCTGCGAGAGTTCAACGTGCCGAGAGCTGGAGACGTGCGAGGTGCAATCAGGCTGCCACACATTCCAGGACAGCAACCGAACTTCAATCCGGGGGTTGTCAACATGGTGCAGCAGAACACCTTCCACGGACTCGACCACGAGGACCCGCACGCTCACCTCCAGACCTTCCTCGAGTGCATCACGACCATCAAAACCAACGGTGAGAATGCTGATTACACCAAGCTTGCTTTATTTCCTTTCACTCTTAGGGATAAGGCCAAGAAATGGTTAGGATCTTTGCCTAGGGACTCTGTGAGAACTTGGAAAGAATTGTCCAAAATGTTTCTGACCAGATTTTTCCCTCACAAGAGGACAGCCAAGGTAAGACATGACCTGACCAGTTTTAGGCATATTTTTGATGAACCCCTGAATGAGGCTTGGGAAAGGTTTAGAGAAATGCAGTACTCTTGTCCACACCATGGTATACCCGACTGGCTTTTAATTCAAACGTTTTACGACGGCCTGAACGAGAGCACACGTGCTTACGTGGACGCTGTTGCGGGAGGCGCGCTGATGTCAAGGGAGCCTTTAGAGGCTATGAACTTGATCGACAGCATGGCGCAAAACCAGCAGTGGTCCGGCCGCGACACGTCACGCCAGCGAGGAGGCCAAGGAGGTAGCCAAGGAGGTGGCAAGTACGAGCTCGATCACATCACGGCTCTCACCGCCAAGATGGACGCCATGCAGCGGGCGATGGACAAGCTCAGTGTCAAGGCAGTCGAACAGCAACCTCAAGTCTGCGTCATGTGCGGAGACGAGAGGCACGCATACGAGCAATGCCCGCTGGTGCAACAAGACGAGGAGAGTGAGCAGGTCAACTCTCTCAACAACGAGCCTTCCTTCTTCCCGAGACCTCCCTTCAGCCGGTCCTACTCCAAGGACCCGGTTGAGCAGCAGCACTGGAGGTCGAACCAGAACAACCCTGCGCCTTTCAACAACTCTTCGTTCAGACCGCCCTTCAACAACAACAGCTTCCAAAGGCCGCAGTACAACAACAACAACTGGAACAATCGGGCGAACAACACTGGAAATTACCCCCCTCCGAGCAACAACGATTGGAGAGCCCAAGCTTCGAGCAGCAGCAACAGCAACAACAATGGCAACAGGAACTTCTACCAGAACGCTTCCTTTCCCAATCAAGGCAACCGAGTAGCTCCATCTGGCCCCTCAAAGTCGAATGCGCCTGCCGATGTGAACGACTTCACTCATGAGCAGGGCAAGATGAATCAGATGATGTGGGAGCAGATGCAGAGCATGAGCACTCAAATGGCTGCCCAAAGCAAGTTGCTGGAGCAGCTGAGCCAGATGGTCACCTCAAGCCACTCTCGACCAGGGAAGCTTCCAGCTCAACCCGAACCAAATCCAAGAGAAGAGGCTAAGGCGATCACTCTGAGAAGTGGGACCCAATACGACGAGCCACCAATGCCAAGTGAGGGCACAGTTGATCCGATTCTTGACGCGACACCTGACGCGACCCCGACCCCTGTGTCAATTCCACTGAAGGAGGTTAATCCAGAACGAGCTGAGGTCATCCAACCTCAAGCGAGTGCAGACTGCACCAGCTCGGCAAGACCTGCACAACCTCCATCCGAAGCGTCAGGTAGTCAAAAGAAGAAAGGTGCCGAGAAACCACCTCCATACCGGCCACCTGTTCCATTCCCCCAGAGATTAGCTGAGACGAGACTGAACGAGCAATTCGCCAACTTCGCAAACGTCATCAAGCAGCTGCAGATCACCATCCCTTTCACCGACGCTTTGACCCAAATGCCCACCTATGCCAAGTTTCTGAAGGACATCCTTTCCAACAAGAGAAGCTTAGAGGGGCACGCGACAGTCAAGCTGACGGAGCAGTGCAGCGCAATTTTGAAAAGCGAGCTACCCCCCAAATTGGACGATCCTGGAAAGTTTTCCATTCCATGCACCATTGGGAAGGCAACAATCAAGAAAGCCCTGTGTGATCTAGGAGCGAGTGTGAGTCTCATGCCACGCACCATCTATGATCGCATAGGAGTGGGGGAGCTCAAGCCCACAAGGATGACATTGCAGTTGGCGGATTCTTCAGTCCGACTTCCACTTGGTGTGGTGGAGGATCTGCCAGTTCGAGTCGGGAAGTTCTTCGTGCCCGTCGATTTCGTCGTCATGGAGATGGAAGAAGATAAGGAAGTCCCAATCATCTTGGGGCGACCTTTTCTGAGTACAGCTGGCGCGATAATTGACGTGAAGCAAGGCATCCTGACTTTGAACTTTGGAGGAGAGAAGGTGAAGTTCCAAATCGATCGCGCCATGAGATATCCGTCACGATCCGAGACATGTTTCCGGGTTGACAGGACAGAGGAGTACTTGGCTGATCTGGCCAAGGACTACTTTCTTGAACAAGTCAACAACTCGCTGCGCCAAGACGCTGAATTCCTCTCTCAATTTCCAAGCGAAGCGAGCGAGTCAATCTGTGCAGCGGATGCGATTCCTGAGGATCTGGAGGACAGTACATCACACTCTGAGACGAGGAGTGGAGCGGAGCCTGCCAAGGCCGACATCTCGACGACACATGAGTCAGCTCACCCAGATGCGACTCGTGTTAATGATCAGCCTGAGCGTCCGACTCCTGAACTCAAACCTCTTCCGACCAATCTCCGATACGAGTTCCTCGATCCAGAAAAGTCATGTCCTGTGATCGTCAATGCGAGTCTGAACCCCGATCAAACCGCCAAACTTCTGGAGAAGCTGAGATTTCACAAGGGTGCGATCGGGTACTCGATCAAGGACTTGAAAGGGATCAACCCAGCCATCTGCTCACACCGGATTCTTCTCGAGGATGATCACAAGCCGTCTGTGGAGCACCAGCGGCGACTCAACCCCAACCTGAAAGAGGTGGTGAAAAAGGAAATTCTCAAACTCCTGGATGCAGGCATCATCTATCCCATCTCTGACAGCAAGTGGGTGAGTCCCGTTCACGTGGTGCCCAAGAAGGGAGGCACGACAGTGGTGAGAAATGACAAGGACGAGCTAGTCCCTACTCGTGTGGTATCTGGGTACCGCATGTGTATTGACTACAGAAAGCTCAACGCTGCTACGCGCAAAGATCACTTCCCACTGCCGTTTGTCGACCAACTCCTTGAAAGGCTGGCGACTCATTCTCATTTTTGCTACCTTGACGGGTATTCAGGATTCTTTCAGATCCCCATTCACCCGAACGACCAAGACAAGACCACTTTCACATGTCCCTACGGTACATTCGCATACCGTAGGATGCCATTTGGTCTGTGCAATGCACCTGCCACCTTCCAAAGAGCCATGATGGCTATCTTCTCCGATTTCATCGAGAAAGAGGTTGAGGTTTTCATGGACGACTTCTCTGTCTATGGAACCAGCTTTGACTCATGTCTAGCCAACCTCTGCAAAATCCTGGAGAAGTGTGAAGAGGTCAACCTGATCCTGAACTGGGAGAAATGTCACTTCATGGTCCAAGAAGGAGTTGTCCTTGGACATGTGGTGACCTCCAAAGGAATTGAGGTTGACAAAGCCAAGGTGGAGGTGATCGAGAAGCTGGAGATCCCAACAAATGTCAAAGCTGTGCGAAGCTTTCTGGGACACGCTGGCTTCTACCGCCGATTCATCAAGGACTTCTCGAAAATCGCAAAACCATTGACCAACCTGCTCATCAAGGACTCTGATTTCATCTTCACGCAGGAGTGTGTCGATTCATTTTGCCGATTGAAAGAAGCCCTTGTCTCAGCACCCATCCTGCAGCCTCCAGACTGGACCTTGCCATTTGAGTTGATGTGCGATGCGAGTGATTACGCTGTGGGAGCGGTTCTTGGGCAGCGGAAGGAGAACAAGCCATTTGCTATTTACTACGCTAGCAAGGTGCTAGACCCTGCCCAGATGAACTACACAACAACCGAAAAGGAGCTTTTGGCTGTTGTGTTCGCTCTCGACAAGTTTAGATCCTATCTGGTTGGTTCCAAGATAGTGATCTACACTGACCACGCCGCACTCAAGTATCTGTTGAGCAAGCAGGATGCCAAACCTCGCTTGATTAGGTGGATTCTCCTCCTGCAGGAGTTTGACATCGAAATCAGGGACAAGAAAGGAGTCGAAAACACGGTGGCTGACCATCTGTCCCGGCTTCGCTGGGAAGATGAGGGCTCTGGTAGCCTGCCAATTGATGACTCGTTCCCTGATGACCAATTCCATTCGATTTCTGCCATGGAGGAGATCTACTCGGTTGGTACACCGATGCACGCGACTCATGCGGTGCAAGATCGGACGTTCCATGCAACTGACCGAGTGAACACCAAGTCAGCGCCCTGGTATGCAGACATTGCGAACTTTCTCGCCTCAGGAGTACTTCCTCCTACCATGTCATACCAGCAGAAGAAGAAGCTGCGATCGGACGCCAAGTTCTACTTCTGGGACGACCCCTACCTCTTCAAGATTGGCGTTGATGGCATCTACCGACGATGTGTGCCATACGACGAGACGCGCTCCATTCTTGAGCACTGCCACTCCTCAGCCTACGGAGGACACGCTTCATCCTCCAAGACTGCTTCAAAGGTCCTGCAATCCGGCTTCTTCTGGCCTTCACTTTTCAGAGATGCTAGGACCTTCGTTGCAGCTTGTGACAGGTGTCAGCGCACCGGGAACATCTCCAAGAGGAATGAAATGCCTCTCCACTCTATTCTAGAGGTAGACATCTTTGATGTCTGGGGCATTGACTTCATGGGACCGTTTCCACCCTCTTGTGGGAACGAGTACATCCTGGTGGCTGTTGACTACGTCTCCAAGTGGGTGGAGGCAGTGGCGTGCAAGAATGCGGACTCCAATGCAGTGAAAAGACTGTTCACTGACATCATCTTCCCTCGCTTTGGAGTTCCAAGAGCCGTCATCAGTGATGGTGGCAAGCACTTCATCAACCGCCAGTTCGACAATCTCCTGAGTCGCCATGGAGTCACTCACAAGGTGACCACATCCTACCATCCTCAAGCCAACGGTCAAGCCGAGATTTCCAACAGGGAGATCAAGTCTATCCTGGAAAAGACCGTGGCTCGAACGAGAAAGGATTGGTCGCTCAAGCTGAGTGACGCACTTTGGGCCTACCGTACAGCCTTCAAAACTCCGATTGGGATGAGCCCTTTCAAACTGGTGTACGGAAAGTCCTGCCACTTGCCCGTGGAAATTGAGCACAAGGCATACTGGGCCACACGGGCCATCAACATGGACTTGCTTTCAGCTGGAGAGAAACGCATCCTTGACTTGCATGAGTTAGAGGAGATGCGTCTCAATGCCTACGAGAACGCGAGAATTTACAAGGAAAGGACCAAACAGGTTCACGACAAGCGCATCATGCCTCGTGAGTTCCATGAGGGAGACCTAGTCCTCTTGTTCAATTCTCGACTTAGGCTCTTTCCAGGGAAGCTGAAGTCCAGGTGGTCCGGTCCATTCCGGGTGAGGGCAGTGTTTCCATTTGGCGCTGTGGAATTGGAAAACAAGGAGGGGCGGACTTTCAAAGTCAATGGTCAGCGTCTCAAGCACTACATTGCTGATCATCCCCAAGAAATGCGAGTGAGCTTGGATCTCTCCGATCCATCTCCAACCAAAGCCTGAAGAGAGAAGGTCGAGCTCGAGACCTAAAACGAGCGCTCCTTGGGAGGCAGCCCAAGCCATTTTTACCTGTTTTGCATCTTAGGAACAGTTAGACATGCATTCATTCTTCTTCATTGCATCACGAGCGGCTTGAGAAGTCACGAGAACGAGAAACGAAAATTTCTGAGGTTGGTACGGCTAGGCCATACCACATTGGTACGGCCTGAAAATTGAAAGGTTGGTACGGCCCGTACCAATTTGGTACGGCCCGTACCAATTTGGTACGGCCCGTACCAATTTGGTACGGCCAGGCCGTACCTAGGTCAGAGTCGCGAACCGACGCCTCCCTTCCGTCTTTTTCCCTTTTTAAACCCGACCCCGCCCCCCTACCCTTCCCCTTCTCTCTCTCCGCCGCACCTCCCTCACTTTCTCTCTCCTCCATCTTCTCTCCCTCTTTCTCTCCCTCTCCACTCCTTCTACCTCTCCTTCCACCCTAACCGAGCCCACAGGAGCACCGGAGATCAGCGCACCACCCGACTCTCTTCAGTCCGACCCGCACCGTTCCACCGGTCCGACCCGCACCTCTTTGCTCTCGGTTAGTTCATCCTCTTCGATTTTCTTTATTTTCTCCCATTTTTCGTGCATCCATCTCTTCTTCTCTCGGTTCCACCCTTGATCTGTCAAAACCCTAGCTTGGTACGGCCCACCCGTACCAAGTAGGTACGGCCCGTACCAGTCTCTCTGAACTGACACCAAACTGGTACCAGTTGGTGCGGCCCTTACCAGCCAACACCAAAACCCTAAGTTAGGTACGGCCCGTACCAGCCTGTGCGGCTAGGCCGTACCTGCCTAGGTCAGGCCAGGCCGTACCAACTAGGTCAGACCAGGCCGTACCTTCCCAGTCAGACCCTTACCACCCAACGCCACGAACGTCTGCGAGAGATGAGTCGACATTCCTCTGACACCTCCGTCCCTTCCGCCACTGGCCCGATGGCCAACGTCCCTCCTGCTGATGCTCCCACGTCATCTCATCACTCCCACCGGAGTGCGTCTCGTAGTGACTCCCGCGCATCTCGCCACTCCTGGGAGAGCGCAGCCCGGACTGGGTCCCGCCAGAGTCCTTCCCTTCAGGACGCCGTCACGCCCACTTACTATGAGGGAGAGACCACATCCAGTGGCCATCAGTCCAGCTACCGGAGCCCACAGGAGAGCCCCTCCTACCATCCATCTGGTGACCAGGACCAGGGCTCTGACGAGGCCTCTGACCAGGCCCAGGGCTCTGACTCCTTTGGCACCGATGCGGCCCTCTCTGATGCCACCCAGCGTGCCGATGCTTACACTGAGGAGTACTTCTTCATGCCGACCCGTCGGCAGTTCAAGTACTTCGATATGCTGCTGAAGAAATCGATCAACAATACAAGGATTGTTGACTTTTCTGCTCTTCAGACGCTGGGACTGGAGGATGAGTTCCGCCGCATCACCACCCGGGTTGGGATCACTCCAGCCTTCTGGGAGATCGCCCAGAGGGGATACAAGAAGCTCACCATGGAGTTTCTTTCCTCTCTGGAGCTCAAGTACTCGCGGCACCATACCCCGTTCATCAGGTTCCGCATGCTGAGTGAGACCCACCGCGTCTGGCTGTCTGACTTGAGAGAGTGGTTTGGCTTTGAGCCGAACCCGACTACTGACTCCCTCACCTTCTCTGTGGGCTTGGAGCGCGACAGCTTCTGGGCGCTGATCTCTGGTGCCCCAGCCGGGTCAGCTTTCAACAGGGAGTACAAGCAGCTCAATGTCTCTCATCCAGTCATCCGGGTCCTGCTGCGTATCCTCGGTTGCACCATCTTTGCGCGTGGCGAGACGTTCGCCCGCGCCAATGTTGAGGATATGCAGCTGGTGGATCATATGCTGCGTCCCGACAGCACTCTCGAGCGGCCCGATCTGATGCTCGCCATGATCCACCACTGGCTCGGCATCCAGAGGCAGCCCAAGCCGGGTGGCGTTGTTTACATCTCGGCCTATGTCACTCTGATCGCCGAGCGCTTACACCTCCAGATCATCGGCGACGAGGAGTGCCGGAACTCCCGATCTCTCTCTCTCACTCAGTTCACCACCTACAAGTTCATCGAGTCAGCAGCAGGACGCGATGGGCGAGGTGCTTGGGCTTGGCGCATGCCTGACCAGCATACCAGATACATCATGCCATTCCCGGTCACTCTCTCCTTCACTGACCGGAGCACTTGGTTTTTCCGCCGTCCGCCCCGCGTGCAGCCTGCCCTTGAGTTCCCACCTCCACCTCCTCCACCACCACCGCAGGGCGATGAGGCCATGATCGATGCCGCCACCTCTCCAGTCCAGGCTCCGTTTGTGCCGCTGCATCCTCTCTCTCCTCATGTACCACCTTTCCCCAGCCAGGCTCCCCCATTCTTCGAGCAGGTACATCCTTCACCCTTTGGTGCAGGTACCTCTTTCTATGGAGCTGGCCCTTCCACGTACCAGACCGGCCCATCCACCTCCGCCTACGCTGCCGGCCCATCCACCTCTGCCTACGCAGCCGGTCCCTCGACCTCCTACAGTAGACCCGAGTATCCCCCTCCAGTCTCTGAGCCCACCATCCATGATGTCTACGACCTGATGTACGGCATGCGTCAGGAGCAGGGTGTTGCCCTCTATGAGCAGGGTGCTGCCATTCGTGAGCAGGGCGCCGCCCTCCATGATCTCACGCAGCGAGTGACTGGGATAGAGCAGCAGTTGAGTGACTGGCTCTGGTACGACCGCTCCCACGACTGATCAGGTTCGCTCTCTTCTCCCCGAGTTTCTTTTATCTCTTTTATCTCATAGTCTTGAAGCATTGAGGACAATGCTCAGGCTAAGCTTGGGGGGATTGCATTTGCATTTAGGTCATATTTACTTTACCGTTATTTTTCTTGCATTTTTTCGTATTTTCGTGCATTGTTAGGTGAAAATTTGCGTGAATTGCTAGAATTGAGAATACCTTTGAAACAATTTAGTTGTGATTAGGATAGACCTGAGTGAATTGGAACTAACCCATGATTGGTTATTGAACTACTTAGGTTGAGATGTTTTTAATAATGGAAAAGATGAAACAAACTTAGAATTGAATCGAACGAGATTATTCGAAAAAACTGAACTGTGCCTTTAGGAATTGGGATTTTCAAATTAAGAAAGTTTGGAATATCCATTGGTATGAATGAATACCAATAGATGTGTGTATTCATGGTATGAGCAAACCAAAAAGAAAAGAAAAAGAATATAAAAAAAAAAGGAAAAAGAAAAGAGAAATGAAAAAGATGGAGAACATAAGAGTACTGGCAATAAGCCTCGAATGGGCGCCTTTGAGCTCGTCTCCCAATTAGAAATAAAGAAAGAAAATTTTGCTCATACCAACACACTTCGTTCGCAACTTTCTTACCCTTAAGCTTGATTCAAGCTTGGGGGAGGGAAAATGAAAAGAAAAATCACTTTGAATAAAAGTACTGATTCGGAAAAAGAATGAAATTGTTTCGATCAAACCTAGGTAATTAGTCTTTCCATTGTTAGAAGCATCTCAAAATAAGAAGTTCAATTGACTAATTGGTGGAGTGAATCAAGGTTTATAAAGGGGTATTTGAATTACAACCGAATCGATTCTAGAAATTCTTGACTATAGCAAATTCACGTAGGTTTTCACATTTAGACTTGTATCTGCATTTAGATTTAGTTGTCCAGCACTTTTACCCGAGTTTGAAACTTTTTGCTTGAGGACAAGCAAAGGTTCAGCTTGGGGGAATTTGATACCTCGCATATTTAGTCTATTTTAGGCCTGTTTTAGTACCAGATTCGTGCCATAATTCACCAGAATCATGTGCATTTCATCGATATATCTTTAGAATTTGGTACTGCTGAGTGTTTGTTTGTTTTCTGCAGGTTTGGAGCAAAACACACGAAGAAACGGCGATTCAGATGATGAGGTACGACCCTTACCAGGCTTGGTACGGGTCTTACCAGACTTAGCCGATTTTCAGCTCTTCACGCCTGGTACGGCTAGGCCGTACCAATTTGGTACGGGCCGTACATAAAGGCGGCCTGACAGATTCAAATTTTGGCAGAGGCTATTTAAAGCGGGGAACTCTCCAATTTCGACATCAATTCCATTCCAGATCCATTTGAGAGCACAGTAAGAGAGAGAAAGAGAGCTAAGGAGCTGAGAGCAAGAAGGAAGGAAGAGGAAGAGGCGAAACTCGACGGATCTAGCTTCCTCCTCTCGATCCCTTCGATCCATGGCTATCTCTATCCCTCTTATTGTATTTTTAGATCTGATTATGTGCTGTGAGTAGTTCTTTTAGTTTCTAGGGTTAGAGATTGATTCTTGATTTGTTTTGACTTTCTTTGACTTGTATCTTGTATGAACTCTTTAGTTTGATTGATTGTGATTTACTTTGATATCTTTTGCTTTGCTTGCTGTGATTGTTGTATGATGTGCCTCTAGGTTTAGATCGAACCTATCAAGGTCATGTGATCATCTCAATCTCTCATCCAAATCAAATGCTTAGGGTAGAATAGTTCGAATTGAAGCCGAGAGGTTGAATTCTCCTCTAATCGACAGATTAGAGGGTGCCTTAGACCTCCAATCAACCAGCTAGGGTAGATCTGTACCAACACACGAGAGTTGAGGTGTAGAAATCCCTAAAAGGCAATCAATTGCATTCCAACCTAGATCTTGATCCAACAAACGACGGTTGAGGGTTAGGAACCTTAGGTATGGTCAATTGAACCTTTCTAAAGAGTTTAGCACAAGGTACCAGCAAGGAAATGCATTCACTCGAACTGGTAGGTTCTGTTCTGGGAAGCCAGTACGGGTCTTACCAGGGTGGTACGGCCTTGCCTTACCAAGTGAAGTACGGCCTAGCCGTACCAACTTGGTACGGGCCGTACCACTAGAGGCAGATCAGAGATGAAGTCTGAAACCCTGGAAACGCCTTTTATCCATAATCAAAACACAATTTACATTTCTTCTAGCATTTTATTACATCTACTTGAATTGTTTGATCTGATACCTTAGGAAATTAAATACCAAACAAAACCCTTTCAACTTCTAGTTTTTGATTGAGTTTGATAGAATCTAACCTCGCAATTAACCGTTCCTGTGGATCGATACCCGAATATACTACACGATAGGGGTTGTGCACTTGCATCCCTTACTCGTGAAGTGTAAACGCGGTTTTAAAAGGTACGCCCTCAAGCGTACCGAAACTTGCGTTGCGCTTTTGCGCGAACAAATAGTAAATAAACAATAATAATGCAAGCACACTTAAATATTTTAAAAAAAAAAAGAATTACTTGAAGATATTAGAAAAATATATTGTCCAAATTAACACAAAGGCGGTTGCAAACAATTCTATTTTTAGTTAAAGTTTACAAGTAAAAAAATTCTGTTCACAGATGCAACTTTTCTAGATTTAGGTTAGGAATCAACTGTGCAACTCAAAATCTCTGTTAAATCTTTTTGTCAAGCAACTAATTTATCTGTTAATTTATTTTATCAGTGTGAAAAATAAATATATATATATATAATGAGACCGGCTAATGTTATAACGAGTCGTTTTTGCAATTTCAAAATCCAAACAACCGATCCGAACCGTTCAACTTTTTCTAAATATTGAAATGTGCTTGGAGACTAAATTTTACATTTTTTGAAATTTTTTTACTATTTATTAAGCCACTTTGAAAATCGCAGATCTACTGTGAACAGTAAAAAAAACAGTAAAATTTTCTGGACCACCGGATCAGTATTTTCGAAGTGGCTTAATAAATAGCAAAAAAATTCCAAAAAAATGTAAAATTTGGTCTCCAAGCACATTTCAATATAGAGAACATGTTGAACGGTTCGGACCGGTAATTTGGATTTTGAAATTACAAAAACGACTCGTTATAACTTAAACGTTATGACATTAGCCTATCTCTATATATATATATATATATATATATATATATATATATATTTCAAAGATAATTCCGTACATCCAAGTAACTTTGAACAGATTCAACCAAAGAAATTTTAGAAAGTCCAGATTCACTGAATTAGACAACTGTTATTATTTGAATTTACTTTATAAAATTTATTACAAATTACTACTAATAATAATATTTTTCTTGTGTTGGATGTATCTATTAAAGAATGTTGAAAAGATTCAATTCTCATAATTAATTACAGAAAAAAAAAATGGATACACAATCAGGGGCGAATTCAGAATTTTCGTAAGGGGGGACAAAAAAATATCGAATCGGATTTAAATACCTAATCGGGTTTAAATCCATTAACCAAATATGTACTCAACAAAAAACGATGCTTAAACTTATACTTTCCAATGCTTTGACTTGTAATTTCTGATGATCTGACTTATAATTCTAATTACTAATCAAAATTCAACAGATTTATTTCAATTTTAACCCTAAATTTAACTCGAATTACAAATTAAACGTCCAGAGGAGGGCAAAAAAAAATTCAGTGAGGGACAAAGTCGGTCGGAACCGATAAATTTCCACTAAAACTCAAAATCCAGGTATACTGGATCCGCCCCTGTACACAATCAGATAAGGATCCTTGTAGAATCTCAAGATCTTCATAATTAATTAATTAATAAATAAATAATTATATTTAAAAGGACCGAATAGCGAAATCACGAAAAGTCGAGGGCCTTATAGTGAACTATCTTTATAAATATATATCCTCCTCTCCTTTGCCTGATGGTTCAAATAATCTCTCTCTCTCTCTCTCTCTTTCTCTCTCCCATTTCAACTAGTTAGAGGAGCCATTTATTTACTTCTCCACTGTAATTACCTCCTTCCACCTCTTCAATCGAGCCCAGCCCAGCCCCTTCCTCGGCTTCTCCCTGTCGAATCGAATCATTCCCTAGGCTTCTTCCCGCAAAACTGAAAGTCATAAACCCCACTGGCCCACCATATTTTATGTTTCTCCTGTTCCATCTGCGAACGGCGAATGTTTCCCTCCTATAATTCTATAATTCTATAATTCTATTCCTCCGTGATTTTTATTTTTACCCAAAAAAAATATATTTTAATATAAATAACCAGGTTTTAAAAATATTTTTATTTTTACCCAAAACGCTATATTTCCTAGCGTTCCGAATTATTAATTCGGAACGCTATATTTCCTAGCGTTCCGAATTAAGAATTCGGAACGCTAGGAAATATAGCGTTCCGAATCTCTGTTTTTTTTTTTGAAAACTTATATAACTCCAGCTGCGGGGAGAGAGAATCACAAAAAAAAAAAAGACTCCTTCTGAAGGGCTGAAGAGGAGGAAGAGGAGGAAGACTCCTTCATAATTATTTTCGGTTCCAATGTTGAATAGCTTACTAACTAACATATTTGGGCTGCAGAGGCTCATAACGCAGCAAATATAGCAGAGAATGAGCGAGTTATGGCAGAGGCGAGTGGATCGCAAGGGCCGCGGCGAAGCACAGCCAGAAGCCGTACAGCAGACCGTGAAAATGCAACTATGATGTTTAGGGAGGCAATGGGAGAAGTACTGGCAGGAACGGAGGCGGTTGGAATGCAAGGGCCTTCAGGTACTACCCAGCGAAGAAGGAGCACAACTCAAGCAGGTAGGAGGAGCACATCTGGCGCAAGGCCATCCGATACAGCACACCAGCGAGAAGAAGGAGTGCAACCAGCTAGAAGGAGCACATCTCAATTAGGAAGGACGAGCACATCTGGTACAGCTAACGAAGCGCAAGCAGGACCGTCCGGTACAGCTAACCGGCAAGACGAAACAGTGCAACAAGATAGAAGGAGCACATCATCATGGGAAACTGGTTGGCTCAGGGGCCTTCCTTTTAGAAGGAGTCGTAGGAATTAACTTTATGTTACTTGGAATTTTTACTTTGAGCTTTGTATGAACTTTATTTGTATGTATTTTATTATGTTGCAGTTGGAGATTTATTTTATTACTTTGAGGTTTGTATGAACTTTATTTGTATGAACTTTATTTGTATGTATTTTACTTTGTAGACGAGAAAGATGAACAGTAACAATCGAGGAAAGGGCGAGGAAAAAATATACTAGAAGATGATACGATTAAATCTATTTAATCAGAAAATATTCAATGTTGTACCAAAATAAGGCTACAAAAAATTGACCATCTAGATGCACGCTCACCCCAAAATATTTTTATGCAACTTGGCACGATTTTTTTGGTAAAAAAAAATGACACAATCTTTAATTTAATTATTTAAGCACAGAAAGATAACACAAATTTTTCTAAAATCAGTTCTCAATTAAAAAAAGGGTTGTCCATAGCATTTTTTTTTTTTTCTAATTTCATCAATTCTTATCTCTTTTCCTTTGAACGCCTTTGGCCTTTTCCAATAACAACATACAGAACAAGAGCCGTGATTTTTATTTTTACCCAAAAAAAAATATATTTTAATATAAATAACCCAACATACAGAGATTCGGAACGCTATATTTCCTAGCGTTCCGAATTCTTAATTCGGAACGCTAGGAAATATAGCGTTTTGGGTAAAAATAAAAATATTTTAAAAACCTGGTTATTTATATTAAAATATATTTTTTTTTGGGTAAAAATAAAAATCACGGCTATTCCTCGACTTAGACTTCCACTTTCCACCTCCATCTTCCCCTGTATGGTTCGGGCCTTTGCTACAATAATACGCCTTTGAAAATTGAAATAGCAGTATAGACTATACTGTATAGTTCGGGCCTTTGCTACAATCACACGCCTTTGAAAATGAAATAGCAGTATAGACTATATTGTATAGTTCGGGCTTTTGCTACAATCAATTGGGTTTGAGCTGAGTTTTGGGTTTGAGCCGAGTTTGGGCCGAGCTTAGAGAATCCAATGGACCGAGCCGAGTCGGGCTTTACCCTTCAAAGTTGAACTGAGCTGAGTTGGACTTTTAATGAAAGATTGAAGAGCTGAACCGAGTTTTGGGTTTGATCCGGCTCATTAGCACCCCTACACTTCATAGAAATTTCTTATTCATAGAAATTATTAAAAAATAACAAAAATTTGCAAGGCCCTCTTCTCTCTTTTGACACCTGCCAAAATCCACCCACAATAGACAGCCCATCAATTTATTAAGGCTTTTCTTTGTCGGGCCTAAATTGGGCCTCAAACCTTAAACTTGTCATGAAGCTCCAGCCTCCAGGAGTAGGAAAAGACGGAAAGGTCTAATTAATTAAAAAGCTACAGCTTCAAGTATCTCACTGAGACTCCGAGCAATGGTAATGGTACACATCTCCTACTGGAAAATCTAACGAAGGATTTAATCAATAATCCTAATGTATGTTCTACGGTTACTAATATCATAATATGAGACAGTGCTTTGGATGCTACAGGGTTTCAGCACCATTCATTCAAATCACTTGAAGAAGCTAGATATTGGATGGAGGTGAAATAATTTGAATCCTGAGAAGACCAGGTAATTAAATTAGATGAAGATCAAGTCACAACTTAAGCTAGCTAAAAGTGCTAATTAATATAAGAATCCTTTTCAGTTTATATCTGATTTCCTCAAATCTCAATTGATCAATGAAGCCAGAAACAAGAAGGATGCCACTCCTAGCTAGCTAGTTTTTATCAGATAATGGGATATATATGTATATTATTCGATGATCGATAGGCGGATGGATGGTCAGAAGCAAAATTCAAACCGTTGTTTATCGTGGCGTAGCAAGGATTTAAGCCAGGACAACAAATTTTAGCGATTCAAATTTCATCAAAAATATTAAAGTACATTCGAAAACTACGAATTTTATCCAACATGATATAAGTTCTAATATATAATATTTTTTCATATAAAAAATAATAAACATAGTAATAATAATTTTTTAAGTCTAAATTAGGGATTACATTACTGACAAATTGGTAATTACTATTAGACTCTAAATTACTAATTAGGGACTAAATTACTAACATATTGGTAATATACAAAGTCTAAATTAAGGACTATATTACTAAAAGATTGGTCAATGCTTTTAGAAAACAAGAACTAATTGCTGACTTGTAGTAAAAAAAATTATGGTTAAGTGAAAAGAAACTTTTTAAAATGCACACTTTCATTGACGATTATAGGAAAAATATGAAAATCTGATATGTGATTTTTTTTTATAAATTTATAATACATTCTAAAAATTTATTTTTCAATGCACACTCGTTGATTTTCAATTACTACAATACAGAATTTATGAAACTTTTTATCACACACAGTCACAGGAAAAAAAACAATATAAAAATAAATATTCACTAGAATAAACGAAAATAAACATAATAATCGGGAATAAACGGACGATTAATCGGAAGAAATCCACAAATAGACCTCGATTAATATATTCGTAATAGTTTAACTGTCGTTAACGATTAAACGGGCGTTTAATCAGCCGTTAAGGCCCTTTTTTACAACAGTGCTTGAAATAGCGTATCAACAAAGAGCTTTACATCTCTAATATTGCCACTGTAGAAGAAACCTTTATAGGTTTATGAACATTTAAAGAGCGTTGAATTGATGATGCATCCTTACTGTCGCTGAAGATCATTCTTCAAGTATGCTACCATATTTTATGAATAATTAAAAAAGAAAAGTTAACTCAAATTTGACATTTATCTAACCTTACTTTTGAATTGTTAACTACTATGATTATCTCAGCAAGAGAACCCCTTTTGAGTAGTCTCTCCGAAATAGATTTGTTGGCAACTCTTGACAAAGCTTCTTTTTCTTCAAATTGCAATAGATTTGTTGACAACCCTTTTTGAGTCAATTGTTAATATCTAAATTTATACTGTGCAAAGTATTCACAGTGTTTTGTTTTCTAATTGTAAAAAAGTTACCGTTAACACCTTTTCAAATAAATAAAATAATATATTTTATTTTAATAAGTTTCATTTCTAATAAATATATAAGTTATTATTATCAAGTATAAATTATAAACGGATTTATAATGCACATAAACGGTGTTAGCAATTATTCCTTAATCACTTTCAAACCACTATATTGAATATTTCAATATATTTTCCACATCTTTATAATTTATTATTTTGTAGTCCTAAAATTAGTACTTGAAAATTAAAAGATATTGCAAAATTGCTTCATATTTTTGTAATTGAAATTACAATTGCAACACAATAAACTAATTAGCTGCTGGTTTGCGGTGGAGAGAAATAAACTTATTAGACAGTTGTAGAAAACCTTGATCCCAGTTTTTATCAAATACTGTTTGATCTCAAATTTATCTTTCTTATAGTTTGCTAATAAATAAATATCAAGATACCACTCAAAAGTTAATTTCGATATTATATTCTTTGGATTAGTAGGTGAATAATAGTGAAGTTTTATTATTATTTAATAATAAATAATTAAGAACAGAAAAGATGGTAAATGCAAAAGAAGGATAGAAGAAAAGTAGTGTTGACTTCAACAAATAAGAATTTAAGCCACAAAGACAAAAGACAAAAGTATAAGCAAAGGACAAGGCATATTAGAACGTATAAGCAAAAGACAAAAGATGGTAAACTATTCTTACTGGCATTAGAACGTATAAGCAAAAGACAGAAGTTTTTTAAGTGCTACCACAAAGAAGAATTTAAGCCACAGCAAGGCATATTAGGCTATTGATATGAGTACTAGCAAAATAAAAGAGAGACAACTACTGTTACTTCTCCGGGTCATCAGTAACACACAGGAGCATTTGTCTATTCAATATAATAGACATACTTTTATTTTGCTAATTAATCACGCGAACAGGCCCAAAAGTGGCCACAGAATTACAAAAGCGCACTTGAAGTTTCAACAAATAGCTTTACATCCCTAATACAAACTTCTTTAAATTGCCTTCAATTGCTGATGCATCACTAGTGGAAAAACTGGAATCAGGATCGGCCTAATAGTATCGGCTATATGAAACAACCGATTCTAATATCTATCTGGATCGGTTTTTTTTAAGAAAACTGATTCTAAAAACTATTCAGATCGGGTTTTATGGTTAACCGATCCTAATTTATGAACTATTAGGATCGGTTGTTTGTTAGAAGCGATCCTGATACTATCAGGATCGGTTTTTACAAACAACCGATCCTAATGGAACACATATTAGGATCAGTTGTTTGTAAAAACCGATCCTGATAGTATCAGGATCGCTTCTAACAAACAACCGATCCTGATTTTTTTTTTTTAAGAACCAACATTAAAAAAAAAAAAAAGGTATCAGGATCGGTTGTTTCAAAACAACCGATCCTGATTTTTTTTTTTTCAGAACCAACATTAAAAAAAAAAAAAAAAAGGTATCAGAATCGGTTTTTTCAAAACAACCGATCCTGATTCTTTTTTTTTTCAGAACCAACATTAAAAAAAAAAAAAAGGTATCAGGATCGGTTTTTTCAAAACAACCGATCCTGATTTTTTTTTTTTCAGAACCAACATTAAAAAAAAAAAGGTATCAGGATCGGTTGTTTTGAAATAACCGATCCTAATGCTAATTTGACGCTAGGGTTTAATTCTGTTTCGCGCCTTTGTACTTACAAAAATTTTAGGACTCAATACTAATAGGATCGGTTCAATAAATAACCGATCCTAAAAACAATCAGGATCGGTTATTTCGAAATAACCGATTCTAAAAACAATCAAGATCGGCTATTTCGAAATAACCGATCCTGATAACTCCTGCTTAGTTTTTATTTTCATTTCGCGCCTCTCATTTCAACTTAGCGTCTTTCTCTCTCTCTGTGTCTCCGTCTCTCCCTCTCAAATCCTCAGACCTCCGTGTCTCTCCTCTCTCTGTCTCCGTCTCTCCCTCTCCTCCGTGTCTCTCTCTCTGTCTCCGTCTCTCCCTCTCAAAGCCGAGCCTCTCGAACCTCCGGCTCAATTGTGTCAATTTTTAATTTTTTTTATTGTTTCAAAATTAATTAATGGTGTTTGTATATTGTTTTTCAGTCTTGAGGACATCTCGCTCAAGTTACTTAATCATCCGGCCGATCAACTATCATGGTATTAGCTTTATCTAATTTTCTCATTATTATACTTTTAAAACACATTTTTTTTTTGTATTTTCAATTTATTTATTTATCTTTTTTCATTTGAGCAAGGCTTTTTGAGAGTATTCCATCGGCGGTGAAAAGGTACACTTTGAGGTATGCTAGCTAGGTTTTCCTTGTCTTTCAATTTAAATAATACATGTATCGAAGATGCACAAGCAAGCAATTAATGATATAAATATTTGTTCAGATTTTGAAGTTTGTACTGGTGGAGACGATAAAAGAGGGAGTGCCATACATGTGGCTGAATTTTATTTTGCTATTGCACCAAATTTCTTCAACTATTGTACTTCTTTTCGTGTTTCATGAATTTTATTTTGTGTTCTTAATTGGTTTTGAGCTCCAATAAATCAATGGTAAATAAAAAAAAAAAATTTATGCTGGCCAGCAAATATATATGGAAGCTGGCTAAATAAAAAAAAAAAATTTTTTTAGATCCAATATAACATCAGGATCGGTTGTTTCAAAAAAACTGATCCTGATTCTTTTTCTTTTTTTTCAAAACCAACATTAAAAAAAAAAAAAAAAAGGTATCAGGATTGGTCTTTTCAAACAACCGATCCTGATAGTAACTATCAGGGTCAAACAACCGATCCTGATAGTAACTATCAGGGTCGGTTGTTTCAAACAAACGATCCTGATAGTAATTATCAGGATCGGTTATTTAACCGATCCAGATTATTGTAGTATCAGTATCGCCTTCATCAGGATCGGTTGTATTCCGATACTAATATGCATATATAACCGATCCTAATTCCATATTTTCCACTAGTGCATCCATACTGTCGCAGAAACAGCATCAACATATTTAGGTTCAAGATCATTCTTGAAGGATGTAACTCTTCTCACAGACGATTAATCAAGTTGCAGGAAATAATTATAATATAGTCTAATTAACGACAAGACTGACAAGAAATTTGACTTTAATAACACAATCCCTAGTACAAAACTGACATGGAAATTTGAAGTACTTCGATATATGCTCAAGAAGGGCATTGTTCGTGCTGCGTGAATTCAACATGCTTGTCGCAATCAAGAGCCATCTCAATTGTGGAAATGAGGTTCTCCATGATTTTAACTTTGGAGGCAAATGTCACGCAATCGATTTCTTCGGCATCAACACGGTTAAGTATTGTATGCATTAGTTTGCTTAGTAGGCCTATGCTCAAATCAAGCTCGGTTGAGTTGGAAGCTACGGTTGGTTTGCTTGTAGCATTACATGCACTAGTTTGAAATAGATGGCATGGTTGCGATGCAGAAGTTGGACTAGGAGGCGGAGATGAAGTTGGTTGAGAAGACGTTGGAGAATGCAGGAAGCTGAGATTGGAAGATGACACTTGTACCTGTATCTGTATCATAGGAGATGGAGGTGATAGAAGAGTGGCGAGTTGCAAAAGAATATAAAGTATGGCAAGTACAAAGTTTCTCATGTTGTGAAAGAAGTGATGCTTATTGGGATTTACTAAATGATTGTAAGGGATGCTTCAGGGATACTAATCAGTTGTAGCATATAAATAAGCAGGTATAAAATCAGTTGTAGCATATAAAGAATATAAAGTATAGCAAGTACAAACGTTGATCTTTTAAAATAAATAGCAAAAGCTCCAAAGGACCAAAGGCCTTTGATATGATCGAGCCTTATTAAGCGGAATACATGACTTAGGAACTTTCCACTTTCCTGGAAATTTCGTCAGGTCCTGGAAAATAAATTGAACTAAGAAATAAAGAACCAAAATAAGAAAAAGGTAGACAACTTTACCCCTCATCTATTTTTCTTAGTTCAATTTATTTTGCTTCTAATTAATAGATTTGTTGGCAACTCTTGACAAAGTTTATTTTTTCTTCAAATTTAAAAAAAAAAAAATTTGCACTCTACCTTCTATATGCATTTTAAAAAGCATCTATAATTAACACGTAAATTGTTAATATCTAAATTTTCACAAGTGTATGTACGTACTATGCAAAAATGTTCACTGTATTTTCTTTTTTTCTTTTTAATTATAAAAAAGTTCCCGTTAACACTTTGTCAAATAAGTAAAACATATAATTTAAAAAAAAATATATTCCTAATAACATCATATGTAAATATTTTTGTTATCACCCTATAAATTATAAACGGATTATAATGCAGATAATAAATGCACATAACCCAAGGATGGATTTGGGTTTGCAGTTATCACTATTTTTTTTTATTAGTAGGTGAATGACAGTAAGGTTTTATTATTTAATATAATAAAATAGCAAAAGTTGAAAGCTGAAATGCATCCCAAAATTAAAGTGGCCAGGTTGACTTCAACAAAATGCATCCCAAAAAACTTTTTGAATAAAAAAATGTTGTCCAACATTTGGGCAATGTTTCCTGATTTTTTTTTTTTAAATAGAAGTGGGTGATCTCATCGATTTTATTTAGAAATCATCAAACGTATACGACGGTACCAAATATCTACCGATCCTTCACATGTGAATCTCTGTTTTTTCAAATCAAGCTGTCGAATTATTTCGAGATACGTGCATAGAAAAATCAGTTGTTTTAAAATACGTGCACAGAAAAAGTTAGATGGCTGGATTTAAAAAAACAAGAATTTCAGAGTTACTGTACCCAAACTTCGGATCGCAGCAGATCCCAATCCCAAAAGAAAAGGTAGTATATAAAGCTTCACCATAACCAGAAAGATTACAAGTTTAAATCAGATATCTGAGGAGATACAAAATCCTAATTAGCAAAACCGCAAGTTTTAATTAGTATAGAGTCTGGCTAGCATAGGCGAGGCTACATGATCCCTGGGGTAGGCACTTGCCTACCCCTGAAATTTTTTTTTTTTTTTTTTAGAACCGGATTTCTTTGACCTTGCCTACCCCTGTTGGTTGATCTTGCCTACCCCTGAACCCAATGACACAGCGTGATTTCTTTGAGGTCCGAACTCCGAAGCCCACAACCAAAATTCCCAAAGCCCAAGCGGATGCGGAGACAGCGCGATTAAAAAAATTAGCGAGATATCGACTAAAAAATCAGCGAGACAGCGACTCAAATCCGAACCCGAACCCGAATCCGTTAATTTCTTGCTATTTTTTTGAATTGTGTATTGAATCCGAACCTGAATCCGAACCCGTTAATTTATTCGAACCCGAATCTGGTTTTTGCCTACCCCTAGTTCAAATCCTAGCCTCGCCACTGCTGGCTAGTGTGATATCAGTGTCATTTTAGTCTATACTAATTTCAAAACCTATCGAATCGACTTGAAACGGTGAATTCAAACCGATCATAAGTTGTGTGTTTACATGCAAAATTTATAATTTTTTGAATTTATGTAGTATCAAGTCAAGCGGTCAAATGTGTGAGTTTTTAAGTTAATTTTAATGCATTCATTTTTCAATATTTTTGACCGCTTGATTTGATACTAAACTAACTAGAAAATATAATTTTTTTGCATGTAAATACATCACTCATAAAATAAATCGGCTTGAACGGTTTGGATTAGTCGTTTGAAGTCTCCAATCAATTTTGTAGTTAGTGTCATATAACACCGATGTCATACTAACCGGACTCATTAGTGTATATATATATATAGAGAGAGAGAGAGAGTGGCTAAGGTCAAAGTGGTATGACCAAGGCCTTGGTGCTACCAATTAGTTTTTGCAATTTTAAAGTTCAAATAGTCGATTCAAACCGTTAGATGTTCAATCTATATTAAAATATGCTTGGAGACCAAATTTTACATTTTTTGGAATTTTTTTACTATTTTTTAAGCCACTTTGAAAATGGCAGATCCGGGTGAACAGTAAAAACAGTGCAACCAAATTCTGGATCATGTGATCAGCAATTTTCAAAGTGGCTTAAAAAATAGTAAAAAAATTCCAAAAAATGTAAAATTTGGTCTCCAAGCAGATTTTAATATAGAGATCACATCTAACGGTTTAGATCGACCGTTTGGACTTTGAAAATTCAAAAACGACTTGGTAGCACCAAAGGCCTTGGTCATACCACTTTGATCTTAGCCACTCTCTCTCTCTATATATATATATATAGAGGTTGGCTATTCTACTTCCATAAGCATATGCCCACATATGCTTATAACTCATTTTTGCGTTTCCAATGTTCAAATGGTCGATCCGAACCGTTCATCTTGTTCTCCATATTAATATGTGCTTGGAGACCAAATTTTACATTTTTCGGAATTTTTTTACTATTTATTAAGCCACTTTGAAAATTGCTGATCCGGGTGAACAGTAAAAACAGTGCAACAAAATTCTGGACCATATGATGAGCAATTTTCAAAGTGGCTTAATAAATAGTAAAAAAATTCCGAAAAATGTAAAATTTGGTCTCCAAGCACATATTAATACGGAGAACAAGATGAACGGTTCGGATCGACCATTTGAACATTGAAAACGCAAAAATGAGTTATAAGCATATGTGGGCATATGCTTATGGAAGTAGAATAGCCAACCTCTATATATATATATATATATATGTTGAGGAGGGATCCACTTACAACAAATTTGAGTTACAACAAAGTTACAACATTCATTTTTTTCATTTTCAAAGTTCAAATCGTCGATCCAAACCGTTCAACATGATTATCTAAATAAAATGTGCTTGTAGATCAAATTTTATATTTTTTTGAATTTTTTTACTATTTATTAAGATGGGTACAAAATTCAATGGTCTAAGTATGACTATTTTTGTAAAATACTTAATAAATAGTAAAAAAATTCAAAAAAATGTAAAATTTGATCTGCAAGCACATTTTATTGTGGAGATCATGTTGAACAGTTTGGATCGACGATTTGGACTTTGAAAATGAAAAAAATGAATGTTGTAACTTTGTTGTAAGTGGATCCCTCCTCATATATGTTTAGGTTTCCATGATGTTATATCTTGAAGACAAAGTTTCATTTAAAAAAAAAAGTAAAAGAAAGCTGTGTATTGCACCAGTTGTTGTAGTTTGAATTAAATATTTATTGTTATGTCTTTTGTGTGCTTGAGTTAATTATCATTAATCATTCGTGAATAAGTATATCTATCATGAAAGATTTCTACTCGTCTTAATTGGTTAGTGACCTGGCCTTAACTTTTGTGTCGTAGAAGTAGATATATGCTACCATAAACTGACAAAGATGTGCAGCTAAAAGTGGCCTTTTGTATGAATTTAATAAAAAAATTAGTTGGCTTTGGGTTATTATTGTGTCATCCAGATAAAGTTGGCATGTTGCGCCACAACAGCAAATGTGTAGAATATTCGTACAACCCTCGAAAACTACACTAATATTGTTCCGAAATTTTTATTTTTAACATTTTAAAAAAATTCATTAATAAATTAACCATCGTTTTTGGTCAATTCCAAATTTAACACGGCCGCAGAATGCCGGAGCGGACCCATATGGGGGGTACCGCAGAATGCCGGAGCGGACCCCCATATGGGTCCGCACAATGCCGAAGCGGCCCCTGGGGCCGCACAATGCCGGAGCGGTCCCTGGCCTATATATAGGGCCGCAGAATTCCGATTTCATTACATCTCTTTTGAAGTTTGAATCCCTTCGACCTCGGGTAAGTTTTCTTCTTCTTCTCTTGTTTTAATTTTTAGTGTAGAGTAGTAATTAGGTGTAGGTTTAGGGTTTAGGATTAGGATTTAGGTTTAGAGTTTAGATTTAGTATTTAGAATTAGAATTGTAACAAAATTTAATTCGATTGTACCCAAATTTAAATAGAATTGTACCTAAATTTAATTCGATTGTACCCAAATTTAATTAGAATTGTACCCAAATTTAATTAGATTGTACCCAAATTTAATTAGAATTGTACCCAAATTTAATTAGAATTGTACCTAAATTTAATTAGATTGTACCCAAATTTAATTCGATTGTAACCAAATTTAATTAGAATTGTACCCAAATTTAATTAGATTGTACCCAAATTTAATTAGATTGTACCCAAATTTAATTAGATTGTACCCAAATTTAATTCGATTGTAACCAAATTTAATTAGAATTGTACCCAAATTTAATTAGAATTGTACCCAAAGTTAAACCGGACTTTTACCAAACTCTCATATTTGACCAAATATTATCCAATACAGCATGAGTACCAGTAGAGATATACCATCCTCCAGTAGGGGTACACAGCATGCTCCTACAGCCACGCCATACGAGATGTCTCAGTACATTGAGACAGCGTTGGCGGATGTTCCGGGTATCCGGAGTCGCACCGACAGGGTCAGCGACTTCTTGTGGTACCCGAATGCGGAGCATCGGATATTAGAGGCTGCCACTGGGGTAAGTAAATTTGTCATATTTATAAATTTGTCATCTCGAATTTTTGATGAATGAACTTGATCTGATTATTTACTTAAATGCAGGGTTTGGATGCGGTTACGGTTCGTCACAACCGCCAGCATCTACGGTACCAGTCGGCGTACGGGGGGGTTTTACGCTCGATGGGATTGTACCAGATATCCCAGATGGCCGAGGAGAATGCTGACGAGGGCTTATCTTCTGGCCTCGTTGAGCGATGGCGTCCGGAGACGCACAGCTTTCATCTCCCCCATGCTGAGATGACAGTCACCCTACAGGACGTCAGTTGCCTGTGGGGTATGACTATTATTGGGGAGCCGGTCACGGGCGTCGAGTACGGAGATTTTCGTGCATTGTGCTTAGAGCTATTGGGTATCCCGCACGAGGATCTCCAGAAAGCGAAGAAGAGAGGTGAGAAGACTGTGGTCTCGCCCAGCTGCATCAGCTTGGTAAAGCTGCGGGCGAGATTTCAGGTCTTTCCGGAGCGACCAGATCAGGTATTTGCTTGTACGAGATTCAATCATATTTTCTTGTAAGTATTGTTCTAATTTAAATCTATAACAGGTGGTTATTGACCGATATCTGCGGGCCTATATTTTGGAGATGATCACCTGTCGGTTGTTTCCGGATTCGCATGGAGATCAGGTGCGGCTGTGTTACCTCGAGCTTCTGTGCGACCTGTCCACTGCGGGCAGGTTCAACTGGGGAGGTGCCACGCTGGCATGCCTATATAGGTAAGAAACACCTTCTTATAAATATTTTCAAATAATATACATCGTAGTGTAGTAAAGCTGACTTTGTTTTCTTGTAAAGGGGTCTTAACACAGCCTGCCTGAAGAAGAACAAGACCTTCATAGGACCGTGCATGTTACTACAGCACTGGTCCTATGCACATCTGATTGTTGGCCGTCCAGTCCTGGCTAGCAAGACAGATGTGCCGCAGTGGGGCAAGCCCGAGCCGGACAACTGCCCTGCATTTGCCGCCAAGTACTGCTATCCCAAGATTTGGGTAGGTGCAGGGCATGGCGCGTCTCTCGGCATCACATTTTGGAGACAGGAGCTCGAGCACCTCAGAGATGATGCCGAGTTTGTCACTTGGGAGCCCTACAGAGATTATGTAAGTTTACTTTTATTTTTATTTAAATCTATACTTCCAGTTCGAATTGATATATGATATTAAATCTATACTTCCAGGTCGAGGTGGATGGCGCACATCGCTCATATCTTGAGATATTGCCGGAGCGATGTCGTCAGCAGGAGCGTTTCTGGCGTGCAGAGGTGCCGCTCATATGTTTTCAGGTACCGTAATTTATTTATGCTAGTTATTTACACAATCAACTTAATTTGAAGTAAAAACAGTCTAACGTATTAATATATATAGATCATCGAGCACCATTACCCCGGACGGGTCATGAGACAGTTCGGGATGCGCCAGCTTGCTCCGCCCCCGGCACCGATCAGCGAGGATGTCTGGCGAGCTCTGCACCATGCCAGGGAGACCACTGCAGGCAAGGACTGGGGGATTGCTCGTGCCGATTACGTGTTCGAGGCAGGACAGGCAGATCCCCCATTGGCCGAGCCCGACCGTCAGATGGATGTCGCGCCAGTGTAAGAAATTTTATTAATTCATTACTTCAACTATGGCTTATTGATTGGAATATCTAACATTTGTTGTAATTCGTACAGACCTTACAGAGAGTGGTATCAGGATCACGGCGCGTACACCATCTTCATTGAGGGCTACATCGCCGACAACCCGCACGAGCGGGTACCGAAGCCGAGGGATCGTAGAGGACGGATCCACGGTATTATCCCCGCCGGCGCACCTCTCGCAGCCACGGTATTTTTAATTTGAAGTTTCAAATTCAAAAATATTAATATTTACAATTGTACAACTTCTTCATAATTTTTTCATATTTTCAGGCATTATATCTTGTCAAGAGTTGCGTCATAGGGGCTACGATGGCCGTCACCAAGGGATGGAAGAGGCTCGGAAAGGTCATCCTCAAGCACAATGTACCCGCAGTGTGCCTGTATGGGTATAGGGCGCGCCTCGACTCTCTACTGAGGTGCGCTGGCTTGGGCAGTGTTGATGCGGTCGACGACATATCTGACGAGCCCGATGTCTATGTCCCCTACACTGGTGATGAGGACGTATTTGCAGGCGTCCATGATGCTGAGACGGTCGGTCAGGCGTTCGACCGAGGTGCCGAGTTGATGCGCCAGGCTGCACAGGACGCCATGGGATCCCAGGCTAGGATGCCTACCGAGGTATAATTTAAATTAAAATACATAACTGTGATTTTTTTCTTATTCAATACATTATCTAATTTGTAAGTTACTACAGGGTGGAGACGGGGAGGACCTGGACTTCAATATTGGGTGCGATTATGGCACAGAGGGAGATGGACTGTATTCCCCAGGTTATAGTCCCACTCAGACAGTACCTCATGCCTATGAGCCAGGGTATGTTCAGACAGAGCCCATCCCGCCGTTCCCTGGCCAGTCCTCACAGCAGGTACCTCACCCTTCCCTCCTCGATGACCCTATTGCCAGACAGGCGTTTTTATTCACGCAGGCTGAGTCTGGACAGACCACAGTTTTTGGTCCTGGGGTCCAGCAGACATCCGAGATTGAGGAGGTTCACCACGAGCCGGTTCAGTCTACGGATGTCCAGGCTGACGACTCTACATCCTCCGTCGATACTGACGAGACGCCACTCTGCAGGCGGGGTCGGGGGTTTAGGAAGAAGAAGGCGAGGACGGTGTTTAGTCCAGAGCCATAGATTGTTAGATGTTTTGTTAGATTGGTAGATTCTTATTTGTAGTATTGGTAGAAGTTTTGTCAGATACTTATTTATTTCGTTGATTAGTTTCTTGTTTGTTTGATTTTGTTGTTATTTATTTATTTTGTTGATTTTATTATCTCAGAGTACACAAAAGAATTTCAAAGAAACCACATATCTAAAATATCTAAAATATTTCAAACGAACGACCAAAAATACGATACGACCAAAAATCAATTTAAACTACATTCGAAACTAAATAACACTTAAAATATATAGTATTTCTAAAATAACACTAAATAACACTTAAAAACTACATTCGAAACTAAATCAATCTAAATAACACTTAAACTACATTCAAAAATCAATTTCGTATTTCTAAAATAAAAAATAAAGGGACCGCTCCGGCATTGTGCGGCCCCAGGGGCCGCTTCGGCATTGTGCGGACCCATATGGGGGTCCGCTCCGGCATTCTGCGGTACCCCCCATATGGGTCCGCTCCGGCATTCTGCGGCCGTGTTAAATTTGGAATTGACCAAAAACGATGGTTAATTTATTAATGAATTTTATTAAAATGTTAAAAATAAAAATTTCGGAATATTGTTGCTTGCCTTTGTGAGAAAAATGGCCTGGTGAAAATATTTCACTGTTGAAAACTTCAGACTTTCCCAATACCTGGTAAACATAAATTAAGAAAATGAAACAAATGAAAAAAATAACAAAATAAAAATTAGGCCATGCCAAACTTAATATGGGATTTTCTTCCAATATAGGCCCAAAAGTTGCAACCTAGTTTACAAAAGCGTACTTAAAATCAGTGTTGTAAATAATAGTATGCGGTCGTCGGACGGACTAAGTATTGCTAAGCGATTAATCGGTATATGGCTGATTAATCAGAATTATGCAGCTGATTAATCGTTTTCAATAAAATTATGTGTATATATTCATAATTTATAAAAATGATTTATTTAACTCATCAAACATATCAAATAAACATAAAATTTAACTTAGTTCTATTATTATAACATGACATTACTCTTATTTTTTCTTAACAACACATACACACTTTACATGTGTAAGTAACACATTTATTTAATGCAAAAAATAAATTCGAGAATTAAACTTTTTCACATACTAATAACATATTAATTGAAAGAAATTAAACATTTCAACATAAAATTACTAAATTTAGTTTATGATAACAACTTAATTTCACAATAAACATGTCATACTAATTGAAAAAATTACATCAATAAATAAAAAAAATGTTATATATAAAAGAATTAATCAATTTCAAAATAAGTAAAATGAAAAAACATATATAAAAAATATTGGACGTATATCCAAACACAAATAAAACTACAATACATAATTTATGAAACTTATTATCACACACAGTCACAGAAAAAAAAACAATATAAAAATAAACATTCACTAGAATAAACGGGAATGTATGGAAATAAACGGGACTAAACGGAATAATCGGGAATAATCGGTCGATTAATCGAAAGAAATCCACAAACAGACCTCGATTAATGTATTCGTAATGGTTTGACTGCCATTAACGATTAAACGGGTATTTAATAAGCCATTAAGGCCCTTTTTAACAACACTGCTTGAAATAGCGTATCAACAAAGAGCTTTACATCTCTAATATTGTCATTGTAGAAGAAACCTTTATAGGTTTATGAACATTTAAAGAGCGGCTTCAATTGCCGATGCATCCATACTGTCGCTGAAGATCATACTTCAAGTATGGTACCATATTTTATGAATAATTAAATAAGAAAAATTACCTCAAATTTGACATTTATCCAACCTTACTTTTGAATTGTTAACTACTATGATTATCTCAGCAAGAGAACCCCTTTTGAGTAGTCTCTCCGAAGGCCTCTCAGACTAAACAAATTGCAATAGATTTGTTGGCAACTCTTGACAAAGCTTCTTTTTCTTCAAATTGCAATAGATTTGTTGACAACCCTTTTTGAGTCAATTGTTAATATCTAAATTTATACTGTGCAAAGTATTCACTGTGTTTTCTTTTCTAATTGTAAAAAAGTTACCGTTAACACCTTTTCAAATAAATAAAATAATATATTTTAATAATTTTCATTTCTAATAAATATATAAGTTATTATTATCAAGTATAAATTATAAACGGATTTATAATGCACATAAACGGTGTTAGCAATTATTCCTTAATCACTTTCAAACCATTTTTCATATCGGGAATGACTTTTAATATCAATATATAAAATATATTGAATATTTCAATATATTTTCCACATCTTTATAATTTATTATTTTGTACTCCTAAAATTATATAGTACTTGAAAATTAAAAGAAATTGCAAAATTGCTTCATATTTTTGTAATTGAAATTAAGATACAGTTTATCAAATACTGTTTGATCTCAAATTTATCTTTCTTATAGTTTGCTAATAAATAAAGATCAAGATACCACTCAAAAATTAATTTCGATATTATATTCTTTGGATTAGTAGGTGAATAATAGTGAAGTTTTGATTATTTAATAATCAATAATTAAGAACAGAAAAGATGGTAGATGCAAAAGAAGGATAGAAGAAAAGTAGTGTTGACTTCAACAAATACATCCAAAATTCCTTTGGTGTAACTTTTTTTATATTGACGAATGTCATATATATTTGTGCACAATAATTGAATCAGGTGATCATATATGTCTAGTTTGAGATACGACAACTAATTAACCTTTGCCTCCTTTGCTTAATTTTCAGGTAACTTCTATAAACTGACAAAAATTAGCAGCTAAAGTGCCTTTTGTAAAGTTAATAAGGACAGTGCTACGGTGCTATGCATATATAAGGGCCCTCCGTGCTACGGCTCACTTTTTGAGTTTTCAAAATCCTAATGGTCGATCCGAACCGTTCAACATGATCTCCATATGAATATGTACTTGCAAACCAAATTTTACATTTTTTAGAATTTTTTTACTATTTATTAAGCCACTTTGAAAAAACAGTAATTTGTACACAACAGTAAACTTTTCTGGACCATTGGATCAGCGATTTTCAAAGTGACTTAATAAATAGTAAAAAAATTCTAAAAAATGTAAAATTTGGTTTGCAAGTACATATTCATATGGAGATCATGTTGAACGGTTCGGATCAACCGTTAGGATTTTGAAAACTCAAAAAGTGAACCGTAGCACGGAGGGGCCCTTATATATGCGTAGCATATTAGCCAGATTCAAGTTAATAATATAAATTAGTTCGTTAATTAGGTCACAAGTAGCTAGCTCCACATGGAAAGATTAGACCTAGAGGGCTATAGCTCCACATGGAAATATTTGTACTCCACTTTTTCCATAAATATTAATTTCACCAATTAAATTACGATGCATGTGCAGTTCTTAACACAAAAGGTCAAATAATACAACGATTTGCCTAGGACGCATAACGATGATCCGATATTTTTATTAATACCCCAAAAAAAAACAAATTATCAAATCTGCCTCCACCCCAAACTTATTTTTAAATCTACTCCAACCGCCCGTCTGCTAGGCGGTCCCAGATCCAGAGCAGACCGCCCAGCCACTGGGCGGTCCACTACCCATAGCTGACCGCCCAGGGAGCGGGCGGTCCACTTTTTTTTTTTTTTTTTTTTTGTTTTAAGAGACTATGAACATCAAGATGCTGAATTCTAACACTAAAAATTCGAATTTTGTTTTAAATATTAGTTAGATTACTTCTTTTAAGCATATTTATACTAAAATACGCTAAATTACTTTGAATTATGTTAAATTACGTTGAGTTACACTAAATTACACTAAATAACAATAACTTCGCTAATTATGCTGAAATACAGTAAATTATGGTAAACTACGGAAAATTACGCTAAAGTACGTAGACCGATTCAGTGCCATTTTTCATGAATCATAAAAAATAGTAAAAAAAAACCAAAAATAGTCAAAATTGGTATTCTACAAGTTCATTATGTAACTAATTTACTGAACTACTTGGATTGAATAATAGAAATGAAAATCTTAATCGGAAACTTCAACTCAAGTTTTGAGACTCTTCCCTTTGTTTTTTGGCAATTCTGAATTCCAGAATCCGGCATAGCAAGCATAGATGCATGCGCAGTTTTGCAAGCTTTCCGAAAAGTGGTCATTTGCTGAAATCGGATACTCGAGCGCCGTTTTATGACCGTTTGAAGTTCGTCGTCGTTTTCCGCCTTTTCAGTGAAGATATCGTCTCTATTCATATGTAATTTAGCATAATTTACCGTAATTTAATGTAATTTAGTGTAATTTAGCATTATTTAGCGTAATTTAGTGTAATTCAACGTAATTTAACAGAATTTCAAGTAATTTAGCGTATTTTAGTATAAATATGCTTAAAAGAAGTAATCTAACTAATATTTAAAACAAAATTCGAATTTTTCGCGTTAGAATTCAGCATCTTGATGTTCATAGTCACTTAAAAAAAAAAAAAAAAAGTGGACCACCCGCTCCCTGGGCGGTCAGCTATGGGTAGTGGACCGCCCAGCGGCTGGCCGGTCTGCTCTGGATCTGGGACCGCCCAGCAGACGGGCGGTTGGGGTAGATTTAAAAATAAGTTTGGGGTGGGGGCAGATTTGATAATTTGTTTTTTTTTGAGGTATTAATAAAAATATCGGTAACAATGATTCTTACTTTAAGTAATGTTATATGAGTAGAACTAGGGTGCTCTCGAGTTCACCAAGCCCTTGGTGAACTCAAGTCCAAAACTCATCGGATCGGCTTCAAACGACGAATCTGACCGTTGAAACCCGTGTACCTTACGAGTGATGCGTCTACATGCAAAAAATTTAAATTTTGAAATTAATTTTGCATAGAGTCAAGTGGTCAAAATTAGAAGGTTAATAAATTAATTTTAATGCATTCATTTTTTGACGTTTTTTGAAGCTCCTTGGTTGAAGCTCTCTGGTCGTCGCCCTCGTCCTCGTCGTTAAGGTTTTTATGTTTTTTTAGTTTGATAGATTTCTAGTATTTTATGTTTGAATTATTATATTTCATGTTTGGACTGTTATGTTTCATATTGTAGACTTACCAATTTCTAACATTAAACAAATAAATATAAAACATTCAAACATTCAAAACATTCAAAACATTAAATCATTAACAAATGTATAGCATTAACAACTAAATATAAAACATTAACCAATTATATAAAAAACAAATAAGTAATCAGCAATTACATAACATATAAAAATAATCGTCAACAAATAATAAATATATATCATATAAATCATTACAACAAATAAATATAAAACATTCAAACAAATAAATATATCATATTATAACATTAAAACAAATTTAAAAAAAAAATGCCGACCGCCCATAGGAGGGGCGGTCTGCTATGCATAGTGGACCGCCTAGCTGGAGGGCGGTCTGCTATAGAAACTAGATCGCCCCGTGAGGAGACGGTGAGGGCATTTTTAAAAATAATTTGCCATCGAAGGCATATTTAATAATTTTTTTTTTTTTTTGGTATTAATAAAAATGCCGGGAGCACCTACAACAGGGGAACGGAGATGCTCTAACCGTCTTGCTTGCATCAGCAATTCAGCATAAACCCCAGATGACTTTTATGAATAAAAAATGAGTAATTCTGAGAGGTGGAAAGGTTAAGAAATCTAGATAGAGCACATATATTTTATCTTTTTTTAAGATACTTGTCCGGGGCAGGATGGAATCTATTTGGTTCTCAATGCCCTAGGCTTTTGGTTCCCCTTAGTGTCGGCGTGCAAACGGGATCGGATACGGCTCGGATAGTGTGGTAAAATTATATCCGTATCTGTTTTTATTTTTTAAATACGGATACGGATCAGATATTAGACGGATACGGATCGGATATCGGATATCCGTAGATATATACATAAATATTTTCATAATATATATTAAACTATATGGTATATATTTACTATTCGGATACAGAAAATTAAAATTCAAAACTATATCTGTATCCGTATCTGCACGGATATTCGGATATTCGGATATCGGATATCCGTATCTAATTTTCATATACGGATCCGTATATGGTCGGATTTTATCCGATCCGTTTGCACCCCTAGGTTAGTGACTATTCAAAATATATTTTCTTTCTTCTCCAGTTTTCTTTCTCTCTTCTCCACATCTTATTTATTAAGTGATGCTATGGTGCTTTGGGAAGTAAAAATGGTGTTTTACTTCTCACTCATATCTCTATTTTTAAAGTTCAAATAGTCGATCCGAACATCTCAACATAATCTTTATAATGATATGTGCTTGGAAACCAAATTTTACATTTTTGGAGATTTTTTACTATTTGTTTAGAATTTTTGAAAATCACAGCTTTTCATTAAATTAAATAAAAAAAAAAATTAAAAAACACTGATTTTCAAAAATTCTAAAAATATAGTAATAAATTTTCAAAAAATATAAAATTTGATCCTCAAGTACATCTTAATATGAAGAACATGTTGAGAAATTCGGATCAACTATTTAAACTTTGAAAATAAAAATATGAGCGGAAAATAAAACACCTTATTTACTTCCCAAAACACCGTAGCATCACTCCTTATTTATAAACTTTTTATTGTGGACCCCACCAAATGCAAACTTCGCTTTTTACTATGCTTCTTTATGCAAGTAGACCCGAGTTCCAATCCTCTGAGCAGCGACTGAGCTAATAAATTTTTTTTTTTTTGCTTTGCGTTGCATGTGAGTCCCAGTCCAAATGTTGAGTAGAACTAGGGTGTTCGTAAGCTGGGATGTTCGGCAAGTCTCATTAAGACGGGTGAGGATTAAAAAATTATTTCTTGCTATGAAGCACTTGTTAAGACGTGAGGATTAAAAAATTATTTCTTGCTATGAAGCACTTGTTAAGACGTGAGGATTAAAAAATTATTTCTTGCTACGAACTATGAATCACTTGTTAAGACGGCTGAGGATTAAAAAATTATTTCTTGCTATGAAACACTTGCTAAGACGGCTGAGGATTAAATAATTATTCTTGCTATCAAAACTCTTGTTAAGACGGGTGAGGATTAAAAAAATATTTCTTGTTATGAAACACTTGTTAAGACGGGTGAGGATTAAAAAAATTATTTCTTGCTATGAAGCACTTGTTAGGTAAAATTGAAGAATTGAATGAAGAATTAGTACATAAAATATATATGATAGTATGCAAAGCCCTATATACCCTCCGCTCTATTTTTCTTGTCATCTAATACATTTATTCTCTCCAACAGATTACACGCATTTTAGTTCGAATAATTAAAATGATCTATGTTAATAGTTAATTTAGATGAAAATAATAAGTAATAATTAATAGAACAGATAAAGATGACGACAAAAGTAGTTCATACAATTTTTTCAAATACATATTCATCCGTGATTTTTATTTTTACCCAAAAAAAATATATTTTAATATAAATAACCAGGTTTTTAAAATATTTTTATTTCTACCCAAACCGCCAGGATTCCTGGCGGTCCGAATTTTTAATTCCAACCGCCAGGAATCCTAGCGGGCGGAGTTTTTAATTCGAACTAACCCGCACCCGTGATCCCTTTCTTCCTCTCTGTGTCGCCTCTCCGCCAGAAAAAACGAAAACGAAAAACGCGATCTCCGCCAGAAAAAAGGAAAAAGGAAAGAAGGTGCGCGCCTCCACCCCTCCGCCTCGCCGCCTCTCCGCCTAGCCGGCCCGTGTTCCCTTTCCTCTTCTCTGTCGCCTCTCCGCCAGAAAAACCGAAAAACGCAGATCCGCCAGAAAAAAGGAAAAAGGAAAGAAGGTGCGCGCCTCCACCCCTCCGCCTCGCCGCCTCCGCCCCTCCTAGGCCGTCCCTCCGCCTACCGTCCCTCCGCCTCTTCACCGCCGGTCGTCGAAGTAGAAGTAGGTTAGAATTTTCTGTAAATTGGGGTAAATTTCTGTGAATATGTGAAGTAGGTTAAAATTCTGTCAATATTTGTGAATTTCTGTGAATAACTTAGAAATTGTATCTGATATGGTTCAGATTATGAGAAAATGCAAAATATGCATCTGATATGGTTCAAATTATGAGAAATTGTATCTAATATGGTTCAAATTATGGTTCAAACTTTCTGTGATTTTATTTTGTAAGGTTTTAGATATAAAATGCAATTATGGTTCAAATAATTTCTGTGAGGTTATAGAATGCAATTGTGATTTTATTTTATTTTGTAAGGTTATAGAAATTGTATCTAATAATTTCTGTGAATTATGGTTCAAATTATTTTGTAAGGTTTTAGATATTAAATTAGATGAGATGGTTCAGAATAATATTATATTTTTAGAGATGTTTTCCTTTGTGAACTTTCTATTTCTAACATAAAAATAAAAAAAAATTATGAGATTTTTAATTTTATCATGTGGTGCTAAAAAATAATTTATATCTTGTTCGAAAAATAACATCGATTATTTAACTCATATAATAATTACATTTCATTACACGAAAAAAAAATGAGAAAAAAATGTGGAAAATGTGGATTAAATTTCTTTTACAATTCTTTTATATATTATCATGCTTAGTGAATTAAATTTCACGATCTCGATCACAATGAAGATAGGAAAATGTGGAATTGAACGATTGAGCAAGAGAGATGAGAAAATTTGAGAGTCGTTGATGGCAGAATAGCAAGGAAAAAAAATAAAAGAGAACTCAAAAATTATTTCATTATTCATTGAATTGGTACCTTACAATATATCATTGCTTTGTATATAATAATTCGACTTAAATTTTATCAAGTAATTTAGAATAATTTAGGAGATTGAGACATGCCAGATGTTAGTTCATCAAACACTGTCTCTTCATCACATAGACTCAACCATTAAATTTTAAATTTTTGTGACCATTCGCTAATTTTTCAGTAGAGTTTACCAACCCTTTTCCTTCATTTGTATGTTTGATGGATCAGAATTAAATCATTACTACCTTCATCATTAATGTCACATTTGTATCTTCTTCATTTGTATCTTCTTCATCTCCTTCATCATTAATGTCACATTCTTCTTCCCCCAATTCATCCCCAGTTTGCAGATTCTCCTCCGGTATCTCGTTTATAAATTCAAATTCCGACTCGTTTGGATCTTCCTGTACTGGTGGCGGTCTGGGGTGAGGATTTGGTTCAGGCCCAGGTAAGGATGAAGGACCGTCAGACATGGATACATGTGGGATAAAAGCTGGAGATTGGGGTGAATTATTGTATATTTCTTGTTCCGGTTCTGCTACAGGCATTACGATAAAAGGAGTGTGTGGTTCATTATCTTCTTGATAATGTTGGGCAGCCGAATTTTGGCCTGAACTTCCGGCCCCTGACTCTTCGCGAATTCTGCGTGCAAAAACTTCCAACAATGATTCGCCAGACCTCAAAACCTGCGCTATTAGACCTCTCAATGCCCCGTTATCTCCCAGTGTGATTTTGACATACTTTCCTGCGTGGACCATTCGGGCCTGAATTTGTAATTGGCAACGATTCCTATTGTAGCCGCTCGCTTCATAAATAAGCGATTGCAACTGCTCAAATGAGAAATTTTCATCAACCCAATACGTATTTGCTGCAGGCTTGGAGTAACGTACTCCATACTGGTCAGTTATGAACTTTCCTCCAAAATGTATTGAAATTGCAATAGACATGGCCAATAAACTACATTCATAAATAATAAATATTTGGTCAGTTTACTGATTTCAATTGTGAACAGTTGTGAATAGTCGTATATGAACAGTAAATACGTATGTGAACAGTAAATGTGAACAGTAAATACGTATGTGAACAGTAAATGTGAACAGTAAATACGTATGTGAACAGTAAATTCGTATGTTGAACAGTAAATTCGTATGGAAATACGTACGTGAACAGTAGTGAACAGTAAATACGTATGTTGAACAGTAAATACGTATGTGAACAGTAAATACGTATGAAAATACGTATGTGAACAGTAGTGAACAGTAAATACGTCTGTGATTAACAGTAAATACGTATATAAAAAAAAATACCTGACAGCAGACTCTCCGTCTCCTCCTCCTTCTTCCTCCCTCTTCCTTCCTTCTTCCTCCCTCTTCCTCCCTCCTCTTCCTCTTCTTCAGCCACTGAGTGCTCTTCCTCCCTCTTCCTCCCTCCTCTCTTCCTCCCTCGTACTTATAAGTTTTCAAAAAAAAAAAATCTACCCAAACCGCCAGGATTCCTGGCGGTCCGAATTTTTAATTCGAACCGCCAGGAATCCTGGCGGTTTGGGTAGAAATAAAATATTTTAAAAACCTGGTTATTTATATTAAAATAAATTTTTTTTTGGGTAAAAATAAAAATCACGGCATATTCATATAGCCCAACCTAAATAATTTACTCAAAAGATGCATGATTTAATTGCAAGAGAAATAACAAATTATAAATCAACTCATTTTAGTTCAGTTCTTCAAAAGAGGAATTTGCCTAACTGCTGAAAAAGAAACAACAAAATAGGAAAAGATTAAAATGCTGACATATACAGTTTTCTATGGGAAACAATTAAATTATAGATAATAGTTAGTGAATAATATAAGTATGCAACAGCTATACGCAAGTACTTATATATTGTTTGAAAAGAAAGATACACCTCTTATAATCATCTTGGTAAAGTACATTTTAGATTAAACCTCTTCCATTTCCAATTTAATTTGTTTGTTTATGTTCAACATAAAGATATGAGGCACAAGAGTTGCTGTTGCTGGCCTTTCAATAGGCCATGTAGAAACAAAATAGGGTTAAATTCGTACCAACACACAAAAAAGACACTGGTCCAAGGCTGGTACATAATGCACTGGTACAGAGTCATACAAGAGGATAGGTACAGAAATTATGATCGCAGCAAGTAAGCTACTTCTTAGCAAATTATAGGGAGTAGTGGACTGGTACAAGGCTGTACTAGTATGGATCCTCAACCTGACTTCATATCCAAAGACCCATTTAATGGATCTGAGCAGCTCAAAATCTTACAGAAAAATTATCCAAATGTATCCAAGCATAATGCAAACAGTCAATCCGAACAGCTCAACATAATATTCATATTAAAATATGCTTGGACACCAAATTTTATAATTTTTTGAAACTTTTTTACTATATTTTGAGATAGGTACAAAATCATTGTTTTTGAATGGTCCAGAATTAGTGATTTTGTACCTATCTTAAAAAATAGTAAAATTTCAAAAAATTATAAAATTTCCTCCCCAAGTATATTTTAGTATGAATATCATGTTGAGTAGTTCAAATCGACAGTTTAGACTTTGAAAATGAAGATATTAAATATGAGGTATGATGAGGTGTGAAAGGCATGAGGTATTGGAACCTTCCTATATATATATATATATATATATATGAGATAGGCTATCATGCTTTGGTAAGTAAATAGAGTGTTTTACTTTCCGCTCATATCTCCATTTTCAAAATTCAAACAGTCGATCCGAACTTCTCAACATGATCTTCATATTGATATGTGCTAGGAGAGCAAATTTTACATTTTTTTTAAAAAATTTACTATTTTTTAAGAATTTTAGAAAATCACAGCTTTTCATTAAATAAAAAAAAAAAAATTCACAAAAACACTGATTTTCAAAAATTCTAAAAAAATAGTAAAAATTTTCCTAAAAAATGTAAAATTTGGTCTCCAAGCACATATCAATATAAAGATCATGTTGAGAAATTCGGATCGACTATTTGAACTTTGAAAATGGAGATATGAGCGGGAAGTAAAACATCATATTTACTTCCCAAAGCACCGTAGCATCACTCTATATATATATATATGAATGAGTAGGGATCCACTTGCACCGTTTTTGGTGACACTCGATTACACTTTACATTTTCAAAGTTTTCAAAGTTCAAACAGTTGATCTAAATCGTTCGACATAATGGATATATTAAAATGTGCTTGCTGATCAAATTTTATATATTTTTTTACTATTTATTAAGTATTTTACAAAATCGTTATTTTCAGACTATTGAATTTTTATACCCATCTTAATAAATAGTAAAAAATTCAAAAAAATATAAAATTTGATCTGCAAGCACATTTTAATATATTCATCATGTTGAACGGTTTGGATCGACTGTTTGGACTTTAAAAATGTAGGATGTAATCCGATGTCACCGAAAAAGGTGTAAATGGATTCCTCCTTTATATATATATAATGAACATAGTAACCCCTGATAAATTTATCATTATTCAAATATTTTTATGAACTATAATATTAATTTTAAATTAATAATAATTTCTTACTTAATATTGTTTGTTGGTTTTTTAATAAATAAAAAGAATTTTATCAATATTTTATTGTTTATAAACTACGTCTTTCCTATAAAAGTGAAATAACTGTATAGAACAAAAAATAATAAATACTTGTTTTGTTATGAATATTCAAATCAAGTGCCTATATTTTTTGAAAAATATATTGACTTTGTATTAATTAAATGCTACAAATCTAAATATGTGTAAATATTATACTATCATTAAAAATAAATTAAAAAGTCGGAAGTGTTATTATCACACATCGTATAGTTCAGAAGATGATTGTCAAAATTAATATTATATAGGTTTTATTGATAGAATTAATAGTAAAATAATATGGATATTATAAAAGTGGCTCCATATTTTCTTTGTGAAATTGTATATGTTTGACTCTATTTTTTTTTAAAGAAAAAACTGATTATTGTACTATAATTAGAAAGACTCTAACATTTCATATAATTTTTTTTTTCCAAAAGGACTCAAATGCCCCATTGCTTTATGCTCCAATCGTATTCCAACATCTTTATAGTCAATTTCAAAGTTCAAACAGACGATCCGAACCGCTCAACATGATATCCATGTTAAAATATGATTGGAGATCAAATTTTATATTTTATATTTTTTGGATTTTATTTAACTATTTCTTAAGATAAATGCAAAATCACTGTTTTTTAGAAAATTATGAACCATCTAAAAACAATAATATTGTATCTATTTTAAGAAGTAGTAAAAAAAAATTTCCAAAAAATATAAAATTTGATCTCCAATCATATTTTTAGCGTGAACATCATGTTAGGCGATTCGGATCCTCTACTTGGAACATTAAAATAATTTTGTATCTATCGTAAAAAAAACAATGAAACCTTTGAGCTCTCCTCTTTTTCCAAAAAGTGAGCTCACGTGACACGTGTTACTCTCTCTCCTGGAATTTCAAATTGATCCCATTAGTCAAATGTGTGTCTCACTTATTGTAAATTAAAAGGTTAGAAACTCCGTAGGAAAGAGAGATATATTGACCAGACCTAACTAGGGTGCAAACTGCAATGTTTTATTAACTAGGAAAGAGCCTTGGGCTGATTCGCATCTCAAAATGTGTCCCAAAGAGAGATATATTGACCAGACCTGCTGGCCTAATTAGGAGATTATATTTAGATTCTGGTCAATTGGTATAAATGGAGATTGAAGAAGATAAGTATATTATAAGGTATTGCTTTTGCAGGAAGGGGCTATAATATTTTGCTTGTTCTATCCGACTGGAACTTTTTAATGTTGCTGCGTCGCCAAGAATGGAAAAACGAAAAAGGAAGGCTAATAAAAGAACAAGAGATACAAATAATCAAAAGAAATGAGGTCGCAATGTGAAACTGAAACTCTAAGAGCATCTACGTCTCAGCAACTCAAATGAGTTTCTAAATGACTATTAACTATTTTTTAGAAATTATGTTCCCTAAAGTTTATAACTCTCACATCTCTGAAATTAATTTTAGAGTTTCTATTAAGCCACATCAGCAATAAATTAAAAAGGAGAAATAGTTTGAGCCAATCATTTGACTAGGGTGGAGTTTATAAACTGTTTTTTAATAAGAAACTTCCCTGCATAGTTTCTAAATAAGAAACTCTTCCACATCCCTGAAATTAGATTAGAAACTGCCACATCAGATTAGAACCTCTCATAATACCAAGAATATAGATGCTCTAAGTCGACTTGGAGTGATTTAAGGTAGCCCGAAATTTTTTAGTTACCACCCTAAGAAATTCAAATTAAATCAATACCACCCTGTTCCCATTTTTTCCATTCCTACCACCCACGCGGCCTCAGTCCGGTTTCCAAATTGGGCTGGTGCGCGGACTGGGGAGGCGCACCAATTTTTTTTTTCTGTTTTGGAATTCAATATTATTTTGTTTTGGTTCTGTTTTTTTTTAATGCTCAATATTATTTTGATAAAATTACAATGTACGTCATCTATTATACGTATTTTCATATGTCCGGCTAATTTTATCAATATTATTATACGTTTGGATATTAAGGACTTATATTTTGAAATATTTGTTAGATTAGTTCTTTTGATGTATAATTAGCATAATTATACTAAAAATACGCTAAATTACTTGAAATTATGTTAAATTACGCTAAATACGCTAAAATACGGTAAATTATGCTAAATTTTGGATAAAAGAGACGATATCTTTACTGAGAAGGCGAAAAACGACGATGAAACTTCAAACGGCCATAAAACGGCGCTTGAGTGTCCGATTTCAGCAAATGACCACTTTTCGGAAAGCTTGCGAAAATATGCATGCTTTGCCATTTTTCGAAATTCAGAATTGCCAAAAAACAAAGAGAAGAGCCTCAAAACTTGAGTTGAAGTTTCCGATTAAGATTTTCATTTCTATTATTCGATCTAAGTAGCTTAGTAAATTGGTTATATACTGAACTTGTAGAATACCAATTTTTACTATTTTTGGATTTTTTTTTTACTATTTTTTATGATTTATGAAAGATGACACAAAATCAGCCTAATTTAGCATAATTTAGTGTAATTTAGCGTAGTTAGCGTAATTTAGCGTATTTCAGTACAATTAGCGTAATTTTCGGGTCTAAAACAACAAAAATAAAGTCCCAACCAGCTATTAATTTGGGCATTTTTAAAAATACCCAGCTAATGTGGGTATATTTATTAATTTGTAATTAACTTTGGATATTAATAAAAATGTCGGCTTATTATCTATTGTATCATTCCAATAAAATTAGCCGGACATACGAAAATACGTATAATAGATGACGTACATTGTAATTTTATCAAAATAATATTGAGCATTAAAAAAAATAGAACCAAAACAAAATAATATTGAATTCCAAAACAGAAAAAAAAAACTTGGTGCACCTCCTGAGTCTGCGCACCAACTGGTGGGCCTCCCGAGTCCACGCACCAGCCCAGTTTGGTGCGCGAACTGAGGGAGCGTGGGTGGTAGGAATGGAAAAAAAGGGTTTTGGGTGGTATTGATTTAATTTGTATTTTATGGAGTGGTAACAAAAAAAATTTCGGTTTTGCTTGCTAGAGTCGGCGGTACCATGTAAAATCTTTATAGTTATAGATAATATTATTTTTTTAATTATTATTATTTTATATCAAATTATTTAATTAATATATTTTTTAATATAATGGAATTAAAAATAATAATTTTTATATTTTGTGATATTACGAACATGATGTTTAATATATATATATATATATATATATATATATATATATAAAGAGAGAGAGATTGGCTAATGTAATAACGTTAGAACTTCGGCCGAAGTTCTAACGAGTCGTTTTTGCAATTTCAAAATCCAAACAACCGATCCGAACCGTTCAACATGTTCTCTATATTGAAATGTGCTTGGAGACCAAATTTTACATTTTTTGGAATTTTTTTACTATTTATTAAGCCACTTTGAAAATACTGATCCGGTGGTCCAGAAAATTTTGCTGTTTTTTACTATTCACAGCAGATCTGCGATTTTCAAAGTGGCTTAATAAATAGTAAAAAAATTCCAAAAAATGTAAAATTTGGTGTCCAAGCACATTTCAATATTTAGAAAAAGTTGAACGGTTCGGATCGGTTGTTTGGATTTAAAAACTAATAAACGACTCGTTAGAACTTCGGCCGAAGTTCTAACGTTATTACATTAGCCAATCTCTATATATATATATATATATATATATATATATATATTTGTTTGTAAGTAATTATATATATGCTATCAAATTATTTGGCTATTACTAATTATTTGTTTGTTACCCGATAATTTTAAAGAATGAGGATAAGGTATGGATAAAACTAATACCGTTATTAATGAGTAATGATAATTTACGAATAAGAATAATTTTATTATACGCCTATGGATACAAAAGTGTCTCTACCCGATCTGTATCATGCCCGTTAACACCCCCAAAACAACATAATCGAATCTCATGTGAGCAGGCCCGGCCCTGGCCCAGGGTACCCAGGGCGATGGCCCCGGGCCTAAAAATCCAGGGGGCCCAAAAAAAAATTTAATTTTGTATATGGATAAAAAATTGGGCCATCGAATCAAAGCAGCAAAACAATTTTTATTTGGGCCATTGATTTTCCATTGGTGTTTTTTTATCTGGGCCAAGCCCTGGAATGCTTTGGAATGCTTTGGTATAAACAGCAGTAGCCGCAATTGTGTTTAGTGGAAGTTTCTTTCTGCAATAATATTAACACTTTAGCTATATTGTTCTTGTATATAGAATCATCCCATGCATGTAGGCAACCTAGCTAGATCTAAACTCTAAAGTGATAATAACATTATTGTAGAAAGAAACTTCCGTAAAACACTTGAACACATGGAGGAAAAACTGCTTTAGATCTTGGTTAATATTATTACAAGGCCTTCGGGGCTAATTCGTGACATGTAATTAGAAAGACTTAACATATATTTAACATCATATTAGTACTGTTTATAGTATAAAACATTAATTTCCTGCTGTTATTATTTTTCAAACATCTTGCCAGCAAGTACAACATATTTGGGACATGTAAGCCAAATACCGAAATAGGTCATGAAAAGGACGTCAACCTAATTAATATGTTACCTAAAAAAAGTCTCGAGGTACTTCTGTTTATATATCTCAAATAAAAGCCGAAGAGCGTGGCTATTTTGTTGTACATTAGAGAAATAGCCGTTTATGTACCATTCAGCATCGTCCCATGCACCAGCAAGTATTTTTTCTTCCATGTATTACAGATTAAATAGGCTCTGGAATCCCGCTCCATACATACAATGATTAAAAAAAGAAACAGCTAAACTTTGAGTATATATTTACTTTTTGATACTCCAAAATAGAAAAACAAAAACAAAAACAAAAGAGCAACTGTCCTACAGAACTAACTACCAGGGATAACAAGAACATTGTATATGTTTTATTTTGAGGGGTATTGGTTTTATGTCCCCCTCTATTTTGTATGATATGGCATATTAATAAAAAAAATTGTTTACGTAAAGGGTTCAAAATTTGCTCTCGCCCCGGGCCCCAAAATTCTCAGGACCGGCCCTGCATGTGAGGAGTTGGAAATTTGCAATTTGTCCCTCGCTTTCTTTTTGTTTTTGTATTATCTTTGTATCATGCCTTTTGTTTGAACTATAATGGTGCTGTTGGGCTTTTTTTTTTTCTTATGTTTTTTTTTGTGCTTGGGAAACATTTGACGTGTACATAACTAGAAAATGTCCTCCATATTCCTTAATTCTAATTTTTTAACAATTTCTTTCCCACCTTTCTTCACAAGAGAGACTGAATTCGCATCCTTTGAGATATCTCATATTTTGCGTGATTTTTTGGAAAATCTCAATCGTTCAAATACGTTAAGTACAAATCTCAAAGCTCAAATAATATTGCCCCCTGCACTATTCCCGACTAGACACCAGACACATCCGTCACGCAAAATATGAGATATCTCAGAGGATACGCACTCAGAAAGGCTAGCGTCCTGACGAGTGGCGACCTGATGATAACAGCAGCTTCCCAAATCAGAGGAAGAGGGCCTTGCAAATTCCAAATATTTTGTAAAAGAAAAAATATTAAGGCTTTTCTTTGTCGGGCCTAATTTGGGCCTCAAACCTTAAACTTGTCATGATGCTACAGGAGTTGGAAAAGACGGAAAGGTCTAATTAATTAAAAAGCTACAGCTTCAAGTATCTCACTGAGACTCCGAGCAATGGTAATGGTACACATCTCCTACTGGATTGCACATCAATCAGAGTCCTAATTAATGTATGTTCTACGGTTACTAATATCATAACATGAGACAGTGCTTTTGGATGCTACAGGGTTTCAGCACCATTCATTCAAATCACTTAAGAAGGATGCCACTCCTAGCTAGTTTTTATCAGATAATGGGATACATATATATTATTCGATGATCGATATATAGGCGGATGGATGGACGGTCAGAAGCAAAATTCAAACCGTTGTTTATCGTGGCGTAGCAAGGATTTAAACCAGGACAACAAGTTCTAATATATAATATTTTTTCATATAAAAAATAATAAACATAGTAATAATAATTTTTTAAGTCTAAATTAGGGATTACATTACTTACAAATTGGTAATTACTATTAGAGTCTAAATTACTAATTACAAATTGGTAATTACTAATTAGGGACTAAATTACTAACATATTGGTAATATGCAAAGTTTAAATTAAGGACTATATTACTAAAAGATTGGTCAATGCTTTTAGAAAAAAAGAACTAATTGCTGACATGTAGTAAAAAAATTATGGTTAAGTGAAAAGAAACTTTTTAAAATGCACACTTTCATTGACGATTATAGGAAAAATATGAAAATCCGATACGTGATTTTTTTTTTAATTTTATAATAAATTCTAAAAACTTCTTTTTCAATGCACACTCGTTGATTTTCAATTACTAACAGATTTGAGTAATTAGAATGTCAGCAATTAAAAATTAGAGTTAAAAGGGAAAAAAAATAGGCTACCTCTTACCTCCGGTTCCACCGGCCGCGCGCCCCACTTGCGCCGCTGACCGCTCAAGCTCCTGCATCGCTTATAGTCCTTCATTCGCAAATCGTCACTATGCACACTTTGCAAATCGGATTCACACAACTACAATATCGCTAATTAACGGGTAGCAATTAGGAATTGAAAATATAAAAGGATCCGTGACTCTGTAGGAGACTGCGGGTGAAAAAATTGAGAATTGGTTGTATTTGGAAATTTGAATTTCACAGAGTAGGGCAAAAAAATATTTCAAGATAGAGCAATAATCTATTACCATATAGATTTTAAAAAAAAAAATTCAAAATCCAGAATGTGATTCCAATCCTGAACTATATATACAGTGGCGGAGCCGCTGATAACACACACATTCTTTATCCAGAAAAAGGTTTTATTTTTTACTTCAGATATATTTTTCTTTGTTTTTTGTTTTCCTTTTTCTGGTTGCATGCATGAGGTAGTGGTTAAAGTGTGTTTTATATATATCAATTGTGGTTAAAGTGTGAATAAGAAAGATATATGTCCTGGCACTGTATATATATATAGAGCTGGACTATGGTGAGTTGTGAAGTAAGAGGTCATTTTTACTTTACGCTCGTATTTTTATTTTGAAAATCCAAACAACCGATCCGAACTGCTCAACATGTTCTAAACATTGAAATGTGCTTGGAGACTAAATTTTACATTTTTTGGAATTTGTTTACTATTTATTAAGCCACTTTGAAAATCACTGATCCGGTGGTCCAGAAATTTTTACTGTTTTTACTGTTCACAGTGGATCAGTGATTTTCAAAGTGGCTTAATAATTAGTAAAAAAATTCCAAAAAATGTAAAATTTAGTTTCCAAGCACATTTCAATATTTAGAATATGTTGAGCTGTTCGGATCGGTTGTTTGAATTTTCAAAATGAAAAATATGGCATGAAGTAAAACGTTGTTTTACTTCACAACTCACCATAGATTGAACATCTAACGGTTTGAATTTGTTGTTTGAACATCAAACACTAAGATATGCCCCCGGAAGCACGAGGCCGAAGTTCTAGAGGAAGCACATTAGCCATACTCTCTCTCTCTATATATATAGAGAGAGAGAGAGAGTAGAACTAGGGTGCTCTCGAGTTCACCAAGCCCTTGGTGAACTCAAGTCCAAAACTCATCGGATCGGCTTCAAACGACGAATCCGACCGTTGAAACCCGTCTACCTTACGAGTGATGCGTCTACATGCAAAAATTTTAAATTTTGAAATTAATTTTGCATAGAGTCAAGTGGTCAAAATTAGAAGGTTAATAAATTAATTTTAATGCATTCATTTTTTGACGTTTTTTGACCACTTGACTCTATGTAAAATTAATTTCAAAATTTAAAATTTTTGCATGTAGACGCATCACTCGTAAGGTAGACGGATTTCAACGGTCGGATTTGTCGTTTGAAGCCGATCCGATGAGTTTTGGACTTGAGTTCACCAAGAGCTTGGTGAACTCGAGAGCACCCTAGTTCTACTCTATATATATATATATATATATATATATATATATATATATATAGTGAGGCTACGGTGCTATGCATAGCACCAATTGGGTCCGTGCTACGACTCAAAATTTGACTTTTCAAAATTCTAACGGTCGATCCGAACCGTTCAACATGATTATAAAATGAATATGTACTTGCAAACCAAATTTTACATTTTTTCGAATTTTTTTACTATTTTTTTACTGTGTATGTATGTAGCTGTACACCGTATAAATAAGAAATTTTATAAATGTAGTATTGGAGATCCTTTTTTTATTAAGAGAGACACGGATCACATCTCCAAAGGATAAATACAAATCTCAGATGCATGATTGAAAGATAAGCCACGCCACATGAAATGGCAACGCATGGGTCCACTCAAATGCAGAGCATTCAATTATGCATACACAATCCCTACTGGGAAAAAAGAAAGAAAAAGAAAAAGAAATTACAGAAACTGCCAGGTCAAATGCATGCATGGCCCAAAGAGGATTGTACGAACAGCTAGCGTTGACTTTGCCACGCCAACATGGATCTCCGTCCTGTCTCTATAATTCATATATTATTCATTTAATGCTTCCTACGCCATGCAATATTTGATGTCTAGCAAGGACAATGTTTCTTTTGAGATATTAATTTAAGTGAGAGCTCCGATGGATCCTTTAATTGCAACTTTATAGTCGTATACTGAAAAGGGCTAAATTTGTGTATACCTAAAAGGTTGATACGGTTTCTTCCCGGTTTTTTTATTAATACCTCCAACAAAAAAGAAAATATCAAATCTGTTTTCGATTCAAATTTTTTTTTTAAGAAACAACATGAATATCAAGATGCTGAATTCTAATTCTAAAAATTTGATTTTTTTTTAAATATTTGTTAGATTACTTCTTTTGATGTATAATTAGCATATTTATACTAAAATACGCTAAATTACTTGAAATTATGTTAAATACGTTGAATTACACTGGAATACGGTAAATTACGCTAAATTACAACAACTTCGCTAATTATGCTGAAATACGGTAAATTACGCTAAACTACGCAAAATTAAGCTAAAGTAGACCAATTTTGTGCCATCTTTCATTAATCATAACAAATAGTAAAAAAATCCTAAAAATAGTAAAAAATGGTATTCTACAAGTTCATTATGTAACCAATTTACTGAGCTACTTAGATTGAATAATAGAAATGAAAATCTTAATCGGAAACTTCAACTCAAGTTTTGAGGCTCTTCCCTTTGTTTTGTGGCAATTCTGAATTTTGAAATCCAACATAGTAGCTACTAACGCATGCGTATTTTCACAAGCTTTCCGAAAAATGGTCATTTGCTGAAATCGGACACTCGAGCGCTGTTTTATGGCCGTTTGAAGTTTCGTCGTCGTTTTTCACCTTTTCAGTGAAGATATCTTCCCTATTCATATGTAATTTAGCATAATTTACCGTATTTTAGCATAATTTAACGTAATTTAGTGTTATTCAGCGTAATTTAACATAATTTCAAGTAATTTAGCTTATTTTAGTATAAATATGATAATTATACATCAAAAGAAGTAATCTAACAAAAAAAAACCCAGCTAACGTGGGTATATATTTATTAATAAAAATGTTAGAAACTAGGGTTTAGGGTTTTTTTTTAAATATCACTAATTTTTATAAATATGTTATGTGAAAATTGTAAATCATTTAATGTACGATAATTTTAGGGTTTAGGGTTTTAGAAATTGTTCAAAATAAGAGTTTAGGATTTAGAGTTTAGCATAATTTACCGTATTCAGTGTAATTCAACGTAATTTAACATAATTTCAAGTAATTTAGCGTATTTAGTATAAATATGCTAATTATACATCAAAAGAAGTAATCTAACAAATATTTAAAAAAAAATCTGAATTTTTAGCGTTAGAATTCAGCATCTTGATATTCATATTGTCTCTAACAAAAAAAAAATTGCAAACCGCCCCACAGGGGGCGGTCTGCTATTTTTAGTGGACTACTCCCCAGTGGGACGGTTAGGGTATTTTTAGTAAAAATTTTGGATCGAGGGCAGATTTTATATTTTCTTTTTTGTTGGGGGTATTAATAAATAAACTGGGGTTTCTTCTTTTAAAATTTTTTTTTTTTTTGATAGTCCACAAGCGATTGTATTGATCCAACGATTTACAAGGTGACTATTACATATGTTTCATTTATTTAGATTAAGAAGTTTGAAAATCTATACGTTAAGCTACTTGTAAAATCATCTAATTTACTATGTTAGTAAATAACATATACGTGAAGCCACGGAATGCGAATTGGTCTATTCGCGCCCGATTAGCAAGTAGGTGGACCTTCAGAATTACAGGACCATGTTTTTTTGAAATTGTATGATAACATCATGCTTAAAGTTAGCACTAACCTACCATTGTCATTAGTATATCAAGCTTAATAGCTTGAATTTATTATCTCATACAAAACGAATTAAAAAGAAAAAAAAATGTAATCTAATTTGACTCGTCAAGTATATCAAGATTAATAGCTTGAATTTATGATAGAAACTGGTTAAATAATTCTCTATGTGAACTTAAGTAATAATACAATATTGTTTAATTAAGAGAAACCAAACTTTCTTAATAACCAATATACATGAAATGATGATACCAATTTATCATAGTTTGTACATACATCTAATAAAAATAAAATAGCACATATTAAAAGATTATATTAAATATTATTTGATTTTGATCGAATAGCTCATTTTTTTTGGTAGGTATGCGAACTCCACCGTTGGGTCACATGCGATCATACTAGTACTACAGTACCGGATCTCATTGGAACTCTACAGTTAAGCGTATTTGAACAGAAATAGTACTAGAATAGATGATTTCCTGGAAAATCCATTGAGTGAAGGTATTTCGGAATTCATATCTACTAAGATAACTAAAATTTGTGTTTGGATCAGGATCGTCGGATCTGCTTTGACACGAATATTAATGGGATTCCGTATATCCCACATCGAGCTAAATCGGTCGATCAGACGGTCCGGATTCAAAGACAAAATTTGAGTTACCAAAGAGGACCTGAACTTGGGATTCCGTTCATTAATACATTCAACATACAATAATTATGCACCTCGGGCCCCACATATGTGTTATGTTCGGAAATAAATCTGTTGTTTATTTCAATGGAATCCGTTCACTGAAGAAACTTTTTTATGCACGAATCTCAACAAAGTTGAATGGTTGGGATTGGAATAACAGAACCCGTAGCAGAATTATTTCCGTTATGTTCGGGACAGAACACAGTGCCACCGCATTCAAGTTTTTGAAAATGAATATTTTGATAAACAATTCTATCTGGCCAGTCAAGTAGGATTGACATCAGAAATTCTAATCTAACTGATTTTTTTTTTCTTTTTTCTCATTTCGACAAAAACTTATCTAGCAATCAAACTGGTATGAATTCATATAGTAGAAAATTAAAATAAGGATTTCAATGTCTCGTGACTTTCATGTATCATTATTGTGTCTCACATTTTATATCTTTGTTTTCTAAGTTCAAACGGTCAATTTTTATGGTATAGTGACAACAAAGAGCTCCAATGAAAGTTGTATTAAACAAAAAAATACCAACTATGAGCTTGTACTTATATTTTGTTACTAAAATCTGCCTAAATAGAATAATATATGGTTATACAACGATGTCTTTTCAGACTTTATAGAAGAGTATATTTTTTTACTTTGAAAAACTTGATCACAAAAATTATTGCCTAATTGAAAAACATATATTTGATATATGTGTTGTCTAATTGAAATATTTGTTTCATGTCTGTACAAAAAATTGTTGCTTTGATTACATATTATTTAAAAAAATTTATGTGTTCATTTAAATCTAATAAGAGAGAAGAAACGAAAAATTGATGAGAGTAAACCGGAGGGAGGGGAGGGAGGGGCAAAGAGAGTAAAATGAGGGGTCTCACAAGAACATTTTGTTAATAATTTTAGAGGAGAATTTTTTATTTGAATTTTTTTAGAAGTAGGACAATTTGTAAAATTTCTCATTTATATATACGATTAGTTGAGTTTGAGACGAATTTATTCCAGATAAAAAAAATCATTCTATTACTTTATTTTTTATTATTAAAGGATAAAAATTGCTAAAATAGTTGAACTAATAATAGTCCACATAATTGTTCCCATATTTTGTATTTGTTACATGATTAATTTCCTTTGTTGAACAAAACAAGTTTCTAGTCTCAACCTCATTTTTTTTTTTTTTTGAGACCTCATATTCTTTTGCTTTTGGACAAAGCATAGGGGATTTTTAGACGCTCCACCACATCCATTTATTAGCATTCGCCTTATACTTGAAGAATGGTGATAACATAGAGAGATCAAAACATTTATCTATAAAATAAAAATAAACATTATAATAAGCAAAAAAAACAGAAAAAAGGTAACCGAGAGGCCAATCGAAAGGTTCAAAACAGTTCTATCAATTAATCTTTCACATCATTGACCTGACAAGCCCATCTAAGTAATTAAAAGCAAGAGCAGCTCATGGAACAAAAGAGATATAGTTTTTGATGCATTATGCACATGCTTGCGAACTTAATATGAGCCTCCTTATCCAATGTGTTCATCAGCAAATGTAACCAGCATCAGCAAGATGTACGCACCTCTATGCAGTATTCCCTTTCATATATATATATATATACTATCAAGCTCAATGACATAATATCTGCTCAAATTAGTAAACATAAACATCAAATACAAACTTGCATGACAGCATGGTGCCATGAAAACATGCATTAATTATATATATGGCAAATTCTTCTATGGACATAAGGACCTATTTGTAAAATGAGCATATTTTCATTTTCAAAGTTCAAACAGTCGATCCAACCGTTCAACATTATCTCCATATTAAAATGTACTTGGAGGTCAAATTTTACATTTTTTTGAATTTTTTTACTATTTATTAAGATGGGTACAAAATTCAATGGTCTGAATTTGACTAGTTTTGTAAAATACTTAATAAATAGTAAAAAAATTCAAAAAAATGTAAAATTTGACCTCCAAGTACATTTTAATATGGAGATAATGTTGAACGGTCGGATCGACTGTTTGAACTTTGAAAATGAAAATATGTTCATTTTACAAATAGGTCCTTATGTCGATAGAAGCATCCCTCTATCTAATTATATATCAATGCAGTTGGATTGTGTGGTTTTCTTTTATATTTAAATGACCAACCCGGAATTAAGGACGGAAAAGGTGATCATTGCAAGGCGGCTGAGACTGATGTAGTGATGTTGTTTCCTTCTAAATTATAGTATGATTTTCTCCAATATCTTAAGAGTAAAATATTGTAAGAAATGCATATATATATAGAGCTGGGCTATGGTGAGTTGTGAAGTAAGAGGTCATTTTTACTTCACGCTCATATTTTCATTTTGAAAATCCAAACAACCGATCTGAACCGCTCAACATGTTCTAAATATTGAAATGTGCTTGGAGACTAAATTTTACATTTTTTGGAATTTTTTTACTATTTATTAAGCCACTTTAAAAATCGCTGATCCGGTGGTCCAGAATTTTTTTCTTTTTTTACTGTTCACAGTGGATCAGCGATTTCAACGTGGCTTAATAAATAGTAAAAAAAATTCCAAAAAATGTAAAATTTAGTCTCCAAGCACATTTCAATATTTAGAACATGTTGAACGGTTTGGATCGGTTGTTTGGATTTTCAAAATGAAAATATGGCGTGAACAACTCACCATAGTCTATATATATATATATATATATATATATATATAGAGAGATGAGCTATGCTACTACATGGAGTAAAACGCGTTTGTACTTCACGCCGTATTTTTATTTTGAAAGTCCAAACGACCGATCCGAACCGCTCAACATGATCTCCATATTGAAATGTGCTTGGAGACCAAATTTTACATTTTTTAGAATTTTTTTACTATTTATTAAGCCACTTTGAAAATCTGAAAATCCGGGTGAACAGTGAAAAACAGTAAAAAATTCTGGACTGCTGGATCAGTGATTTTCAAAGTGGCTTAATAAATAGTAAAAAAATTCTAAAAAATGTAAAATTTGGTCTCCAAGCACATTTCAATATGGAGATCATGTTGAGCGGTTCGGATCGGTCGTTTGGATTTTCAAAATAAAAATATAGCGGCGTGGAGCACCAACGCGTTTTACTCCATGTAGTAGCATAGCTCAATTCTATATATATATATATATAGGGGCTGGCTATTATGCTTCCATAAGCATATGCCCACATATGCTTATAACTCATTTTTGCGTTTCCAATGTTCAAATGGTCGATCCGAACCGTGGGCATATTCTCCATATTAATATGTGCTTGGAGACCAAATTTTACATTTTTCTGAATTTTTTTACTATTTATTAAGCCACTTTGAAAATTGCTGATCCGGGTGAACAGTAAAAACAGTGCAACAAAATTCTGGACCATATGATGAGCAATTTTCAAAGTGGCTTAATAAATAGTAAAAAAATTCATAAAAATGTAAAATTTGGTCTCCAAGCACATATTAATATGGAGAATATGCCCACGGTTCGGATCGACCATTTGAACATTGGAAACGCAAAAATGAGTTATAAGCATATGTGGGCATATGCTTATGGAAGCACAATAGCCAACCTCTATATATATATATAGGATTTGGCTAATATGCTACGCGTAGCATAGAGCCTCTCCGTGCTACGGCTCATTTTTTGAGTTTTCAAAATTCTAACGGTCGATCCGAACCGTTCAACATGATCTCCATATTAATATGTACTTGCAAACCAAATTTTACATTTTTTAGAATTTTTTTACTATTTATTAAGCCACTTTGAAAATCGCTGATCCAATGGTCCAGCAGATTTTACTGTTGTGTACAAATTAGTGTTTTTTCAAAGTGGCTTAATAAATAGTAAAAAAATTCTAAAAATGTAAATTTTGGTTTGCAAGTACATATTAATATGGAGATCATGTTGAACGGTTCGGATCGACAGTTAGGATTTTGAAAACTCAAAAAGTGAGCCGTAGCACGGAGTGCTCTATGCTACGCGTAGCACGCTAGCCATGTCCTATATATATATATATATATATATATATATCGATGTATAATTATAGACTCAAATCTTCTGATGTAGTATATATATATAGTGAACAACGAAATGGTATGACAACATCATGCTTTGAGCAGCCCTTACCTACCGTTGTCATTATTAGATGATTTACATTGGATATATAAAATAATTCTACTGAAAATTGAATTACAATTTATGTAATATGTTGTTTGATTTTGATAGAACGGCCATGAAAATTATCATAACCTCTACCAAACTGGAAAGAGATAATAATTTGACTTGCGCACATATAGGTACCGATTGACAACACCTCTTATAGTCGCGTTTAATCTCCTGCAATTAAGCATTAGTTAGTATTTGTTTTAACTTTGTAAGGATTAAGTCTCAAATTATTATGTATTGTTATCAATTATATATCAGTGAAATTTGTGTGTGAAGTGTCAACTTAGTGTGAGCTGTGGACCAAATTTTATCTGAGGTCTCAAATAGAATTTGTCTACAAATGAGGTACTCTGCAACACAGTAACAACTTAATAATTCGTGATTTGGTAATAATTCGGATATAGTTTAGAAATAATTCGGACTTATACATTGAGCCCGAACCGGAATCTTAGTCCCACAAGTGAGCAAAAAGTAAATTCGCAAATAATTCGTAAAATTCGTGAATAATTCGGAAAAAAAAATCTGGAAACCAAATAATACGCGGATTGATTTGCCAATTTATGAGAGAAATATTTTATCTTCCTATTACTCTAATAGTGACATCGAAACAACTAGTGATAATTCAGTACTGAGCTTATTTAAGAACAGTACAACATTTCTGGATTAAGGTACACAAATAGTCTGACAGTTGTTGGAAAAAAAATTATCTATAACAAAACTATATAATAGTGCTCATAATTAATCGACTAAGAAGCAGGAGTGGATCTAAGGCTTAGCCAAAGGTGGCTAAGCCACCCTTGTGATTTTAAAATTTTAATTATACATATATGAATTTATTGAATTTTATCTTTTTTAAATGACATATGTTTAGTTGTAGTTTAGTAGTTAAAGCTCTATTTTATAGTTGAGAGGTCTTGGTTCAAATTCCACTCACCATAATTGTACATTTTAATTTTCAGCCACTCCTATTAAAATTTTCTAGTTCCGCCCATGCTAAGAAGCCTGAATATCTACAGTTCGTTATGTGGCGTCTGTTAATGCCTGTCATGGGGCATCAGAGATAGAGCATGGATTTTAGCATAGCAAAGATCTGTCAAGACTAGTACATGATAATGATTTCGCTCAGTCTGCAGATCGAGTAAAAAATTCATGCCAAGTTCATTAGAGAAGCAAGGGGAATTAAAACACTGATGGAAAGCACAAGTTGAGAAGAATTTCTATGATGTAAAAATCGCATATCGAAAGCCATGGAGATTGTCTGGTGTATTAATTAGCAAGTTTTATTAACAAAAGCTGGTTGCCCCTAGGCTACTTATCTCAAGAAGAAGAAGAAAGAGATGCCATAGAAGTTGTGGCGCGAGCAAGATGATCAGAGCAATGGAATGATAGTGAACGCATCCAATACTAATAGAAACAAGCTTTTTTCTCTTCAGATTAATTTGACAAGTACTAGCAGAAATATGATATTAATTATTTATTTCTCTATTTTAACGGTGGTTTAGTGGATGACATGGTCAAGTTAGTGATAAAGAGTTGGAAGGGAATAGTTTCTCACTTCGTTGTTCTCCACGGCTGGCATGATGATTAAAAGAACACATTTGAGCTTCCAAAAACACTGCAATTTGGTGATATAATTATTCATTACCGAAACTCATGTACACAATAAAATTCTAACAAACTTCAGTAAGATTAAGATTCAAAACTCTCTATTCAATGCAAGCTTTGCATCAACCTCTTTTTGGGCATTCTTCTATACATCCAAAGCTACTTTCAGAGTCTGATCAACGGACCAAAACTAGACCAACCTGTAACTTAGATGTTCAAAGCTCTACCTTCATACAAAGAAGTCGAAGTATTCATATGCATGCCGCCTCTTAAAATGTAGCAAACTTGCATAGACCCGGTCCCATACACCGATATATAGAGAGTCATCATCTGGGCCCAGAGAAATTCCTGAAATCTCCCCAAAAAAGTCAATCTCTTGCCTCTTGTTATAATTTAGAGCTGAGTTGTAGACATGCACAAAATCTGCGGCTTCAGCAAAGAACAAGAACTGTCCATCAGGTGAGTAACGGACAGACCGGATCGCACCGATGTTTCCTTTTAAGACTGAGAGAGAAGAAGAAAGGTTCCGCACATCCCATATGCGGCAGGACTTATCTTGATTTCCAGTTGCAAAATAGAGGCCGTTTGGATGCCATGCTGAGGCAAATGAGTAGTCTACATGCCCCGACAGTTTAGATATTTCCTACAATTAGCGGAAAAATTTGACAATGAATTAAGAATTACAAGTGCTCAATTGGGGAAATTTGTTAAATTGATCTCGTTCCTCATTGTTGCTATCAAAATTCAGCTTTACTTCCTCTTTATCTCTAGAAAAAGTTACATGAAATTTGTTGTTCTGGAGAGAGAAGCATGAACAGACCTAGACTTTTCTTTACTCGGGTAGTCATTATATTGATATCATGATAAACAACACCAAGTACATAAAATCAGCAGAAAATAACAATCTATTGGTAATAGCAATTAATGGTTTGCTTCTTTGATATTTAGAAATAATTGCTAATTTATACTCAATTTTTCCATACCAGATAATTAAGTAAAAAATCAACTCTGGGTTTAGTAAGTCTGAAGCTTAACCAGGATGGAACAAAGATAGGAATGGGGAGGGGGGGATATTTACGGTTTAACAAAGAGTATAGTTATTTGGGTATAATGCGAATTAAAAAATCTAGAAGCAAAATATAAGTATTACTTTGGATAAAATATTATTTACCTTGCCATTTTGTGAATCAACAAGTAATCCATCTCGGTCATCTCCAAGCACTGTCATAAACTTCCTATCTGGGCTTATTGATGTATGCTGACAACAACAATAACAAATTTTAGCGAGAGAGAGAGAGAGACTTTACCACAGTTTCGGATTGCATGATAAGCAAATAAATACATGATATTGATTAACTTACATTAACAGACCACGGGAAGCGAAAGTGATTTAAAAGTTGAAACTTCTCTACATCAAACTCACGAACACCGCAATCATTGTTTGCGACCATGAAGTGGGTCCCACCTCTAGAAATATATAAAGCTATTAGTTAGACTGGATTGACATCCAAGAGCTCTGCAGTAGTGGGATGATAAATAAAGCAATTACCTGAAATCCTTGTATATTTCAATAGCATTTGTGATAGCATTTTCATCAAAGGTTGTCCTCGCACAGAAGCTAACTCCTTGTCTATCCAAAGCCTATACAACAACAATACACAAAGTATTAATACCAGGAGCAGGTTTGATTATCACAAGCAATTTGTTGTAAGAAATTATTACCTTACAAATAAGTTCTCCCTGAAACCCCCCAGCAATCAACAAACCCTCGTCCACTGTAAATGTAGTTACATTTACTCCAAAGAGCCCTTCTTGTACACTTCCCTTGTATCTCTGTAAATCAGCATAGCAGTTAGGTTTTAAATTATTCTATTTATGTCATAACAATAGAAAATTCTTTTCACCCCCACTCCCCTCTCCAAATACTAGAAAACCACCCAAAAAAGGCTAAATTAAAGGCCTCTCTTGGAGCCAAATTTTTTTTTTACCATCTTTGAAAAAAAAAAAGATAAACCCTTTCGCCAGTTTTTCTGAAAATAATCATATTTACCAAGTTCGCAGATTCCGAGAAATTCCCTTTTTAAATGGTCCCCCAGATTATATCTGCGGGACCAGCCTGCTGGTTTCGCAGGTACAAATGAGTGCTTAAATTGTTTTTTTTTTAAAATGGTCCCACAGAAATTCCATTTTTAAATGGTCCCGCATATTATATCTGCGGGACCAGCCTGCTGGTTTCGCAGGTATAAATGAGTGTTTAAATTGTTTATTTTATTTTTAAAGATGGTAAAATAGAAAATTCGGCTCTTGGAGATCAGATGAGGAAAACAAACAAATGAGAGGAAAAAAAGAAAAAAAGAAATTATGCACAGCAATACAACTTAGGGAACAAAAAGGATTGAATACAAATGTAAAATTAATAAAAACAATCGTACTACGATTACCAATAAAGCACGGTTTAAATAGTCAATAAATCCTAATGCAAGTCAACGCAATTAACTACTAAGAAGAGAAAGAAAAGTAAGACCTCAACTGGGGTCACATGTCCTGAAAAATTCAGCACTTCAGTCAATTTGTGCGATAAAGATGACCAATGATATACAGCTGATGCATCTGACATGAAGTACACATCATGCTTAGAAGTTGCCCATACCAGGTTCCTTAGCTGAAAAAGAATATAATAAAGTACCTTTCTAGGTGAGAAAAACAAAAATCATTTATTCATTTAACAGAAAAATATGAATTGCTAGTAGCTCTATGCATAAGCTGGTTTACCAAATATAATAATTTCCTGGTTGAAGGTTAACCTTCCAATATTAAAGGAAAGTATATATGAATGTTCGCCATCATATAGTACCAGTAATAGTCAAATTCACCTGGAAGTGAAGGATCAAAGGATTGACTGCTCTAGCATTATACTGGAAGTCATAATAAGTACTGCCCTTCTTTACTCGCTTGCATGTCTAACCAAAAGAATACCAAATAAAAATTAAATGAAGAAATAAATATAAGTCTTACAAAAGTAAAAGCCATGCTATCTCATAATACATATATCACTAATCAATCAAAAATTATGTAACTCTAATGGTTCCTTTAATTACAACTTAATTGAGGTTTAAGTTTCTTTCTTTAATTGGCCACAACGCGGTCAAAACCGAAAGCTTGTTTTCTTGAAGTTTATTATCAAGATAATGAGGTCATTTGTTCAAGCTTAAGAGATATTAACTGATACAATCAGATGATTCAAAGGCAGGAAACGGATTACCATTTTCAACCAAAAAAAGAATGCAAAATCAAACAAAACAACACAAAATAAAACCAAATTGTTCAAGGTGTTGGAAAATAAACATACCTTTTCCACAAGCTCACTAGAGTTGGGAAAATTTTCATAATTCTTGTATTGCTCTACACGGGTTTTTCTGTATTCCTGCCTCGTAACTTGTAATCTCTCCCAAGGAATTCCTTGTATATCTTTACCTCTCCTTGCTTCTACCGCTGATGTATCTGTGATCCTTATAAGCTGTCAAAAGTTTTCCATTAACAGAGTGAACATTAATATTTAACTTCCAACTTTTTATTCTTTTGCAGATTTCAAGGACTTGTTCTATATTTGCTAATATCAACGTCCACTTGCTGCTTCGTGCTAGTTTAAGGTTGGCCTACCTCTGATGAAACGGAAAATAAAGTACCAAAAAGGGTAAAATTTGTCTATGCTTGGACGTTTCTTTTCCATTACGTTAGTCGCTTAGTGGAATTTTGCCAATTAGACCAAAGGACATTGGGCAGTAGTTCCCAAACTATGAAAATTCAATTTGATAACACCATAACCGGTGCTCATCACATCAGCCACCCTATATATCAAAAGAAAGCTGATGTATATATGCTAGTTTAGATTCTATTTACACCTATCAACAGCAATGACGGAATTTAGTAGCTAATCAATAACCACTATAAAAATGGAGAGAGATCATTTGTATTACCAAGAGAGAAAGATTAGAGAGAGGGTCTAGAAAGAAGAAACAGCTTATGCAACCTCAATGATACCAACCTAATAAAGAAGGAAGCTTTTGGACCAGGTATTACAAAACTTGATAACTATATATATAACATTTATTAATAATACAAGATCGATGAAAAGATTTGAACTTTGAATTCACCAACTGCAAAAACTAAAGTGCAAAATTAAAAAAGTTCGGATGACTTCTTCTGTTATCTCGGTATGAAGTGAAATAGGAACAAAAAATAATACCTGAGCATATTCATCATCTTCTTCCTCTCCATTTCCTGCTGCATTGGGATATTCGAGAACAACAAAGTCTCCCTCTTCCATTTCTCCTTCTTCATCCATGTATTCCAATTCCTCCACCCCATTAATAGACATCACTTTCTCTGATGAAAAAAAAATTAAGCATTACCTAACACTTTGAACGTAAACAAAGGATACAACTACCAGTTTAGACTCGATCGAGATGGAATTTAACAAATTTGAAGTTTCTAGGGAAAGGACAGATTCAAAAGGTGCAGGGACCTGCATATAATGTTGTCTCTGCATGAAGCTGGTGCTAACTCAACTAGCCAGTGATTTCGAGAAAAATTTAAATATGTCTTATTAAATCATAATCTTCTGATTAACTAATTGAAGTTTTTCCCCCAATAAGAACTGATTGGAGTTATCGTTGCATAACATAATATAGCTTATAAAAATTACCGATCTCGTTTTTCAATTAGAAGCAAACAATAATTGCTATTGCCTTGATTGAAATAGAACTCGATTTCGGACTATCCAGACAAGAAATTTTTTACGAAAGTAATTCCATCAATTCGATAGCAAGAAACAAACTACTTATGCATGGCCCCGAAGAGAGACAACAAATCAGGGATATTGAAGACTAGTCACAGTATGAATTCTCCAACAAAAAACAAAAAAAATCAAGAAGAAGAAGAAGAGTACCAGACAGTACTACGTACCACGAATAGAAGCGTTTGAGATTTAATCGCAAAAGACTAAGTCTATATCGTCTCAATCCCTTCTGCTCGAGCTTCGCTTCTCTATCGCTCGCTCTCACTCTCTCTCGCTCTCACTAAAGTAGAAACGAAACCTACAACTGCGAGAGAAGCAGCTGCGGCAGTTTCCTGCAAAGGAGGCGCGGCCCGATATATCAGATGCGTCACACCGACAAGCGGGCTCCACGAGCTATGTGGGGTCCACCTTGAAGGGATGAGAGATGATAGATGGCGCAAGAAATGCAGATTCTAGAAGCAGAATTGGTAATTGCGAGTCTATCACCGTATTGGCGTGTCGGGTTCTGATTTGAGAGGGAGGAGACGTCGTCTATCCTCTGCTATGATTAAAATATTGCAAGTGGTGCAATTCTTTTGTAGGTTGAGAATTTAATCCCTCAAGTTTAAATTTTCAACGATTTAAGAAGGTTCGATTCGCATATAGCGTATCCGTTTCTCCTAATTAGGTACTTTCGTTTGAGGAGAGTGGTTGATTTATTTTTATAATTATTAATATTGACGATTTCATTTAACTCAATTTAAATAAAATTAAAAACTTAATTTATAAATATATACTAGTATTGTGGCCCATTCGTTACAACGGGAACATATTATAAGAGAATAAAAAAAATCATACAAAACGATATATTTTCATAAAAAAAATTAAACTAAATAACAAATAACATTCCTTAATTCATGACATATTAAATGACATCTACATGTTATTACATTATTTAAATGATCTATATATATTTTGAGGAGGATTCAAATGCCTCTATTTTTTTTTTGCCTCCACCGTACCTCCATTTTTAAAAACTTTTATAATTCAAAATTTAAAATTTAAAAGTCAAAATAAAACCGTTAGACGTGATCTATGTTATTTTCTCTATGTGCTCATAAAAAAATTATCACATTTTGATTTTGTTTTTATGTGAATCAATAAGTTGAAAAATCAACGTCTATAAATTATCCACATTAGGACGTTTCTTACGAGCTCTTGATGACAATCAAAACAAAATTGAAATGTCGTAATTTTTTACACATGCATAGATAAAATGATGTAGATCACATCCAACAGTTTTATTTTGACGTTTATGATTTTAATTTTGAGTTATTAGTGTTTTAAAAATGGAGGCACGGTGGAAGCACAAGAAATGGCATTTGAACCCTCCTCATATATTTTTTTATCTTTTAATATTTTTTCATAAATAATATCATACAAAATGAAATATTAAATGACAAATAACGTTCTTTAATTGATATAAAAAATAGAAATAAATGAAGACGTGACCAATCAATTAAAAAATTCTTAAATGACGTTTAAAAAATATGAAAAGAAATCATGATCAATAAGAAAGATAATATAATTTGCATGTGGCGAGTACGTGTCTAAATAAATTTGAACTTCTATATGTAAAAAAACATAAAAAAGATGCATACAATCAGTAAAAGACAGAGTATTTGATTAGAGGATTGATATTCAATCTAAAATTTCATCTTTTAATCACACACGTTAGTGGATCAGAACATCTACGTGCTTAATATAAGAATGAAGATATTAAGCTAGAATATAAGTATCTTAAAAATTCAGATTTATGTGTTAATGCTTGAAAGATTGTTTGTTTAATACACTATATATAGTCACAGCATGTAGGTCACATCATTTGCATTTAAAGGTTTGGGATCCATTGATAAAGAGTTAACTTGAAAATATTTTTCAAATACTTCAAAAAAGTTTATATTTGTGTTGTATATTAGTTGTGTTTGAAATTTGAAACGATTTGAGTTTCATTTGATATTTCATAAAAAAAAAATAACTTATAAATAGATGTCATTTGATGAACGTACAAGTTATACCAAGTATCGTAATTTTTCATGTATATTATATGAGAACGGAGTAGGTCCGATGGGTACGTATCGGATCTACTTTTAGGTTCAACGAGAATGATGACCGTCCGATCTAATTTAAGATTTGTGAGCATGAAAATTGAAACAAACACGCACGAAGTTTAAAGCATTCCGCACGAATCTTAAAGCAAACCGACGGTGATTAAACCAGTCGGACCTACTCTCAAGTGATATTATATACCTATATTGCATAGTTATTTTTTAACTGTTAACGATATAATTATTTTTGTAATTGCTCAAGTTGTGACTTTGTTTTTCTTTGTCACTTATTAGTAGACAAAAAGAATATAGATATACCCCGCTCTATAATTGTACCATTGCTATTGGCCTATTGCTTTCCATGATTCCATATTCTAGAGCTCATCTTTCTTTCTTCTTTCAAAAGGAAGTTATACCGCGGCACAGCGCCGATTGAGATATTTCCAGGTACTGAAGAGAAAACACGGAGAGGGACTTGTTTGATTAATAGCAGCCTAGCTAGCTGGTTATCGTTATCCGTTTTCTTTAATTTTTATTTTATTTATGAGAGGAAGGTAGGCCTGTAATCTAATTTTTCTTAATTAAGTGTCTGTGTAGAAGAAGCATATCTGAACAGTTGGATCGAGAACGGACCATTCTGATGAAATTGTAGCTCTGTACAATTATAAATTAATGGAGAGGAGTTGGTGATGTAGAGATATCGGCGGCAGAGCTGGCGATAGAGACTTGCTATGCTAAGCGCGTCTGAATTTGGCGGATGAATGACGCAAAGCCGCAAAGGTACTTTTCTGATTTTTTTTTATTCCGGCCCATACCTTGCCGAAATTTTTATTAATAGAAAAAATATTAAATTAATGTCGACATAGAATAAAGAATTCGTCAGATTTTCAAATCTAACAAAGACGTTACGGTTCGTAACGGCCCGATTAACAACACTTAGCCACGCAGATTAGAAGAGGAGCTAGCCGTTGAGAACGGTAACGTCCAGGGAGAAAAGAAAAAAAAAAAAAAAAAAGGTGTGGCCGTTGCGAACGATGACGGCCTGCGCAAAAAAATAATAATTTGAGGCCGTTGCCAACGATGACGGCCTGCGTAGAAAAAAAAATGTGGGCCGTTCGAAACGATGACGGACTGTCGGCAGTATAGGAAAAGCGCCTTGGACGTTATTCTTCGTAACGGGCAGAATGATGAAGGCAATTCCCGGGTCCCAGCGGAAAAAAAATTAAAAATCTGGACGTTGTATTCCTTAAAGTCCAGACAGTCTATAAATCGCACCCCTCTCTCGCTGAAATCTGTACAACTCTCTCAGACAGTCTCAGACAGTCTCTGCAACTCTCTCCTCTAAAAAAAAAAAAAAAAAAATCTCTCCTCTAAAAAAAAAAAAATTACGCCTTGTCCTACACCTCTTCCCTTAAGAATAAAGTAATTGTCAATATAAAATGTAAATCTTCAATTATATGTCATATATTTACGTTTATGATTTAATTAGATGAATATCAAAATTGTTTTTTACATTAGTTAAAATAATATTAGTAATGTTAGTAATGTTAATGTTAATGTTAATGTTAATGTTAATGTTAATGTTAATGTTAATGTTAATGTTAATGTTAATGTTAATGTTAATGTTAATGTTAATGTTAATGTTAATGTAATGTTAATGTAATGTTAATGTAATGTTGTAATATTAATAATGTCTTCAATTATATGTCATGTATTAGTAATGTTAATGTTAATTTGTAAAAATATTGTAAATTTGTAATGTTAATTTGTAAAAAATATTAGTAATGTTAATTTTAATGTCAATGTGTAAAAATATTAGTAATGTTAATTTATAAAAATATTGTAAAAATATTAGTAATGTTAATGTTAATTTGTAAAAATTAGTAATGTTAATAATTTAAAAAATAGTAATGTTAATATTAAATAATTTGAAATATATAAATAAATAAAGAAGTTCACATTTTCATTCTTAATTAAATTTAGTTTTTGAAAAAATATTATAAAAATTTACTAGTTTAGATTTTTAATAACTATTGTGTAAGGCAATTAATTAATATTTATTGTTCATTAGTGGCAATATTTTTTAAATTCATTTTTTTGGACGAGAATGATGGACAGTAACTTTCGAGGTAAGAAAGAGAGCAACCGAGATCGTGGCGTAGCGAGAGGAGGGTCAATTAGTAATAGAGGTAAAAACGAAGGAAAAAAGTACAAGTGTCAAGTATGTCGTGATTTTCTTAATTGTGAGACATGTAAGATGGAGGAATGGAATAAACGACATGGTCCGTATGAAATTTCAGACGATGACTTTGTGGAAAACCCCTACGGCTCTGGTTTGAAAAAGAAGAAGGTTGATCCAGAGCCTCCAGCATCGGACGATAAGTTTGTTCCGTGTACTTATACTGTAAGGCCGCCACTTCGTCTGCTGTGACTGATCCAGATCCGACAAATTCCGATGATGACTTTGTTCCATGTACTTTCAAGGCTCGTTGTAAGAAGTAGTAGTACTTATTAGTAATGTTTGTTGTAAGAAGTAGTAGTACTTATTGTAAGAAGTAGTATTACTTATTAGTAACGTTTGTTGTAGTACTTATTAGTAATGTTTGTTGTAATAATAAATTATATCTAATTTATTCATTATTGTGCAGGCTAAATCATCAAAATAATTAATCATGCTCATGGTGAGAGTTCATTTCGGTGGTGAAATACGGCAAGGTCGTAAAGGAGCGGAGTACACCGAATCTCCTCGATTCACATTGATGGCAACTAGTGAGCAAGGTTGGCATGATGTGAAAGGTGAAATTTATCGCCAGCTTGGATATTCTGAGAGTGAGTACAACCTAAAAACACTTGCACGGGTTAATGTTGGTACAACAACTCGGCGTTATTATAAGATATTAGAAATCGTGTGCGATCAGACGTGGCGAGGCATTTATGACCAAAGTATGCTTGCCAGGACCCAGTATTCTTATGTCGATTTGTACATTGAGTTAGTTCCAATTATCAGTTCGATGCAATCGCAATTATTCATTGATAGTGCGGTACCAGAGACACAACCAGACCATGGTCATACCCAATACAGTGTTTCACAAGCGGGTCCCAGTCTATTCGAACCCTATCAGACACAGCAAACACCGAGGCGGGACCTTTATCTGAGTCCTTATCCCGATGTAAACGACTTGTCACTGCCTGTTCAGCCAGATATGGGTTGGACATGGCACAATAATCAGGACAGTCCATGGGTTGAACCGCCGAGGGCCAGGGATCCTTGTAATGATGCTGATGACGTACCGCAAAGTGACGACGAAGATGACGCTGACTCATGTGAGGATGATACCGACTGGGATACTGAACCTGATTCAGAAGGCGATGTCCCGCCTGATACTCAGAGACAATCGCAAACACCACGTGTTCAGGCTCGACGTTGCCCCATATTTGATCGTGGTACGAGTCACCCGGTGGGAAGTTTCAATGACACCTCGGGATTCTAGGAAGCAGATGTATCCTACTTCAGCAGGACCCAACACGTCCATGATCCACTTGGTGTAGGTAAGGAGTACTCTTCAAAAGAGGCTCTACGGTTGGCCATAAATGATTATCACATCAGAAATAATATTGAAGTAAAAACTACCAGTAACAATAGAACTCAACTGATAATGGAATGCAAGAGCAACAGGTGTATGTGGCGTTTGTATGCCAAGTCCGGCATATTTTCATCTAAGTGGGAAATTAAAACAATTAGAGCACCACATACGTGCCAGGCCGATGCTTCTCGTACCGATCACTCACAATTAACTGCAGAAGTGATTGCCGATGTTATAAGACAAGATCTTAGGGAAGCTGTTACAAAAAATATTAAAAGCATTAAAGGGCTAGTCCGTCAGAAATACGGGAGAGTTAATTCCAAGTATAACAAGTTGTGGCGTGGCCGAGAGCTGGCAATTGCACAAATATTCGGTAGTTGGGAAGGCTCGTACAACCTTCTCACCCCATTGTTGGAAGCAATTAAAAGATCAACTCCTGGAACAAAATATGGAGTTGCGCACGAACCCATGCAGGATCCGCTAAAAAGGTTGTTCAAGGCAGCTGTGTGGGCTTACGGTCCGTGCATTGCTGCAGTGCCTCATCTCAGGCCTATCATTAGTATTGATGCATGTTTCTTGTCTGGTAGGTACCAAGGGAGATTGCTCATAGCGTGCGGTTATGATGCAGAGAATCAGTTGCTTCCGTTGGCTTTTGCATTGGTTGAGAAAGAGAGTTTCGAAAGCTGGGGATGGTTCATGAGGTGGCTGCGTTAGGAGGTGGTTGGTTTTGGAAGGTTCATGTGTGTTGTTTCTGACAGGCACATGGGTATCAAGAAGGTTTTCAACAATAGATATGGTGGTTGGTACGAGGATGGCGGCGAGTGCGTTCACAGATTGTGTTCGCAGCACGTCGCCGAGAATTTGATGAAAAAGGTACACAATAAAAAAATCTGCGAACTATTTAAAATACTTGTGAACAAAAAGAAGCCACGGAGGTTCGAAGAGTTCTTCGAACTATTGCGGAAGAAAAGTCCAGATGCAGTTGCATACCTAGAAAATGTCGGTAAATACCAAGATTCCAACCATAATGAGATCCCTAAACCATGGAAGGTGTATCAGAGCATGGACGGCGGCCCCCGCTGGGGAATTATGACTACTAATGGATCTGAATCGTTGAACGCTGTATTCAAAGATAGTCGACGACTGCCAGTCGTTGCACTCGTGGAAGACACATATTGTAGTGGCTCACATAACTGATCAGCAACTTTAGTCAGCGCGGGTTGAAGAACTATTAACAAAAAGAATCGGGAAATGCTTACCTATGCGTTCAATGCCAGTTGGTGAGCACGGTGAACACGAGGTCAGGGTCAGGGATGAGAGAGTCGTATACAAAGAACGAGACGGGAATTTCAGTTATAGAAGGGAGACCTTCAAGTACATGGTCGACATACGTGACGGAAACAGAGCAGAATGTGTGTCTCAAGCCACAACTTACAGGTATACCGTGCGCCCATGTTCTCGCCGTGTGTCGGGACCGGAGATACAACCACAATTTATTCGTGCATCATTTGTATTCCATGACCAAACTCGCTGAAACTTGGAGTGGCCAATTCCACGGCTATGCCAACCAATGTGACTGGCCAACCATACCCGGTCCAAAAATTGTTCCGGACAAAGACAGAATCAAAAAGGGTAGGAGAAGGCACAACCGTATAGTCATGACGATGGACGAAATGGAAGGAAGGAGAGTGGGACACCAAGCTAGACGTTCTACGTCCGACAGGCGTGCAGCAGGTTTGTTAATTTTATTTTCAAACCCTAATTTTGATGTCATTCTCGTTGGAAATATCAATTTTCAATGTTGTTTTATTGGTTCAGAGGCTTCTTCTGGACGGGGCATGGGACAGCAAGCGAGACGTTCTATGTCTGACATACATGCAGCAGGTTTGTTGATATTTTAAATTTAATTGCTCAGTTTTATCGGTCTTATTGAAGCGATATAACACTCGTCTTGTCTATTTCTTTGCAGGAACCTCTTCTAGTTACAGTCGGAGATGAAGCGATAAAAAACTACTAGTATTTAGTAATTGTTGTTGTTTATGCATAATTTTGTAATTTGTTTGGACATGGTACTTATTTTTCCGTTATATTCGTATTTGTATTTTGGTATTTGTATTTTGATATTTGGTATTTGTACTTGTATTTTGTTGATTATGCATAATTTTGTAATTAGTATTTCCATTTATAATTTGTATTTCCATTTAGTATAAATTTGGCGGAGTGCATTTTGTAATTTTGATAGCACCATAAAACCAAAGCACAAAAACCAAATCCCCAAACCAAATCCCCAATCCGAATACATTGGCCGAATTCATCATGACACAAGTATATCCCAACGGCCCGATCCCATAATACAAGCATACAAGCACAACAAATACAAACATACAAGCACAAAAACTAACATAAACTACAATAATCATACAAGCACAAAAACTAACGTAAACTACAATAATCATACAAGCATAAAAACTAACATAAACTAACAAATGGTGTGTCGTGCACAAAAACTAATGTAAACAACCGTTCATACAATACAACATACATGAAATGAAATACCCAAAAGTGAACTTGTCCGGCTGTTGGCGCTCTCTGAGTGGGTACCTGCGTGCTGGCTCTTGTTGTTGTTGTTGTTGTTGTCCTCTCCTACGCCTCACGTAGACATTATTGTATGCATCGACACTGTGTAACGGGGTGCCAAATAAGCTCTCGACCGCTTGTGTACGTGGTGTGACGACTTGACTAGGTACCGTACCGTCATATGTACCAGTAGCAACTGGCCCGGGCATCCTGAAATGGTCATCCGAACCTTACGACAATCGCCGAAGTCTTTACCAAACATATAGAGACGATTATTTAAATAAAACTTGTAATTTCGAAATAATTACCTGGTACACCTGACTTGGTCCTGCATCACCCGTGTATTGCTCATCGTAAGCAGAGGCCTGATGGTATGTCTGGTGTCCAAACGGGTCGAAACCGACAAACTCATTCGGTCCCTATAATAAATATTGTAGTATTGTAATTTGTTTCAACCATGATTTTTTATGATTAAATTTCTTACAAGTTTGGAAGAAATACCTGGTAGACCTGACTCGGTCCGGTGTGACCCATTGCAACGAGGAATCTTGGACGGGAATGCCATGGTGTGTCGTGCATTGCCCCTCCTGTGTAGGACCTTGCTGGTACGGCATATTTTGAAGCACCTCTGTCAGTGTTGTATCATCCCAATTGAACTCGTGTATTTCCTACAACAAGTATTTAGTATTTAATAAATGTAGAATCGACAATCAACAACAAACTTCTTACAGTATAGAATAGTTACCTGGTCGAGCGGACTAGGTCCTGTGTTGCCCTGTGCAACACTGTCATGTGTGGCCCCGACATTGTACTCCGGTTCCTACAATAAATATATCACTATTTCAATAAATACAATCGATGATTACTTAGAATTTTGTAAAGTTTTGTACACTTACCGGATCGACCTGAGGAGGTACGACTCGTGCGAGGTAGTCCATCAACCCGTCATTCGAGTTTAGACAATTCTCTCTATAGTGGGGATCATCATCTGTGGGCAAGTCGGGGATGGGTTCTTGACCGGAAGGAATATCACCATCTGGAATGTCCTCGTAGTTGGCCGGAAGATCGGCCGCTCTCATCATGTCATATTATTTAGGCTCCATATCATTATCTCTGAGAAGGCCACAACTCAATCTGAGCAAAAACTTCCCCATCTTTTTAAGAGTCTTTGATTTGGCCAGAGCTATACCGTACGACACTATCTTCACTCCTCGTAGTGCCTACAAAATAAAAACAAAGTTAGTAATCTATATGAAAGATTAATATCATAAAATAAATATTTTGATGATTTAATTGAAACTTACATCACGTGTGTCCTTCGGGGCACTGGGAATGTACCCTACTTCGTTATGCTCATCCCTATATTCTGAAATTGGATGTTCAAGACCTTGTATGCACCTCCTCGACAAGAAGACATTGTGCCATGTGCGTTACAACGGGAACATATTATAAGAGAATCAAAAAAATCATACAAAACGTTATATTTTCATAAAAAAAATTAAACTAAATAACAAATAACATTTCTTAATTCATGACATATTAAATGACATGTGAACTATGTTATTTTCTCTATGTGCTCATAAAAAAATTATCACATTTCGATTTTGTTTTTATGTGAATCAATAAGTTGAAAAATCAACGTCTATAAATTATCCACATTAGTACGTTTCTTACGAGCTCTTGATGACAACCAAATCAAAATTGAAATATCATAATTTTTACACGTGCATAGATAAAATGATGTAGATCACATCTAACAGTTTTATTTTGACATTTATGATTTTAATTTTGAGTTATTAACGTTTTAAAAATGGAGGCATGGTGGAGGTACAAGAAATAGAAGCATTTGAACCCTCCTCATATATTTTTTATCTTTTAATATTTTTTTATAAATAATATCATACAAAATGAAATATTAAATGACAAATAACGTTCTTTAATGATATAAAAAATAGAAATAAATGAAGATGTGACCAATCAATTAAAAAAATTCTTAAATGACGTTTAAAAAATGAAAAGAAATCATGATCAATAAGAAAGATAATATAATTTGCATGTGGCGAGTACGTGTCTAAATAAATTTAGACTTCTATATGTAAAAAATAAATAAAAAAGATGCATACAATTAGTAAAAGACAGATTATTTGATTAGAGGATTGATATTCAATCTGAAATTTCATCTTTTAATCACACACGTTAGTGGATCAGGACATCTACGTGCTTAATATAAGAATGAAGATATTAAGCTAGAATATAAGTATCTTAAAAATTCAGATTTATGTGTTAATGCTTGAAAGATTGTTTGTTTAATACACTATATATAGTCATAGCATGTAGGTCACATCATTTGTATTTAAAGGTTTGGATCCATTGATAAAACTTGAAAATATTTTTCAAATACTTCAAAAAAGTTTATATTTGTGTTGTATATTAGTTGTGTTTGAAATTTGAAGCGATTTGAGTTTCATTTGATATTTCATAAAAAAAATAACTTATAAATAGATGTCATTTGATGAAGGTACAAGTTATACCAAGTATCATAATTTTTCATGAATATTATATACCTATATTGCATAGTTAATTTTTTAACTGTCAACGATATAATTATTTTTTTAATTGCTCAAGTTGTGACTTTGTTTTTCTTTGTCTTATTAGTAGACAAAAAGAATAAAGATATACCCCGCTCTATAATTGTACCATTGCTATTGGCCTATTGCTTTCCATGATTCCATATTCTAGAGCTCATCTTTCTTTCTTCTTTCAAAAGGAAGTTATACCGCGGCACAGCGCCGATTGAGATATTTCCAGGTACTGAAGAGAAAACACGGAGAGGGACTTGTTTGATTAATAGCAGCCTAGCTAGCTGGTTGTTATCGTTATCCGTTTTCTTTAATTTTTATTTTATTTATGCGAGGAAGGTAGGCCTGTAATCTAATTTTTCTTAATTAAGCGTCTGTGTAGAAGAAGCATATCTGAACAGTTGGATAGAGAACGGACCATTATGATGAAATTGTACCTCTGTACAATTATAAATTAATGGAGAGGAGTTGGTGATGTAGAGATATCGGCGGCAGAGCTGGCGATAGAGACTTGCTATGCTAAGTGCGTCTGAATTTGGCGGATGAATGACGCAAAGCCGCAAAGGTACTTTTCTGATTTTTTTTTATTCCGGTCATTACCTTCCGGCATTTTTATTAATACCCACAAAAAATAAAAATTATCAAATATGCCATCGATTCAAAATTTTTACTAAAAATGCCCTAACCGCCCTACTGGGGGCGATCCCCTATTTATAGCAGACCGCACCCCGTGGTAGGGCTGTAAATGAGCCGAGTTTGAGCGAGTTACCCCCAACTCGAACTCAGCTCATTAAATAAATGAGCGAGTCAACTCGAGTTGGGATGGTAATAACGAGCTGTAGAGCCAACTCGAACTCAGCTCGTTATCAACTCGAGTTGGCTCACAACTCGTTTATAAACTCGTTTAACCAGTTAAATCAATACAACACAAGTTATAAACGAGTTTGAGCCGAGTTTGGGTTTGGTTTTGGTTATTCGGGATTTTTTGTGTCCAAACTGTGTAACTTTATGTAACTCGAGTTATAAATGAGCGAGTTGGGGTCAGCTCAAACTCAGCTCATTTATTAAACGAGTCAGCCAACTCGAGTTGGAACTAACTCGAGTTGTAAATGAGCGAGTTAAAGCGAGCTGTAAATGAGCGAGTTAAAGCGAGCTGTAAATGAGCGAGTTACGAGCGAGTTGCGAGTTCGAGCAATTTTGCCCAGCCCTACCCCGTGGGGCGGTCCACTATTTTATTTTATTTTTTTTATTTTTTTAGAGACAAATATCAAGATGCTGAATTCTAACGCTAAAAATTCGGATTTTTTTTTAAATATTTGTTAGATTACTTCTTTTAAGCATATTTATAATAAAATACGCTAAATTACTTGAAATTATGTTAAATATGTTGAATTACACTAAATTACTTTAAATTACGCTAAACTCTAAACCCTAAACTCTTATTTTGAACAATTTCTAAAACCCTAAACCCTAAATCTAAAAATTACCGTACATTAAATGAATTACAATTTTCACATAACATATTTATAAAAATTAGTGATATTTAAAAGAAACCCTAAATCCTAAACTCTAATTTCTAAACCCTAGTTTCCGACATTTTTATTAATAAATATACCCATGTTAGCTGGGTTTTTTGTTAGATTACTTCTTTTGATGTATAATTATCATACTTATACTAAAATACGCTAAATTACTTGAATTATGTTAAATTACGCTGAATAACACTAAATTACGCTAAAATACGGTAAATTACGCTAAATTACATATGAATAGGAACGATATCTTCACTGAAAAGGCGAAAAATGACGACGAAACTTCAAACGGCCATAAAACGGCGCTCGAGTGTCCGATTTCAGCAAATGACCATTTTTCGGAAAGTTTGCGAAAAGACGCATGCGTCCGTGCCACCATGTTGGATTTCAAAATTCATAATTGCCAAAAAACTAAGGGAAGAGCCTCAAAACTTGAGTTGAAGTTTCCAATTAAGATTTTCATTTCTATTATTCAATCTAAGTAACTCAGTAAATTAGTTACATAATGAACTTGTAGACTAATTTTTACTATTTTCCGAATTTTTTTACTATTTTTTATGATTCATGAAAGATGGCACAAAATCGGTCTACTTTAGCGTAATTTTGCGTAGTTTAGCGTAATTTACCGTATTTCAGCATAATTAGCGAAGTTATTGTTATTTAGCGTAATTTAGTGTAATTCAACATAATTTAACATAATTTCAAGTAATTTAACGTATTTTAGTATAAATATGCTTAAAAGATCTAACAAATATTTAAAAAAGTTCCGAATTTTTAGCGTTAAAATTCGGTATCTTGATATTCATATTGTCTCCAAAAAAAAAAAAAAAATTTGTGGACCGCCCCCCAGTGGGAGGGTTAGGGTATTTTTAGTAAAAAAAATTTGAATCGAGGGCAGATTTGATAATTTTTATTTTTTTGGGGGTATTAATTAATAAAAAATGCCGGCCCTACCTTGTTTGTTATTTATTTACATGAAATAGTGAGGTGAGAATAACAAATAAATATTATTTTTCACATTATTATATTAGTGTTCGACGATAAGAGGGAAACAAAGCTAATTTTAACGGCACACCTTGTTAAATATTTTATTCCATCTAGTTGAAATAGAAGACTCAGTTGCAGGTTGGAAGGACTAATTGGTTGCGAATTATTTTTGTATTCTGCATTTCTTTGTTACTCATTTGTATTCTCTTGCTCGTATTAATAACTTAACGAATACCCTCAATGAATATTCATTGTAAGTTTAATTTAAAATATTAAAGATGAGTTTTGGAGAGGTTAATGATAAATAATGAGGCACATTAATACACGTATTGACTAAATGGATCGAGATAATAATTGTGCTTAATACCTATACGATGGTGCCTGTCGCTGTCGAATGAGAACATCTACGACTTGTCGTACTGCTTAATTCATTAAACTTCCAAGATCGTGAACAACCAGAGACTTCTTATGAAAGCCTCTACGCCAGACTTTTCTAGAAGGCATCGTCGATAGAATTTTGTATTCATGAAAGAGTGGGTATATGGTACTATGCATACCACGGATTGGTCTGTACTACGGATCAATATTTTTGTTTTCAAAATTCTAATAGTCCATTCGAATGAGAATATACTTGTGAACTAAATTTTCTATTTTTTAGAATTTTTTTACTATTTTTTTAGATAAATAGAAAAATCACTGTTTTTGGATGGTCCAGAATTTTCAGATCAAGTAATTTTCTACCTATCTTAAAATATAGTAAAAAGATTCGAAAAAATATAAAATTTAGTCTGCAAGTATATGCATGTGGGGATCACGTTGAACGGTTCGGATCGACTATTAGAATTTTCAAAATGAAAATATGACTCCGTAGTACGGACTAATCTGTGCTATGCATAGGGATTTTTTTTTAAAAACAGTAAATTAAAATAATAAAAGTTAAAGAAACGACATGATTGCGGGGTTTGTTATAAAAACAGCAAAAACCGAATAGCCTATTTGGTGAAGGGTTTTTTTTGCTTCACCGAATAGCCTATTCGGTTTACAGGGCAATTTCTTCAGTTTGCAGTGCAATTCGCCACAGAAAATCCATGAAATGGCTTAACCGAATAGCCTATTCGGTTTGGTGTTTTTTTGGGCTTAACCGAATAGGCTATTCGGTTTAGGTTTTTTTTTTTTTTTTTTTTTAAGACTAAGAAGAGCAAAATAAAGAAATCTAATACTGAAATTTGATTTTTTTTATTTAAATTATTTGACTTCTTTTGATATATAATTAGCATATTTATACTAAAATACGCTAAATTACTTGAAATTATGTTGAATTACACTATATTAAGTTTAATTACACTAAATTACATTACATTACGCTAAATTACATATGAATAGGGACGATATCTTCACTGAAAAGACGAAAAACGACGGCGAAACTTCAAACGGTCATAAAACGGCGCTCGAGTGTCCGATTTCAGCAAATGACCACTTTTCGGAAAGCTTGCGAAAATGCGCATGCATCCATGCTAGCAATGCTGGATTCCAAAATTCAGAATTGCCAAAAAACTAAGGGAAGAGCCTCAAAACTTGAGTTGAAGTTTCCGATTAAGATTTTCATTTATATTATTCAATCCAAGTAGTTCAGTAAATTAGTTACATAATGAAATTGTAGAATACCAATTTTTACTATTTTCGGAATTTTTTTACTATTTTTTATGATTCGTGAAAGATGGCACAGAATCGGTCTATTTTAGCGTAATTTTGTGTAGTTTAGCGTAATTAGCGGAGTTATTGTAATTTAGCGTAATTTAGTGTAATTCAACATAATTTATTATAATACAGTGTAATTCAACATAATTTCAAGTAATTTAGTGTATTTTTTGTTGTTGCTAATTATAAATCAAAAGAAGTAATCTAACAAATAATTTAAACAAAAAATTCAAATTTTTAGTGTTAGATTTCTTTATTTTGATCTTCTTAGTCTCTAAAAAAAAAAAAAAAAAAAAAAAAACTAAACCGAAATGGCTATTTGGTTTAGGCAAAAAAATCCCTAAACCGAATAGCCTATTCAGTTTTGGGGGTGTTACACGAGTAGTTACATAGTTCGGGAATTTGTTTTTGTGAAAATAGGGTAAACTGAATAGCCTATTCGGTGAAGCAAAAAAAAACCACTTAACCGAATAGGCTATTCGGTTTTTGCTGTTTTTATAACAAACTCCGTAATCATGTCGTTTCTTTGACTTTTATTATTTTAATTACTGTTTTAAAAAAAAATCCTATGCATAGTACCATAGACTCACTCTTCATGAAATTATTAAATATAAATGCAAAGGAAAGGGAGAGGGAGATTGTCATGTTTTACATGCAGTATAAATATCTGTGACGCCTATCGCAACAGGTTCTAACTTCCAACGAATGTTTTTGCTCTTTCGTATAGATGCATATATAGTATAGTAACATAATTCTAACTCTATTCAAATGACAATTAGTATCAACCCTATACTCATTATTCAAATAATATAATTTACTGCTATATTTGATTTATTCCTAAAATGTCGGCTTGTAGAAAAGAATATTAACTGCTAAATATAAATAAATAATAATTGATAGCCATCACTGCAAATGTAAGTCAGCTCCTCGTCTCATGGCTGAATTTGTATCCTCTGCATGTTAACTCAAAATTTGAATTAAAGATCAGGACCGTCCGATCTAAGTCCCCGCTAATTAAAGAGCCCGTACTTTATGTGGTGTGGGCCGGATTGGTCAGAAAATTAAATCAAACCGTCCGTTAATGCAGAGGACATGGATTCCTGGCTCGGGCCTGAATGAATCAAATACCGAATTTGACCTCCAATGCCTCCCAAATCAAGTGGCGGGAGCGGGAGAACTTGAAGCGTCTTTTCCAAGCGATGCTTCGTGGCCGGGAGAGCCTCATTCGGCTCATCGGGAAGAGGCGCCGAACTATTTCTCCCGTTGTAATTGAGCTCCTCAACGAAAACCCTAGCTCCATTACCGCGACCAGCACAAGTAGTAGCAAGAATGGTATCAATAACGATTTGATCGGAGCTGAATTGATTAAGAGGGAGTCAGAGAAGAGCGAGGTGGATCTGGTCTCTTGTCCTGTGTGTGGAACTTCGATAAGGGGAACCGATTACAGCGTGAACTCTCATTTAGGTGCGCCTTTGTTTGACTGTTATAGGTTTTTTTTTTTTTTTAAAAAAGGCATATAGCCCATTTGCATTACGCAAATAGAAGAAAGTTGTAATTACAAACAAGCAACAAGTATTCCCGAAACTAAATGACACACAACAACCAAACACAGCTGTTATATGAACTAGGGTATCGTAAGCATAATATCACTATAAACCAAAATAACTTCTCGAGCGGTCACCATGAGCCCTCTTTCGCATTATATTGTCTCCCCCTCAAACACAATGAGTGGAGTCGCATCTGCCCATTCACGCAGAGGAATAATCTCCATGCTCTGTGGCATCCACTCTATGACAGCATGCTCCATTCCATCTTTGAATTTTCCTGCCCAATATTGAATCAATGAGCAAATTAGAAAGATTAAAGATCTATTAGAAGACACTTGTACTCCATTAAAACAAATATTGTTGCGATGTTTCCAAAGCGACCAACACAGATGCAATTGTAATAAGAGAAGCAGTTTGTATATGTTTTGGTTAACTATGAGTAAATGAGAGTAAATTATCAAAGGAACCCCATGTTGAAAAGTAATTTTGAAATTGTCCCATATAAAACCATATTTTCCTAACAAATTGACAAGATACAAATAAGTGATCCACAGTCTCATCAAGCCCACAAAAATGGCACCCACTGGATCCCAGCCACCCTTTGCTAACCAAATTGCATTTAGTTAAAATTTTATTATTAGCTACAAGCCACATAAAAACCCGAATTTTGGGGGGAATTGATAATTGCCACCAAACTTGATGTTTATCATCTAATACCCCTCTAAAATTTAAAAAGAGATAGGGATTTGACAGAAAATTCCTGTGATGTAGTCCATCGCCATGCTACCTGATCGTGCACATGAGTAAAGGCAGTATGACTAACTAATCTAAGGATTTCAGACCATTCTCTAAGGAGCACACCATCTAAATGTCTAATAAAACTAAGAGCAGCACCTTGAGACCTAAACACTTCATGCACTAGAATATTTGGCTGTTCACAAATTTCAAACAAATGAGGGTAACTAGAAGCTAAACAACAGTTATCAACCCAAATATCAGTCCAAAAAAGGAGATTGCTTTCACTACCAGCTTGGTAACAAACACTCACTTGACCAATTGGTTCTAATTTATGAATTTCCTTCCATAAGGGAGAAAAGCGCATAGACCGTGAAGGGTTGTAACATTGACTGTTATAGGTTACTTCGAGCTATGGGTAATGGATTAACTGAACAAGAAATATAACGATTAGTATGCTAGTTTGGCTTAGAATATTTAAATTTGGCAAAGGCTGCACATTTAATATTTAGAAAAAAGGTAAACACATCAAAATAAAGAAAAAATAAAAGGTAAATATTGCTGGTATGACAATTTGATAAAAAAGAAAGGGCTTATGATGGTAGAACCTATATTGGCTTAGCACATGAAATCCTCTAGTTCTCTCAATTTAATCCATTATATGTAGATATATGCCTCAAGAGAGGAACCAAAAGGAAGTTGACTCAACGAACTCTTCTTCACTTCATGTCTCCACCAAACTGCAAAAGAGGAGACAATTGCATTGATCCTAACAGCTCGTGCATGGAACAACTCAATGCAGATTTACCCAGTAATACACATATGCTTTGCACGAGCAGTAGTTCTTCAAATTTAGAAGCAAATCACAAGGATTTGATCTCTGTAGATGAATGCAGTTCTCCTAGGCTTTCAGAAACATGTGATGAACCTTTTCTTCTCGAGACATCCTTTGAAGGAAACAGCAGTACAGTGCTTGACACTTATATAGTGGGCCGAAAGTTCTGCGGTGATGTTGAGTTAGAACTAAACATGCGAATAATTCTTTTGAGGGACACACAAAATGTCAAAGACAGTAATGCCATCAAGGTTCCTTTTCTTGCTTACATCCACCAGATTACCTTGTCTGATTTTATAGTTAGCTACCCAAGACTTTTTGCTTTTTAAATATCTTGACATCCAAAAATTTTGCACTCAAACAGCACACCACCTTTTTCCTGAAAATATAGCTAATTGGTGTTAACTCCTGTTGCAAAATATCCCAAAAGCTTATAATTTCTAGGACCTTTAAATGTGCATAACTTTTTACAGCTAAATTTTCACAGTGAAACTGATTTGAGGGGTCAGGTGCAAATGTTTTCTAGTTTTTGGATGGTTGCAAAAATTAGCTTTTTGGTGTTCAAAAAAAAGTTTCTGCTATTTGATAAATAAATTGGGGCAGCTCTGGTTCAATCACTCTCTCTCGTCTTGAGGTTGCTTTTTCTTTCAGGATCTCACATGATGCTTCATGTCTTAAGTAGGTTGTTTCTACAAGCTTGGAAATGCTAGGGTATTTGCCTCGAGAACTATCTAAATGTTTGGCTCCTCTGCTTGATTATAACTGCATAGACTGTGAGGTAACTACAATCCCCTAAAACACACACCCTTCCACCCACCCACCCACCCATGCACACACACAAAGTGAGAACAAAATCTAAACAAACTATGGCTATTCTGTTAAGCTAGCTAAGATTTCCATATTTTATTTTGCTGGGAGCAAATATTCTGTACTACCTTTGTTGTATGGATGCTTTCAGGCTTCAGTTTTCTGACCAAAATACCCAAGCGAGACCTCCAAAGTTTGGTATCTTTGGCAGTTGAAGACTCTGGTAAATACCTGTTGCAGGCATATGTTATTTGCTTAGAAAAAGATGATAGAGATGAACTATAGGAAGAGAAAATGGTCACACATAAACCTTGTATTTTGTTCAGTATGGTACTTTCTGTATAAATCGATTTGATGTTCTTTACCTCTATTTTGCTACATATTTGTTTCTTTTAGGGAAGCGTGGCCAATCTTCCTGGAAAACCCCATGATGCTGTTCCTATCAAGCTAATATGTCACAAAAGGGACTATATTGAACAAGGGACTAATTCTGGAATCAAAAAGGATTTCAGCTCCTTATGGAAGATTGTTCTCATGACAGTCGAAAGTGGGAAACGACATCCACCTAATGTACCGAAATATCAGAAGAACTTTATTTTGTTGATAGAAGATGTTGTGAGAAATCACCCACACCTTTTTACTGACAGAGAGATGTCCTTTATAGGTTTCTGTTGTCCTTTTTTCTTTTTATAGTTTACCCACATCTATTCCATCCATCATGGCTATGAAGTGAGTGTATCGACCAATTTTTTCATAATCTGGTGCAATGGTTATTAAGGGTGCTCAGAATGATGCTGACAAATGTGAAAGTTCCACTATTTTGAATCCAAAATGAATCTTTTGCATTTGAGTAACATTAATAAAACCTGAAACTGGCTAACTGATCACTCTGACTGTCCCTTGTATATATAGTTTGGAAAGGCTAAATATCCTTTCTTTTTTACTTTTCTTTTGAGCAGGGTCCTTTAAGTCATTATCCGATGCTGCTCAGAGACTTTTTATCCGTCTTTATACTCGAAAAGGTGAGGTAAATTATGTTTTGATATCAAACCTGATATTCATAATTATCAGGTCAAATTTTGAAAAATTCACCTGTAATTCAGGTCCATGGTTTAGGATGAGCAAAATTGCCTACCCGGAAATAACAGATCCACATATTGCTGCTGAAGAATTAAAAGGTACATAAGCAAGACCTGTAATCTAATCTTATGAATAATGAAGTACAGTTTCCAATATGCATTTATATCTGGCCAACATGCATTGGTACGTAAATGTCACAATGTTTGATTTGTCCCCTGAATGTATCTGTTCGGTTGACTGCTTTTCTCCAGATACTATTTATATTTGCTTAATCATTCTATCTACTTATATAATCAATAGAGGCTGGTTGTTTGACCTTGCTTCGACCAAGTGACAACATACATGTACAAGGATGTGATATGAAAGATCTCCTTGGATTGCTTACTGTATCTGAATTGCGCGATATATTGAAAGCAGGACTTCCTAAGGTCTTGATTTTTTTGTCCTTTTGTCAGTTTAATTCTTTTGTAGCATAAACCATAAATCATCCAGAAGGAAAATGCCGAAATAATAGAAATAATTAAAATTAAAAATGTGGGTTCATTGTTAGTACACTTGCACATACAAGTACCAAAACTTGATTGGTTTTGGAACTAAAGCTCTGGATTATTGTCACAACTTGCAAACATGTGGGAGCAGGCTACATCTGAGATTTGAACCTTACTCTCATTTGCATCTTGTTTTTAATCTCAGGAAGAAATTAAATGCGCTCGCCATATGGAGCTTGTAAAATCCCTTTTATCTGCATATGAAAATGGAAATTGGTAGTCCATAATTAAACTCAATTTACTATATCAAAGATATTACAAGAGCTTAAAATAAAAAAAACGTTTTGCCTTTTACAGCAGAAACCTACAGAAGAGAACAACTGAAATAACGGGAAATTGTGTTAGAATAGCTCGTTTTGCTGATGAAGTTCTCTGGCGTGTCCAGGTGAATTAAATTAACGTTTTTGAAAATTTCTTCTCTTCATGCATCTAAATTTTGTTTGTCTTATATGAATCTGCCTTCTAAATTTAATTTGGTCAGTGCCTTACAACTGGTGTCTCCCATGATCATCATCTTAAAATTTAAAGGTGGTGATATGATTTGACATTGTTTTGAGTATTTTTTTGAGTTATATGTGAGCAGATGCAAATTTTAGTTGGACATTGATTGACACAGGTGAGTTATGATGGACTGCGTACCCAAAATGATTTTTTTTTCTTTGTAGTTAATTCTTAATTTCTGTTAATGCAGAGGTTATTTTTTCTGAATGGGGAGCAAGACCTTTCAACTTTTCTCTTAGTTGATATTGGACTGGCAAAGTACCCGAATTATGTTTGTCACGCCTCTCACCAAATTTTTTCTGACGGTGGGCATCTCCTTCAATATGAAGAGGTTACTACTTGTTTCCATTCCTTTAAAAAGCTTTATCATGAATAGCATTAAAACACTCCAGGTTTTAGTTGGGGTACATGGACCATGCCCATCCTCAATCCACGAGGTCTAGCTTGTTTGGTAATTGTTCAGTTGCACCATTTTTAATAATCTAATTTGTGCCACTATCCTTGACAGTTTTTGTGTGATTTAATTTTTTGGCCTTCTGCCTTGTTGTTTTTGTATAGGCAATTCAAGTGGCTCAAGTAATGGATGAATCTCTAGATAATGATAACATGAAAATGGTGGAGAGATGCATTGAAATATCAAAAAACTACATGTGTTCTGCTCCTATGGAAGAAACTTCTCTTATTTCTTCCTCCGTTTTCAAACCAAGATTCTTTTCATGTTTCACAGCTTGGTGGGTCTATACAAAAGTGCTCACTTTGGGTGTCTCTGTCTATGAAAGGGAACGAAGGTATGGTGATGGGTTCAGCAATTGCTTTCATGGTGACTGGTACGATGGACCAGTTTGCTGTAATCTGGCACCATATGTATTGGTACATGATGCACACTGGATTGGATGTTGATTGGACTCTACCTTTTTCCCCTTCTGTTGGATTGTTCTTTTTAAGTTCACAACTTGCTTCACACCAAGTTTGAGCCTTATAATACCAAAGAATTCTCCTGATTCTGTTGGTACTGGTAATAACAGATCAGGCTGCATGGTAATGAGTAATCCTTGACAAAGGTGGTCTTATTACTAAAATCCAAATAAAGACAAAAGTAATTCTAAAGGAAAGAGATATACAATTTAAAGAACAAAAATGTTTCTGACCCTGTATATCGCCTGTAATTGTACAGCGCTAGTTAAGTCTGTTAATTTTTTATTTTTTTTTATGTTGAGCACTTTTATTAAAATTGCAAATTTTCATTTTTTTTTCTAAAAACTATTTAGGTACGAAGATGCTATCATGATCCTCAAAAGTCTTCTAGAAAGAACGAGAGATAGCAGGAGGGGATATTGGACTCTGAGGCTTTCTATTAATTTGGAGCACAAGGGCTATTTCAATGAGAGCCTTATGGTAGCTGAAGAAGGCATCAGTGATCCCTGGGTTCGTGCCGGTTCAAAAATGGCACTTCAGAAACGGGTTTTAAGATTAGGCAAGCCACCAAGAAGATGGAAGCTCCCTAGTTATGCTGATTCAGTTAGGCGAAGTATACCAGAGGTACAGGAGCATGATTCTATGAATAGTAGGGTACAGTAGGTCTCATGGGCATAATTAGTAGGCAGCTGACACTAGAAAGGATGATAAGGGCGTTCCCCAAGGAGTGTTGCGCTTAAGTTCTAATTAATTTAGTGCAATGATTTTGGTTGCCTCAAATTATGTCACCTCATGTGGTTTTGCCACTTTTATATTTGACATGACATACTTTAAAGAGTTCGGCAATTCTTACTGGGTTCTTACTTCATATGGTCGCTTCATATTAACATTTGCATCTGTTACACAAAAATAGGAACTTAAGTAGACAAAACCTAGCTCGGTACTGTTGAAACTTCTGATGACAAAACTTTGGCAAAATACTAATTTGATGCTTTGTTTCAGAAGAAGGATGGTGCAAATAAATCAACTATTTTAGACCTTATTGTATCTGAAATTTTGACTTAACTCGGTCTAATTTGGACACAAAAATGTCATAGTTGACTTGAATTTACCGGAGAGGGGACTGGACAAGGTCACTAGCTTGCTCTTTCTTTTATGTTTTGCCTCCAGGTCAACATTGTAGGAAGGCCGCTTAATGGCAGAGTTGGGGAGAAAAACCTATTCTATGGTTATAATGGTGAGCTGTGTGGAGTGGAGGAACTAGCATTGCAATACTTTGCTGAAGAAGAAGGGGGTGGGTGGCGTGGGGTCCACTCAGAAAGTGGCATTTGGATGACCATCTTTGGCCTCCTCATGTGGGACGTCATCTTTTCTGATGTGCCAAATGTATTTTGTTCAAAATTTCAGGTTACCGCCATTGCTCCTTGCTTACTTCTTTTTTTCTTTTTTACCCCTCTCAATATAAATGAGTTAAGGCTTTTTTTTATGTGTTCCTTTACTATTGACTAAACTTGTCTAAATTGAGTTTGTTTTGCTCAATATTTTACCAAAATGTTATTGGTCCAATAGATAAAAATAATTAGATTTTGATTGGAGCTCAAGAATATATACTTGAACCACTTGACTATGACAGCACAAATTACAATGTAATAAAAGATTACTTGAAGCTTTGGAGGGGCAGAAATCCAGACGTCCTTTTTATTTTTTCATCAGCAAGCCTGCACAAAGTACCAAGTACTTTTTTTCTTTTTTCATTGATCAGACAGGTCCGCTGGACCTTGACACAGATGACTTTTATGATACAAGAAAGGATCTCGTTGAGTCACAACTAAATAAAATTCAAGACGGAATGGCAGAAGAGATTTTGATCACATGCTGGGATCTCCACTATGGCGAACTCTGTCGTGGTGTGAATTGGGACCGCCACTCCCTTGCTGACCTCCGTGCTGTGGTCTCCTGTATGAGGGCACAAAGCCTGGCCTCTATCTGCCGTCATCTTGCACTGGATTACAGGTAGTGTTTTGATAGTGTTCTGTTTGTTTCAGGTTATTGTCTGATCCAAAGATTTAGCTAGTTGCTTGGGTGGGATTATTTTTTGGTCAAGATAACCATCTCAAGTTTTGTTAAAAAAACTTTTAGGGTGTCTTGTCTTTAGGGGTTGGTCTGGTCTATGCTCCTGAGTATTTTCTTTTCAGATATGTAAGGGAGGCTGGGGTTGGCAAGTGGGGATGGAAAATAACTTTTTAGACAAATATGTCTTATGTTCATAGGGTTTAGATACAGGAGAAGGATTCTGTTATATGCAACTTATGTCACATCACATTTATTGTGTGGAAGGTTAGAGGAGGTAAGATCCAACTCTTGGAAAAATATGGATAGAAGTTGAGAGCTTCCTCTCCTCTTAATTCTAATTTCTAGGATGTCACATCAGTCTGTTGGGTGGGGTTGTAGTGCCTTCGTACCTTTGCTCATATTGTGTTTATGTTTACTTTTAGAAATGTAAGAAATAGCTTATTTGGTGGTTAACTGAGTTTCTGTGCTGGCATTAGGGCTTGTTTAATGCATAACTATCAAGATCTTTGTAGAAGGCTAGAAGCTCAAAATTATGTAGTACTGTGAAGTTGACATAAGATATTGAAACTGTCTGGTCCAGTCTCCTTTATAGACCAAATGTTGGCATACTTGCCAATATTGGAATCCTTGATTTGATCAAGGTTGCCAGGGATCTCAGGATTTGTGGAAGAGGAATTTTGGAATACTGCCAGGAAGGAAAGGTCAAGCCAAAATTCTTTAAAGGATTTGCATGGAACCAAGTACATTTTGGTGGAAATTCAGAATACTGTAAAATAATCTAGACTTCCTAAAGTTGACATGGTGTTTGAAATAAATCTCATTTGAAGGTTCCTGAGTGCTTATGTTCTTTCCAATATGTTGCGGTTCTCTATTTAGGAGCTGGCATTCTGACAAGGAGCATGAATCCCTATACAATATTTTTTGTAACCATAGATTTGAGTTGACCCTTTAATATTCACAGGAGTTGGTCTAGTGGTATGCCGGACCTCCTGCTTTGGCGGTTTTATGCAAACAACACTTGCGGGGAAGTGAAACTGGTGGAAGTCAAAGGGCCAAGAGATCGTCTCTCTGAGCAGCAGCATGCCTGGCTTTTAGTGCTAATGGAATGCGGTTATAATGCTGAGGTGTGCAAAGTTACCCCAGCTCCAAAAGCACAAGACTAGTTTACAATTCTAATTTTAATTTGGTTTTTACCTTCTTCTTTTTTTTTTTTTCATTTTTCCTGATTTATGGTTGTGATTGATATTTCCAAAGCCGTATGAGATCCCAATTAGTTGGATTGCTATACCCGGAGAAACATTTCTCCTGAAAATACCTCAAACCCTGCTAAACTTGCTTAGAAATCTGTTAAAATACCGTAAACCCAAATTACAGTTGAGGATGAGTTATTTTTAATTAAATACAGATGTTGAAAAAGTTTAGAGATCTGTTATCACAAGTGGGCAGCTGGAGCTTAATCGAGGATGAATTGTACCACTGGTGCTAAATTTTGGCTAAATAAGGTTATACAAAACCAAGGCACGACTAATGACACTGCAAACAAATTAATACCCCAAGTATGTTTATTCAAAATTGCCACACAAAAAAACATAATCAAATTAATACCCCAATCTTGTTTTTGCTAAATCCTATGTTCCCTGTACTAGGTTAGGTTTTATGTTTCCATGTACTATGTACTCACTTCATGGGTTGTATCAATCTTAAGGAAATAAATCAGCTGTTATTCCAAGAGAATAACAGGAACCTGTTATTCAAATCTCAACCATTTAAATTTTTCAATCCGCGAATTGCGAATCTCAATGAAGAAACTTTTTTTCATGCGCAAATCTCAATGAAGATCAACAGTTGGAATTGGAGTAACATGTTCCTGTTATTCCTTTGGAATAACAACATATTTATTTCCCAATGTTAAGGCCTATGGGCTACGTGCATTTAATTGTTGTCTCCAGACTAACCGAACATTAAATCCTTTTAATTGTCAATAAAAGAGTTATCTAAGGAGAACCAGCTTTGATCTAGTGGTAAAGGTAATGCTCTCTGTGTAAGAAATTGTAGGTTTGAAAGTCAGATGAGAGAACTCTTTTGGATATTAAACCAGTTAGGTGGCTTGACCTCTAACTTTACTACGCATGAAAGCAGACATTGCTTGGGAAGGTTAAAAAGTGCTACCAGTCACAAAGAAGACGGCCTGACACTAAACTTTCAATTTTCACGGAGTTGCTGCGCGCAAAAGAGAAAGGAGGAGTGGAGGACTAAAGGACTGCCTGGATTGCATTTCCAAAATTTACAACAGAAGATGGACAACTTTAACACCAGTGACCACGGTCATACTCTTTGTTTAAATTGCAATCCATATAATTTTCTCGACAGTATGCTGTAGAGCAGTAGAGCAGACATAGCTTATGAGGATCCACGAGTTTTACATTCTATTTAATTCAAGTCCGAATCTGCTGTGATTCCGAGAGGGATCGCAGGATTCTGAAATTCCGAGATCAACCGTTCAAACTTTTCCGTGTGCGGATCTCAGAAACATTCTCGAAAAAGTAAATTTTTATGCACGCATCTCGAAAAAGACCAACAGTTGAGATCGGGATCGTAGGGTCCTGTGATTCCCTGAGAATCACAGTATTTAATTCACATAAGGTGAAGGAAGAGCGATGAAAAATAAAAAAGTGATAAAAAGAAATAAAACGATAAATTATCTTATTTTTCTATTCTTGTTATTTGGCTGGTCTGATTTTTCTCGATTACATTTTAATCGTCTGAAGAATAACAATTAGAGTAATTTCTATCAAACTTACTCTTCTACTATATATACAACTAAATAAGAATTATTTATAATTTTTATTCCTTATTTTCTTATACCTATCCAAACGAGTAACCCACCCCTAAGGTACTTGACCGTGAAAAATACTTACAACTAGATTAAAATTAATTCAGTGCCTATTTAAAATGAGGAGGGCTCCAATGCTCCATTACTTCATGCTCCAATCGTGCCCAAACATCTTTATCTTCAGTTTTAAAATTCAAACAAATGATCCGAACTGCTCAACATGATATCCACGTTAAAATTTGATTGGAGACCAAATTTTATATATTTTAAAACTTTTTACTATTTTTTAAGATAGTACAAAATCATTATTTTTTAGGAAATTGTGGACCATCTAAAACAATGATTTTGTATCTATTTAAAAAATTAGTAAATAATTTTTAAGAAACATAAAATTTGGTCTCCAATCAAATTTTAACGTGGATATCATGTTGAGCAGTTCGGATCGTTTGTTTGAATTTTAAAATTGAAGATAGAAATGTTTGGGTACGATTGGAACATAAAGCAATGGGGCATTTGAGCCGTGCCTATTTAAAATATAAAAGTTCATACCAGATTAAAACAGATGATTAATATCTCATCTACACAGTTCAAGAACTATCTAGATTTTCTAATTGTACCCTCATATACCCTAATACCCTGGGTTGTCAAAATATGTGACCTTCGCTTTGGGACGATGCCTACGGGGTTAAGGCTCATAGTTAAATTGGGCCGTATTGTACATTAGGTTAGGAAATTCAGGTCATTAATCGACCATCGGGCCACATATTGGGCCGGACCCGTTTACCAATTATTAAATCAAAATTGAAATTCATGGTTCTTGCAAATGATGGTTGCATTTGTAAGTTGTTGGTTCTGCGTCTCCCAAACAATGCTGTTGCATTGTAACAACCCTTATTCACAATCGATTCGTTGCGCTTGGTAGCTACTACCAAGGCTTTCAAAAAAAAAAAAAAAAAAAAATCGATTCGTTTCCGGATCCGGATCTATTCCATATATTGGATAAATATTCAAATTCGAATCCGTGAATTATCCACCCTGCTCTGTTTAATCCGGATTCGGATCCCAGACGAATTCGGATTGGATTCAGAACTGATAATTCGGATCTGTTTACAGCGTCTCAAAACAGATGGGACTCGTTAAAAATTAGGCTAAGTTTGTCGAATCTCCGAAAAAGTAATAACAGATTAATTATTCTGTTGCCAAACAAAATTGAAAGATATAAGAACATATGTCCACGTAAGCTATTTTTGTCAAATTGACAAAAATTTGGAATGATAGGTTACTGGACTTTTGCATTCATCACTACTCTGAATCAGTCAATTTTCTGCTAATATTTAATTTGTCAAATCCGAAACGGAAGGACTTGGCAAAATTGAATCTGTTGCTTAGTTTATAACTTGAAAAAGGTTGGCACCAACCTAGCACGTATACAAAATGAAACCAGGTTGTCGCTCTCCAGTTCAAAAAAAAACACCTGAGAGTAGGTCCGATGGGCATCGGATCTACTTTGGTTCGATGGGTTTAATTACCGTTGATTTGCTTTACGATTTGTGCAAAACACTTTAAACTTCGTGCGTATCTGTTTTAATTTTCGTGCGCACAAATCTTAAATTAGATCGGTCAATCATCATGCTCGTTGAACCTAAAAGTAGGTCTGATGGGCATCGGACCTACTCCGTTCTAAAAAAATATATATATATTGTCGAACCTTGCAGGTAATGTGTGAGCACAGTCCTAACGAATTTGTATCCTCTGCATTAACTCACCGTGCGTTAATAGATCTGGACCGTCCGATTGAGATCCGCACTAATATTATCTTGCCCCGTGCTTCATAGACGGGGACCGGATTGATTCCAATCCTGATCAGACCGCGCTTGACCAGTGTCGTTCACTCGCTCCAGAAGGGGGGAAATCGGAGAAGGAGCGGAGGGGAGCGACACTGTGCGGAGGGGAAGCTACGCGATGTTTTGGCGAAATCCTTCACTCCCAAATCGGAGTGGAGACGAGATGAAATTGTGAGCTTCACTTCCTTTCCCTTTCCTTTAATGACGATTTCACTCTGCTTTTTGAAACACAGTGTAAAGGAGTTAGAAAAAATTGGAAGGGTGAGAAGGGTCATATGTTGAGTTTTAACTCAAATTATGCACACATAATATAATTTGTCAAATTCGGTCTGTGACGCATCTAATATCATGATGCTTCTATGTTTGTAATTAATTCATTGTACGCTGTATATTTTGTGATGCTAATGCAATCATTATGGCCGAAATTTTTATTGTTACCACTCAAAAAAATCAAAATTAATTCATTACCACCTCGCTGCCCCTTTATTCAATACTACCACCCCCGCTAACCCAGTTCGCGCACCAAATTAGCTGGTGCGCGGACTGGGTTGGCGCACCAGTTTTTTTGCCGAAACCAATTCAAAATGTTGCTGCCGAAACTAATTCATTAATTTATATTATGGGCCCCACCATTATTGTTTTATAATTTTTCAACAAATAGAAAGAGGAGAGAGAAGGTAAGAGGGCCCACCTCCAAATTTTAATAAGATTTAAAGGAGGAGAGAGAAGGTAATATGGCATTAATTTATAAATTATGGGCCCCACCATTATTGTTTTATAATTTTCTAACAAATAGAGAGAGGAGAGAGAATGTAACAGGGCCCACCTCCAAATTTTTATAAGATTGAAAGAAGGAATGCTGTATTATCTGGGTGCGCCAACCCAGTCTGCGCACCACCTGGTGTGCCAACCCAGTCCGCGCACCTGCTATTTTGGTGCGCGAACTGGGTTAGCGAGGGTGGTAGTATTGAACATTACCTCACACGGGTGGTATTCATTTAATTTGATTTTTTTTTTGTGTCAACTAAAAAAATTTCGGTCATTATGGCAGCTACTGTTATGGAATTTAAAAAAAAAAAAAGGGTATTTTAAAAGTTTGAAAATTTTGAAGTCGCCATCATCATTCATCACCGTCAAACAAATTGGTGCGTCTATCTGAATTCAATTGAATCAGGGAGCTTAAAATTTGTACGTGATTTGTTTGTCATTTGGATTTAGAATTTTGTAAAATGATTTAATGTCAATAAGATAATTGTTCAGCAACGGTGGTGGCAGTTGAAGTAGAGTGATTGAACTGAAATGCAGATATACTTTTTGATCGACGTAAAATTCAACAAGAAAATGAGTTCAATTTAATTAAGAGAAAGACATGAAAAAAGTTAATTTCAAATCGAACTTTTTATCGAAATAACCAATGGATTGAAAAGAATTCAATTTTAACGAGTTTTTAAAAATCCCAACTTTTTCTTTATTTACTACGAAGCCACTAATCTGTGATTTGAATTTTTGCATAATACAAGCAAAAAGAAGGCAAAATTATAAAAATTATAAATCTATGATCCCAGAAGCTTCTGCCAAGGAATTAAATATATATATAGAGTGAGGCTACGGTGCTATGCATAGCACGGATGGGGTCCGTGCTACGGCTCAAAAGTTGACTTTTCAAAATTCTAACGATCGATCCGAACCGTTCAACATGATTATAAAATGAATATGTACTTGCAAATCAAATTTTATATTTTTTTGAATTTTTTTACTATTTTTTTAGATAAGCTGTTTTTGGATGGTCCAGAATGTTCAGATCAAGTGATTTTCGAAAAAATAGTAAAAAAATTTGAAAAAATGTAAAATTTGATTTGCAAGTACATATTCATTTTACAATCATGTTGAACAGTTCGGATCGACCGTTAGAATTTTGAAAAGTCAAATTTTGAGTCGTAGCACGGACCCCATCCGTGCTATGCATAGCACCGTAGCCTCACTCATATATATATATATATGAAGTCAAAGGAGGAGAGGATTCAGAGGAATAGTGTTCCACTGAGTATCATCAGAGCATTTACATCTCTGATATTATTAGAGTTTCTAATATGATATGGCAGTTTCTAATTCAGTTTCAGGGATGTGAGAGAGTTTCTTATTTAGAAACTATGCAATAAGATTTCTTATTAAGAAACTGTTTATAAACTCTATGCTGGCTAAATGATTGGCTCAAATTATTTCTCTTTTTTAGTTTGTTGCTGACGTGGTATAATAGAAACTCTAAAATTAATTTCAAAGATGTGAGAGTTAGAAACTTTAGAGACCTTAATTTCTAAAAAGTAGTTAATAGTTATTTAAAATCTCAGTTGAATTGCTGGGATGCAGATGCTCTCACAGGCGTAGTTCCACCGAGTATTCTCCACATTAATGCACCGTTTGAGTTTACCTTTCGAACCGTCCGATCATAATTCAAACCAATTCAGTCCATACTTTTGCAATTTAAAGCGGGTTCGAACCGGTCAAAATTCAAACCAATTCAATCCATACCTTTGCAATTTAAAGCGAACGGTCCGGATCTAAACTCAAATTTGAGTTAACTCAGAAGTTATGAATTTTTGGTTCTACATATATGATCAATCAAAAAGAATTCAGAGAGCGTTGTTTCTCACGCTCTCCTACACTTTAATCACTCAACTTGTTTAGACACTTTGCAATGCACTTCGGCCCTGAAACCCGTCTTCCTATGCAAAGGCACCAACGACTTGCCTCTTTTTTTTTTTTTTGAAACATGATGACTTGCTTCTTGACCTCTCGAATTGAATGTGGATACATCGTGTTAATTACTTCTTTCCTAATGTAGCCTTACTTCTCAAACGGTGGTGGAAATTCCAAGACCAATCTTATACAAGTCTATGGAAAACAATCATCATTCATAAATACTATTATGCACAACCTATACCCTATTCTGCATTTTGGAAAGATATTATGGCATTAGATAACTTAGGTAAATGTAGTGTCTTGCATATACCAGGATCTCAGTCTCAACTTAGCTTTTGGTCAGATACATGGAATAATGATATTCCTCTAAAGATTATCTATCTTCAACTGTATGATATATGTGATATCAAACATATCACTTTGAGAAAGGTGGTATAGTCCCAAGGGGATGCTGTGAGGTTTAGGAGACAATTTGACATAATTACATTGCACAAATGGACCACTATCTTACATACCCTTAGCTCTTTGTCATTTACACATAATCATGATAAAATTGCTTGGAAATGGGAAGCTTCTGGTATATTCTCTGTAAGTCACTCTATAGGTTTCTCAATTTTAGAGGAGTTTGTTTTCCTCAACCAATGTTATGGTGGCACCTTCCTTTACCTTACAAAATCAAAATCTTTATGTGGCTGGTAGCCAGAAATATAATACTTACTAAATAGAATTTGAGAAATAAAGGCTGGCAGGGTGATACCAAGTGTCAGTTCTGCAATGAAATTGAAACCTCTAATCACTTATTTCTTAATTGTAGGTTAGCACAACATATCTGGTTTCGGATGGGCAAGAGCCAAGGACATTTTACCAATTGGTCCACTATACAAGATATTATCCAATTTGCCATAACATTGCCAAAATAGTCACAAACTGCTTTTCTGATTATGTTTAGTGTTCTATGTTGGACACTTTGAAAACTTAGAAATGAATCTTGTTTTCAAAATTCCACCAAGAAGTCTTTTAGAACTATAATGTTACTTATTATTTCCCTTATTACATATTGGACAGGTATTATCAAGCGGCAGACTAGGGAGATTGTTCAAGCTGACTGGATGCCTCAGGAGCTTGATGCTATTCCATTGCAAGTCTGGGATCCTAATGAAGAATGTGATGTAGCTTATTTACAAATGGTGATGTATCGTAACCTTCCTGAGGATGATGATGGTGTTGCGTTTGTTGCATAGTTCTGAGAGTTGCGAGATTTAGAATTATCTGTAACATATTAGTTTCTATGCTTTTGAGACTTTGATCCTTTCTGGTACTAAGTGAACTATTATGCCTGCTTTTGGTTGTATTAAGGGGAGGATGCAGGTTCTTTACTTTTGAATGTAAACTTGACTACTTTGTTTCTTTAATGAAACGGGCTAGCAAGCCTTTTATAAAAAAAAATTACTTCTTTCCTCACCCACATGATTTGAATCTCGAAGGAAATAGTTTGGTCCATAATGTGATCGGTTCAACATCCTTTGCAAAACCGATCGGGTTTAATCAATTTTTTTTGTCTGATTCTATGGGGGTGTTCGACACATGGGGTGGGATTAAATTTGAAGTGGAGTTAAGGAGCATTTGTTTTGTAGAGTCAGATTAAAACAATTTGCTAAGGAGACAAGAAAAGGTGCTAAGGAGGCTTAATCCAATACAATTGGTGCCTTAAGAATCCGGACAAAAGATAAAAAAAAAAGCTTAATCCGGACAAAAGAAGGAAATCTTAATCTAGACTAAGGAGATGATGCTCGGTGGGATTAAGAGGTTAAAAAGTCTAAAGGAGACTTAAGAAATGTTGAGGAGTTATCGAACACTCAGAATAAAGAAATCAAATCATAATTATGTTTGGTTGAATCCAATAAAGAAATCAAATCATAAGGAGGCTTAATCCAATACAATTGGTGCCTTAAGAATCCGGACAAAAGATTTAAAAAAAACTTAATCCATGCAAAAGAAAGATATCTTAATCCAGACTAAGGAGATGATGTTTGATGGGATTAAGAGGTTAAGAAGTCTAAATAAGACTTAAGAAATGTTAAGGAGTTATCGAACACTCAAATAAAGAAATTTGGGGTATGTTTGGTTGTAAAACAAGAATAGCTATTATTTGTCTTATTAGAATAGCCAAATTTCAAAATCCTTAGGAATAACTTATTCTAATAAAACAAAAAATTTGGATTCACTATTCTAGCTATTCTAACCCAATCAAACACCGAACAAGCTATCCCGAATAGCCTAACCCCAAGAATAACCTATTCTCAATCTAACCAAACATACCCCAAATCATAATTATGTTTGGTTGAATCGTCAACCCGCTTCGATTTTAATAACAACACTTCACATTCTTCATAAAATCGCACTAAATATCATCAATTTTTTTAAAAATTTATAGCATAATTGTTCTCTAAAATGGGTTAATCGACTCTTGTCACTTCCTCACTTTCAATTACAACTTAATGGTCAAATTCATTTTCATCTCCCATTTCTTTATTCACAAAGGAAATCAAATTCGGTTTAATATTCGATCAGAGCTGTTTTATGTGCATTAAAATTTGTGTAGAAAATATCAAAATTTGTGTTGATAAATTGTGTACGAATCTTGATGCAAATCGAACGGATTCAACCAGAGCAAAGACATAATAATTAATAATACAATTTCTAAAACCTGTATCTTTTGAAACCTTGGCAGTGGCTGCCAAGTATAATTTTCATTAATTAAACATAAATTACATCCATCGTTCTACATCGAGAACATCATCAACATCAAATTACATCCATATCTAAAGAACATCAACATCGAACATCACAAATAACTAAAAACAACAAAATAATCAAACCATATCATTCGGTAGTAGACACCGACGACCTTCAACATCGGCTGGCTAGTGACCATAGGAAATGAAGCATCATTTTTTCAGTTAGGGTTGCGGGTGGGGGAGACCGGTGCGGAGGTGCGGGTGGAGGCGTCAGGAGACGAAAAGGCTGACGACTAGGGCTATTGTCGCCAATTCTCTTTGGTTTTTCTGACAGAAGTGGAGGAGGACGAAAGGGTGCATCGAGACGAGAGAGATGACGGCTAGGGCTATTGTCGTCAACTCACGAAGAGGCGTAGAGGTGGGAGTGGGGCAGCTTGGAGAGGGGGTTGCTGGCGGCTAGAGGTTGTCGAAGAGAAAAACAGAATAGACGAGGGTAGAGGAGGGGGAAGGGGGTGGCCTGCTGACAGAAAGGAACAGTGGAGCGGTGCCGGTTGTCTCCTCTCCGCAGGGTCACCCCACACTCCCGTAGGGGGCGGGAGACGGAGGATGTTGCTGGCGGGGGGTGGAGGAGCAGGATTGCTGGCGAAGGGGCTGCTCGAAAGAGCGCCTAGGTGCTGCTGAGAGGGGACCGCTGGAAAAGGCGGCTAGATTTCTAAAACCCGTATCATTATTCATTAAAAACCAAAAAATTAGAAAATATCAAAATCAAAAGAGGAGTAAAAAGGGCTTTTCCTAAACTGTTTTTGCCTTTCGTGGCTGCGAACTTTTCCACGTTGGGCCGGAAGCCCAGAACAAATCCTCTCTTGCATTTTCATCCGTCCAGAATATGGGTCCCACAAATCAAACGGTTACCGCGAATTCAACTATGAATGGCAGAATCCGTAATTTACAACAACCACAGGCCCAGTTCCCTTGTGATATCTAAAGATATTTCTCCAAAAGGGTTTAAGGTTTGAGTAGATAGGGAAGGATAGTTTGTAGGGTTTTGGGCGCGAGCCGTGGCCACTGTGACTGCGATCAGTGCGATGCTTCATTTCTCCCGAAAATTGGTGAAAGAATTTATGTGAAGATTCGAGGGTCAAGAGAGAGAGATCTTATTCCAATTTGCATGTGTCAGGGTTCAAAATCTCTTAATTTCTCTTTTACTCTTCTAGTGTGGATCGTGTCCTAGTGAGAGATGGCGAGTGGCTTCAAGAAAAAATCACCTATGCAACTTCAGATACTGGAGAGATCCTATGCTGGTACAGATTTTGTGCTAATATGTGCTGTTGTTAGATAATCTGTGGGATTTTTTTAAAGTTTTTCTGAGAGTGTGGTTAAGTGGATTGTTTGTAATTAGGAATTGGAGTTCTATTTTTTTGTGTTAAAATGTGTTGGAGAAATAGTTTTTATTTTAAGATAGAATTTCTGTTTGATTGGATGGATTATGCTGTCCTTGTTCTGTTCCATGATGCTCCATTTCACGAATATGTTGGAAAAACCGAACTGGAGATAAGAGAAGCGCTTCTCTCTTTAATCTATTTAGGTTAAATGTTTATTTTTATTCATCAAAATGATTTCATTTTAGAAAAAAACTTTAACGACTTGCAATTGCTTAGATGGCCATTTATTGAGTTTCAGAATCTTGATTTGTTTTTTAATTGGATGGTCAATTCATGGTATAATCTGCTCCGTTGACAGAGGAGAAGTATCCAATTCAGCAGAAGATGGCAAAATGCGCAGAGTCCATTGGTTTAACATACAATCAGGTTAAAACATGGTTTAAAGAGAGGAGAAGAAAGGAGAAGAGAGAAATTGAAGGGGCAAAAAACCAGAGCCACTGTAGTATCAGTGGTCTTACTTCAACCAAGGTTAACAGTAACCAGAGCAGGAAGACAAGTTTAAACTTGGCTCAGAAAAAGAGAAGGTTTGTTCAAATGCAAGTGCTATTTCCCAAGGATTATGTATTAAGAAGGGTTTTTCGCAAGGATGGCCCGTCTCTTGGCATGGAATTTGATTCCCCTTCCCAGAGATCTGTTGATCATAAAAAAGGTGAACAGTTTATTTAGTAATTTATTATTTTTTATCATTTCAAATGTGGCAAAGGTTTAAGAAAATCATATACTGGCTCAATCAATATCCATAACCCTTGATTGCCATGAGTTACTAATATTCAATGCTTGATCTCACAACTTTACAATTTATACATTTAAAACTGAGTTGCTTAATTGGAGCACTGCTCTTTTAATTTGGCAGATATTCAGAAACTTCGAGCTTGTACTGAGAGTCAAACAGCAGTGAAGAAGAGGAAGGTTATTGCCTATTCCCATTATCATAATTTCACTTTACTAACTAGCTGTTCCTTAGTAGTAGTTTTCTTGCTTGCCCATGTTCATCATCTTTTACCTAGATTAAATATGCCTATTTCGATTAATATCGGCAACCTGGATTTAAGTACCCATCGAGCTGCACTGGTTCTGGCTTACCATTAACAGGCATTATCCGAATATCATTTGCATATCAAACCTTTATTCCTTCGTACCTTTGGGCATCACTTAATATATTATTGAGATGCCAAACAATCATAACAATTATTTGAGTACAGAAGAAAGTAACAAAAAGGATTGTTTACTAGTTTTCTTGTTATCCTGTGTTGATCAACAATACTTGGATTGAATATATATGCCTAGCCTACTTAATGTTGTTACTCGGTTTTTTGTACCGAATCATGTTGGTTCTGGCAGTCCTGCACCATTGATGAGCCTGACCAGTTAGATATGAAATCTTGTTCTCTTGGCACACTTGACCGTGATTTGATGTTTTAGATCCCAAACCATCACTGAAGCAAAAGTAGCAAAAAGGATGGTGCCACATTTAACTGACTGTACCAGTTGTGCTAAATTGTCTTCTGGTTTGCATTATCATAGTTTTGCTTAAATCTTTTCTCAGATTCTGGAGGCACCTATTGAAAGATTCGATAATACCACCAATCTGCCAAAGAAGCATGGCATGGGTAAAGGCCTAATGACAATTTGGCACGTGACAAATTCGCAGAATGGGGAATTTCCCTGTGATTTGAGAGCTTTGTTGGGACGAAATGCTTCTTTCAATTCTTCAACAAAATCAACTTCCACTGTAGTATCGAGCCAAAAATCATGTACTGAAACCAAAAACAAGAAGAAGTTTGTGCCGGTACATTCTGACTCTTTCTTTCTGTCTGGTTATTTTGATTTCTGTATTTTTATCTACAAAATTTCTTGCATATTGGTTTGTTTTTTCTACAACACAACGATTGTTTCAGGTTCTCAGCTTCTCCCGGTACTATCTCTCTCTCTCTCTCTCTTAATAATTTCCTTCCAACTTTGCAGAAGCAAATAGTTGCACGCAAGAAAAAGACTGAAAAAAAGAAGCCTCTGAATAAAAAAAAGGTAAGCCCTTTTGTTGGATTCAAGTATTTGACCACCTGCTTGTAATAAACTTTTATATAGAACTAACCTTGAAAATGGGTAACAAATGGAAACGGAATCAATCATCAATCTTTAAATAATTATTGAACCAGTATATTGTACCATTACTTTGACCGGCACATTAAATATAGTGCTCCTGTTACTCTTTAGAAAATAGATACATGTATTTTTTTTTTCTTAGATTAATTATATTTTTGCTTATTACCTGTGCATGCAAATGTCCATAGGCCCCTTCTAAGAGAGCTATAGTTTTGAAGAGCCACAGCCCAACTGAATGTGAGCTTTCAGCTGATGGGCCTGAGTCGTCGGATGGACAAGATGGACAGTCAACATTAGTTGATGATGAAGAACTAGAACTGAGGGAGCTTCAATCAGGTCCCAACCCATTAAGATGCTCTGCTCACCTTTTTTCAAGTGGACTCCATGGCTGCGCTCTTTGCAAAGGTCCTTACCTTTTTCCTTTGTCATACACAAAACTTTATCACTGTTGTTGTTGTTATAGATGGTCACTAGATAGGTGGGTAAGGTAATGCACATGTACACATTACCAAATATGTTTGCACAGTACGGTGCTTTAATTAGGATAATTCTGTCTTTTGCTGCTCAAGTTTTATTTGTAATGCCCATTTGAGCCTTAATTAATCCTTCATAAGTGCCATTTGTGTCTAGAAAATTTGAGAAGTCAGTGGCCTCCAAGTAAACCTATTTAAGTTTCAAATTTGCCCGGAATGGTTCATACACCAAAGAAGCAACGAATTAATTAAAAGAAAAGCCGAAAGAAAAATTATGTGTACCACTAATTAAACTGTGTTGTTTCTATACCTGCTATTACATACCTTCAGTGCTGCATATACATGACTGGCAACTTGTGCTGTTTTAGTATATTTCTCCTTGGTGATTTTGGTGAAGTTCCCTTTTAAAATAATATTTTTTTTATAGATTTGTTAGCCAGGTTTCCTCCACAGAATGTAAAGATGAAACAACCATTCTCTGCAAGACCTTGGGACTCCTCACCTGAACTTGTCAAAAAGCTATTCAAGGTTTTCTTTTTCTTTATAATCTAGATTGTTATTAGCAAGGACTACTGTAAATATTTAAAAAATTAATCTAAATTCTCATATCAGGTTTTGCGGTTTCTGTACACAAGTTCGACTAGAGTTGATGTACATCCCTTCACTATTGACGAGTTTGCTCAGTCGTTTCATGATAAGGTATGTTCCTTTTATTTGTTTTCTGAAATAATTCACCTTTTGCAGTTTGCTCATGTGATATAATCTGCAATTGACAAGTATTTTTGGTTAAACTTTTAGGACTCAATGTTATTGGGAAAGGTGCATATGGCTCTCCTCAAGCTGCTTCTGTCAGATGCTGAGAAAGGGAAAATAGACAACTTTGTCCCTTTTTCGTCCAAGGACAGTAGATTTCTAAGCTTCTTAAATTTCGTAAGTTTTGGTTCTTATGCATCTTTTGGTTGAACTGTTGACTGTTTTTAGTTATTCTACAACAGTAGTTCTATAAATCCAGTTTTCATGGTTTTAGTTCAAGTGTATCATAAAGGTTTTTGACATACGCAATATACAAATTCAGTATTTTATCTAAGAGAATATTATTTGGACCTCTATTTGTGCTCTGTATAGCATATCAGGTCAGGCCATTTGCCAGGCATAGACAAGTCATTATGTATTGTTGCAGCCTGTTTGTTAGTACTTTGTAGTTTGTATAAACCACCTAAGTGCTAAAGCATATGTATTCATAATTTTTTTTTAAATAAAAAAAAAATAACTATAGCAAACATTGGTAAAAGGATACATAATTAACATCTTCGGAATTCCTGAAAACCTAATTATAGCAAACATTATCTTTTTATTTTTTATCATACAGTTCAGAGAGCAAGAGCTTGATGTGAGCTTTCTGATGAGATCTCTGAATCCGTTGACATGGATCGAGATACTGAGGCAAGTTCTAGTTGCAGCAGGGTTTGGTTCAAAGAACAGTTTGCTGCGCAGAGGTTCTTTTTCCAAGGCATGTGATATGTACTGCAAACTTGATTTTAAAGCACTAAAAATTACTGAATTTGTGATATGCAGATAGGGTTTAGCTGTATCTATCTTGTTTTGAAGAACCTTTGATGGTTTCTTCAGTCAGGAACAAACCTACTACCTCTCACCTGTGTAATTTGCCAGGAGTACACACTGGTACAGGATCTGACAGACTTGGTACTCTGTATTTTGGTTGTATGGAACCCCTTTGTTAAGTTGATATTAGAAGTTCAGATTCTCTCTCTCAATCTTGGCCTGGCTGCCAAGTTATAACATTAAAGAAATAAAATTATAAGATGTTCAATAAGTATGACATATCCAAAATTGAATGCCAAGTAATAACTCTCTCTCTCTCTCTCCCCCCTTATATTCTAATATTCTTATTATCTTCCATACATGAAGCCTCAAATAAACACAATACAAGTTGAAAAAAGAAGATAGCCTGGAGATTTCACAAACAACTATTGAGTAATACTGAGTCAAGATCACCAGAGATGGTAATCTCTGAATTGATCTAGAGTGTAAACTTTGCATTGCTTCTGTAATGATGTAGGAGAAGGATCAGATGGTCAAGTATGGTTTACGACCCCGGACGTTGAAAGGTGAGCTGTTTACAGTATTGTCGAAGATAGGAAGTTGTGGTTTGAAGGTTTCTGAATTGGCAAACTCTCCTCAGGTGCAAATCCTCAATGTCTCATCAATTTTAATTCAGAAGTTATGTACTTGTATCCTGAAAATTTTCTTAATGCTCCTGAAAACCCTAAGTTCCACTATGATTTTTACAAAGCCTCAGGTGTATAGCCTTCTCAATTTGGGCGCTTGATGGTGCTTTTGCTAACCTGACTCAGTAACTTGAAATGTTTTTCTTCTCTTTTTTAGATTATTCAGCTGGAATTACCGAACTCAATACAAGAAACCGAGCAACTCATCCACTCAACCCTTCTGAGCGATATCACTCTATTTGAAAAGATTGCACCCAATGCATATCGACTACGTGTTGACCCGAGGATTAAAGGAACCAACCCCAACTCTGACTCAGAAGACTCCGGAAGTGTTGAAGATGAGGAATCAAGAGACATCTGCAGCATGGGTAGTAGCAGCAGTGATGAATCAGATTGCTCGGAGGAGATAAGCTCATCCAGAAAGGAAGGAAGAATTGCGAAGTATAGAGAAATTGACGAGAGCTATAGTGGTGAGGCATGGGTCCTTGGGTTGATGGAGGGGGAGTACTCCGATTTGAGGGTTGATGAGAAGTTGGATGGTTTGATTGCCTTAGTCGATTTAATTGGTGGGGCCAGTTCTTGCCTAAGAATTGAGGTATCCAGTTTAGTTTTGTGGTTAGCATGGGTCTATTTGATTAGGTACTTGGGTTAGTTCCGGTGAGAGATTTTGTTTGCAAATTTTATCTAGATTGACATCATCTGTCAATCTGCTTGGTCAAGTTCAACTTGGGCGGGTCAAATTAACCTGACATGTCCTGGTTGATATTGCTAAATGTTGGTGGATCTCTACATTGATCGGCTAAAATTGGTTAGAGTTAATGAAAATTGGGTTCAATCCAATAAACTCAACTACAAAGTAAATTGATGATGTGGGATGCAAGTTGGTTTAGCCAGAGTTGTTCGTTTCCTAGTTGTCAAAGAGGCTTGGCTGAATGCGTCTCATGGATTCCATACTGGTTGCACTTATGTTAGGTAACAAAATTTCTCACTCAAATCAACAGTTTCTAACTGCACCAAAACATTGTAGGAACCGAGGAGGGCTATATCTGCAATTGCCCCCACTTTGCATCATTTTCATGCCTCTGGTGGCAAAATAAAAAAATCAACCTATCCAGTGGCTAGTAATTGTGATAAGGTGCAATCTTCTCCTAGTAATACTATTCAAGCTCCACTTGCTGGCACAACTTCAAGTGAAGCTTCATGTAAAATGCAAACAGTACATCTGGGGTCTGACCGACGGTACAACAACTACTGGCTCTTTTTGGGGCCGTGTGCTAGGGATGATCCTGGCCATCGGATGGTGTTCTTTGAATCTTCTGATGATGGCCACTGGGAGGTCATTGATACGCCTCAGGTTTGTATGCTGTTTTCAACTCGTAAGGACTTGTTTTTGTGGCCATAATCAGGGGCGGAGGCAGGATTTTAATATATGGGGGTCAATATACACAATTCATATGACCCATTTAGTTTCTAAAATTTGTATCTTTAATGTTATAATCTATAGTACATGTTTAAAAGATTTATATAATAAATGGGGGTCAATTGACCCCCATTTGACTAAAAGATTTCTAAAAGATTTATATAATAAATGGGGGTCAATAGAACATGTTTAAAAGATTTCTAAAATTTGTATCTTTAATGGATGAGCATGTTACTGAAATATAGTCAGATTTTGCTGCTATAATATTATAAACCAGTGTGGTGCTATGGTAAATTCAATCTCTCAGATATCCATACACAAGTAAGGTTTATTAATGTTAAGCGAATACTCTGTGAAGACTCAGAAATTTCCTAGTCTCCATACGAGTCAATGAAAAGTTCAAAAGAAAAAATAAATAAAGCGAAATTCTCAAATAAATTGTCTTCTGATGTAGGATCTCCTCGAGTTGCTATCGGTTTTAGATACAAGAGGCACAAGAGAATCCAGCCTCTTTACCTCTCTAAACAGACGTCAAAGCTATCTCTGTCGATCAATGGAGGCCCACCACAACAAATCCATAGGAGACAATGTGACACAAACCAGCTCCTCCAATTCAGTGATCAGCAATGGAGATGGATCCTCTCCTATATCCGACATAGACAATAACAATTCCAGCTGCAACAATGCCACAATCCCCGTGGGGCCCACCGGGGTTCTTGTTATCGAGTCAGGAAGAACTGGAGAGGAGAAGAGGCAGAAGTGGGAGAGGATCCAAGAGTTTGACAAGTGGGTCTGGGACTCATTCTATTTGAACCTAAGTGCAGTAAGGTTCAGCAAGAGGTTGTTAGCGGACACATGGGCCAGATGCCAGGGGTGCCATGACTTGTACTGGAGAGAGGAAAAACACTGTAGGATCTGTCATTCAACATTTGAGCTGGATTTCGAGCAGGAGGAGAGATATGCAATGCATCTGATAACTTGCAAAAATATAGAAGGAATATGTGAGCCGCCTAGCCATAGGGTTCATGCTTCGCAGTTGCAAGCCCTTAAAGCTGCTATACATGCGATAGAGGTATTTTTGTTCTTTCCTTCTATTTTCAATATTTACATTTTTAATAATGTGTTCAAGAAATGGTAGATTGTTGAAGCAAACTGTGAAAGATAAATCTCAATTAGTCTTGAAATTTTTTTTTATCAATCAACAGTTCTCATATTTCCTGTATGAAGATTCAGATTCAGATGCTGGGAAACTGACCTAAATATAGTTATTGCCAAGTGTTTGGATGATATTGAAATGTGTTAGTTTTAAGCTTATTTTAGAAGTTAGTTTCATGGATTATTTGCATCTAACTAAAGCAGACTTGTATAACTTCTCCATAAGAAATTATTAAACTTCAAAGTTTCCTAGCAAGTGTAAAACTGATTTTGAATTTTTCAAGTTACGCATGATTATCTAAACTTGAAAGGGATAAGCACCTAGTCTTTGAAAAAATTCTTTATTTATTTTCTATTTTCCTAAGATAATGTTTTGTTTGTCTATCTGAGTGCAGGCTGCAATGCCTGATATGTCATTGGTTAGTTCATGGATGAAATCAGCTCACAAGCTGTGGGTTAATCGGCTCCAACGAACGTCTTCTTTGCCTGAGCTCCTTCAGGTCCATACCCACTTTGTGTTTTTTAGTTCTGAATTGTGATACATGCTGATTGGCACTAGTGTTTGTCGACCAGAACTTCCTCTAATGAGGCCAATGAGGCAATTCTTTTCCATCATGTACCTATCAGACCTGGTACTGGTGCTTATTAATGTATTTTAATGTGCATTTTGGCTTTCGTGGTGCAAACCTTAGGTGGTTGCAACAGCACCATGCCAAAATCTGTCAAAAAGGATGTGATAAAGAAAGCTTACCATCTAACTTTGAAAATTACATTGCATAGTGTAATGCTGTGGCTTGTTAGGTTATTAGTAATGGGAACTTGGTTAGATTTCTGTTACAAAAAGAAAATTTAGGATTAACTTTAGGAAAGATAACATCAAGTAGAACTCTGCTGTTCAACTAGTATGATTTTTTTTTTTATGCAATTTGAAGGCTATCTCACTTAAACGCTTCTAATTAACAGGTTCTGGTGGATTTTGTTGGGGCAATCAATGAAGATTGGTTGTATGAGTGTGCAAAAGCTGATGGGTCTGGATCTGTTGTGGATGATGTAACTGTATCTTTCCAAACCATGCCCCAAACAAGCTCCGCCCTGGCGCTTTGGGTGGTCAGATTGGATTCTTTAATTAGCTCCCATCTCGAAAAACCTAGTTCCGAGCGCCCAGTCGCTTGTGTGAGCTCCTCCAGAAGTAAGGCATAGTTTCTTTGATGTATTAGTACATTACATGCATCAATTTACAAAAGTATTTACCACCTGAGGAGACTTAACACATCGCCAGTCTATGGGTTGCTAGTATAATCTGAAATGATTACGAGTACCTGAGACTCTGCTCAAATACACTATCATTATAAGATTACCTTTGTTGAGAGGGTTGCTCTAAAAGATCAGCTCAAAGCATCCTCTTACACACTCAACTACCTTAGAAAATAATTGATTCTTGGTGTAGTTTCATGCTTATTTGAATATTCAGATTCTTTTTTTTCTGAAATTTATTCAATTAATCATACTTCTATTGCGTTCTAACTATTACAAATATATTTCAGGAAAACAGCTGACATAGGACATAGGAGGTGCGGTTCTCTTCTGAGAATAAGATGATTTTTTTTTTTTTTTTATATCTTTTTGAAATTTTACTTAGTTTGCGGGCCTTACGGAGCATGAGAGCCCAATAGTCAGTTTTGTTATGTTTTGTAACCTAATGGAGTAGGCTTGTGTTGTACCTCTGGACAACACTATACATAGCATAGCAAAAGTTGTTAATAATCATTACTTCATTTCTATTAATGCATTGTGTTACTTTTTTTTTTTTTCCTTATTCAGTTTTTTTGGCTCTTACCGTTAGTTGTCAAGGGAGTCGTTGAAAATAGGAAAAGTTAGTCTTCCAATAATCTAGTGAGAAATAGGGGTGTCAACGGGTACGATAAGGGTGGGGTGGAAGTATTTTCATACTCGTATTCGTTACAAATTGTTTTTATTCGTATTCTATTCTTATCCGCTAAAAATTACTCTATCCTTATCTATTATGGTTGTCGGATAATAAAACGGTAGCGGGTAAATAATGGGTAATATTAATATAATAATATTATTTATTAGATAAAACATATACATTCATTTTACATATGTATATGTATAGTACTTTATTGAAAAAAAAAAATCTGATCATTCTAAAAGCAAGTAAATCAATTAAAGTACTCTTTTCAATGCTTATTAATATATGAGGAGGGTTCAAATGCCTTCATTTTTAAAAATTTCAATAACTTAAAATTTAAAACTTAAAAATCAAAATAAAACCGTTAGATATGATCTAAATCATTTTATCTATGCACGTGTAAAAAATTATGACATTTCAATTTTGTTTTGGTTGTCATCAAGAGCTTGTAAAAAAACGTACTAATGTAGATAATTTCTAGACGTTGATTTTTCAACTTGTTGATTCACATAAAAACAAAATCAAAATGTGATAATTTTTTATGAGCACATAGATAAAATGATGTAGATCATATCTAACGGTTTTATTTTGACTTTTGAGTTTTAAATTTTGAGTTATTAAAATTTATAAAAATGGAGGCATGGTGGAGGCATTTGAACCCTCCTCTTAATATATATAATACACATAATTTTTTTATAATTACCTGATTGGGTAACTGGTACGAAATAGACTTAATCTGTACCCTCACCGTTTAGATATCGAAAATTATACAACAATTTTGAATACACGCCAATCCATCCATCAATTTATGGCCATATTAAAAGTCTATAATCATTCAGAATTCCTCTTTTTTTTAATGATGCAATCCAGAACAGATACGGCTGAAAAATCGATAGGAAAATGAAGGAATAAATTACGAAATCTTGTCATCAAGAACTTGCTTCTTTTAACCATTCCAAATATTTCCCCATTTCCGTCCACAAATACGAAACATCTAAATATCAATCGTTCAAAATCATAGATCTCCTGAGCACCTTCTCAAAAAAAATAGAATATTAAATCCACTAAGTTGCCCTCATTAACTAAACAAAGACATCCATCATATATGCATCAACAATACTTTCAATTGATAGCGTATAGACAAATATTGAAACTGAACATCATCCCTTCACAAATTTTCTTCAAAAAGATCTTTCTGAATAATTTTTTTTGTCAAAATCCTACAAAAAAACAAAATATTCAAAGTGTCCCCCTTACATGATATGGTATAAGCATATAGCACCTACACGGAATTAACAGGTTATATCCCACCCACATCTGCATCATGACTACAAAGGCACTCCATCCAAGTATCATTTTTGTGCAACACTGCTAACTCTATCATTATTACCCGGTATTGTTGTCCCTTTTCCAATCTCCCCTTCAAAAACATTTCCTTTAGACCATCTTTTCCATTCAGAATTCAAATCCAAATGCTGCCAAAGGCTTCCTCAAGGGCTCTTTTCTTGCTCAATTCTGGGGTCCAACCGCCAGCTCTGGCACGGAGCCTCTTTGTCTCTTCATCATCTTGCCCAAGGCGCGGGTCATGCGGGGCTCCCAGAGGCATTGGTTGTTGGCCCATTCCCATTGGACGGGGTTGCATGGGCCCACCAGCCGGTGCATACTGACCTTGTAGAGCCATTCCTTGAGAACCTTGACCAGCACCCTGCTATAAGCAAGCTTTAGATCTCCAATGTGGGATGTGTGCTTTATTTGATTATCTTAAAAAAATTCATCCTAAAATAGGACAGAAGCATATGTGCATTTACAAATTTATCATACCAGAGGCATAATACCAGTACAGTTCTCACTGGTCCTGTACAGAACTGGCATTACTACAAAATCAAACAAGAAAAAGCAATGACGATAAATGAAGTCCATCTCAGTATGTACTGCTAGTACTGTTATAGACCTAATTTGACACATATTGAAGCCTACAACTATATAGTGTATACATTGCTATGAACTTATCAAATTAACAGTAAACAAGAATACTCTTGTAACCAACAGTGAGGAAATGAAGAAAAGTAAAAAAAAAAAAATTGCTACAGTAACTCACCAAATCCATAGGATCAGCTTGCGTGGGGTTACCCTTGCATGCTTTTAGCGCAGCTGCTAATTCTTCAGCCTACATTGCAATGTTAGTTATATCACCACTACAAGGATAATTGAAAAAACAAAATGAATTTAAGAAAAAAGGTAATACAAACATCAAGCGCACACAGGCAATTTCAATTCTGCTGGAACCAGGAATTACCAAACAAACTAGTTGAATGACAATTACTTAGAGACTTAACAATTAAAAGGGGGTTGGAACAATGGATTATGAGCTAACCTATACTGGTAAATCAACAATAGGAATGTAGTTAGAAAATCAAGCTAGTACATATCAGGGTCAAACTATAATTTAATGCACACAGATAGTGGATGTAAGCACCAGACTGATTTATATAATAATCCTTACTCCCCAGTCTAAAGTCCATACCAGTATACATGAAACTGGAAATCACAGCATATACTTGTTCGGAATAAGAAGCACCACAAATGACAAAGACGGAAACCATTCACAGTGACCAAAAATGAGACATTGAGGAAATATATCAACTTTCTTTAAATGAATATTGCTCATGTAGTATACCTTACGAGCCCGGTTGTTTGTAATTTGCTCGGCATTCTCTTGTTGGTACTTAGCAATCTTAGCTTCTATTAAGGCCACATCAATTCCATCAATTAGGCTGCAAGCTTCAGATTAAAACATAATTAAGTATTATTATCTCGAGTTGGGGTATAGGTATGGTACAACATGGTGACATCAGAGATATACCAGCTACATGTTAACTTGATAAAAAATTATGCAGTTTTTAATTCTTCTGGCTTATTGAAATTTCATGTACGACAATTAGAAGATAAGTTATTGATATTAATACTAAATGCCTTTTTAAGGTCTGTGCAGCTAGTCTAGCACAGTGAAGCTTGATTCAGATACTTATTATTACATTATATGAAAGTAAATTTTCACTTAAGAGCTGAATTTAAGCTTAATTATCAAGGGAATGACCAGACAATGTCAAATTATATACAGAACATTACAGCCTTACCACCATAAACTACAATCCTGCAGCACCGTAGTATTATTTGTTGCACATTGATTGATAACTCAAATTGTTCTGGTAATTTCAGGAAATTGAATTACAGGCAAAGCGGGGAAAAGGACTTACTCATGTCCTCAACTTCTTCAAGGTAATCATTGTACTCTCTGAGGGATGGGAAATCGTCTTCTCTCTTATTATATCTGAAAACAAATCAAAGAAAGATTATTCTGAGAATAAACAATCATGAAATCCTATCATCTCGAATAGATAAAGCAAACTCAATTGAATTAGTTGGATAATGAAGTAAACTAATCGTCGTAAAAGGCAGCTCCTTTTATCAGAGAACGAGAGAGAGAAGGGTATACTGACATGTTGGCGATCCGACGGCGGATGTTGATCTCTCTGGTCCAGGCTTGGTTGCCTCCAGACGCCGCTACCATCTCTTGTGGGACCCGCTCCGACTGAGGCCCGGCTTTCACCGCTCTCACACGGTCACACCTCAAGCTTCTCCGTCGATAGAGAGAGAGAGAGAGAGCGGCAGGAGCGATTAAGATCCGGTTCGAACTGACACTAGCGGGTTATGGGTATGGAATCCGGTTAAAGAGTTAAAATTGCGACTGTCCGAGACTGACCTATTTATCTAGGATTATTCTAAAAAAAAAAAAAAAAGATTTATCTAGGGTTATGGACCTTATGGTCTTATGGATAATCCAAGACCGCGCGGTTGATATTTTCAATATTTAGCATTTACAATCATGAAATTTTTTTTAGGTGAACTTTAAGATTTAGTCCTTAATTTCTTTTAAATACTGGGTTAGTCTCTAAAATTTGTTATTTGCTTTGAACTACTCTTCGAAGTTTCTAGCAACACTAAGTTGATTTTTAAACTTTTAAAAAAGAGCAAAGTTAATTCCAACTTTTATTTGTTATGATGACCGATTTTTTTATTAATACTCTAACAAAATAGCAAATGTGTGCTCGGTTTTTGAAAATTCAAAATATGTCCGGACCGCCTCACTGTTGGGCGGTTCACTTCTAGAGCCAACCAGGTGGTCAGCTATAAATTGGGTTTTTCTCTCTCCTGCCCACTTACAAATTCATTCCAACAACTGAGGAAAAGAGGAAGAGAACAGAGACGATTTTTATATTTGATTCAAATCTGGGTGGTCAGATTTGCAAGAATGACACGTTCCTACCTTGGATCTATTCATGACACGAGGCAATTATTGCTTAGGGATCGTGATACTGTATGATACTTATCATCTGTGTTATTTGGGTAACTACAATGCATATTGCTAGGTGCCACTTGTAGTTTATGGAATCAAAAGGAGTTTCAGATTTCATTGCCATGTGACATAAATCCCACAAGGTCACACCAATAAGAAATTAATTACAAATACTCCTTAATTTATTTGACATGTATGGCATGACAAATAAATTGGTTTCTCCACCAAAACATGAGAAATATAATTATTTGGGATAATTATATATGATACTACAATTAATTATATTAATTGTATTAATTCAAATAAGAAAAAATATAACTTGGTCCAATAAACAAAATCCAATGGTTGTTATTAATTATGACTCATGTTTATTTTATAAATTGTTTCCATAATTAAAAGTTTGTCCAAAATAGTTTACCACGTTTTCTAAAAACTGCTGCGCAGCGTTTCTTATTTTAACCATATCTCTCTCATAAGAAATCTGTTTTTAACATTCTATATATTTTTGGAAAGGTAAAAGAAATATCTAAAACTTTTTCTCTCTGGAGGAAAGCCAAATTAAAAACAGATCATGGTAAAAAACGTGATAGAACGTGGTGTTTAATTTGGACTACTATATTTTGTTTATAACTCTTTCAATTAATACAATTACAATTTCAACCAAAAAAAATAACATTGTTTATATCTTACACGAGGGGCCTGTTCGGCAGACTTGGGTTTGATACTTTGATGGAAATTAGATGAGTTTGAATCAGATAGTATTGTATTTCCAAGTAACTGTTCGTCGGATCCAATTTTAGCCCAAAGCTGTCAAGGAGCTTCTTACATCGAACAATGACTCATGTTACTTTTTTAATATTTATTTAACCTGATACGGGTTGATACATAACATCTGTATATCTATTTTTAAAGTTCAAACAGTCAATCCAAACAGTTAAACATAATCTTCGTATCAAAATGTATTTGTAGACTAAATTTTATATTTGATTAAAAAAATACTATCTTTTTACATAGGCAGAAAATCGTTGTTTTTGGATGGTTCAGAATTTTTAAATCAAGTGATTTCTAACTATCTATAAAGATACTAAAAAGATTTAAAAAAAATATATAAATTTTGATATGCAAGTACATTAATATATAAAAATCATATTGAATAGTTCAAATTAACTGGTTTAACTTTAAAGATAGAGATATATAAGAGTCCATAGTGCGGGCTGTTATGTAATAATTACAGCCTTGCTCAAACTTAATTATAATAATTTATTAAATAAAAAATCTAGCTAGCCAAAGTGAGCCTTAAGGAATTAAATCAGTCCAAAACCACAAAATAGATTTTTGTTCATGAATATACCCAAAAGAAAAAGGAAATTTGAGTATTGTAGTCTTGTAGAGCACCAATTTGTCTAGTCAGGTCAACGTGATTTTATCAAGGAAATAAAATATTGGATCTGCATAGTAGTTGCAGGTAGAGTGGAAAAAACGTGTTGTGCCGTGCCATGATTAACACGTCGTGACTTTGGTTTCGTGCCGTGCTGTGACCAAGTTAATTTTTCAAGTGCCGTGCCGTGTTTTGACCAAAATGTCAAGAGGTGGTCACGGCACGCGAGTCACGCCGTACCTAACGTGCCGTGACCATACATGACTCGCGTGACCATTTAATCATAATATATGTTATTTTATTCAAGATTCACCATTAAATTAACATTTAATGGTCCTAATTACACGTGACTCGCGTGACTACGTGACGTGTCGTGACGTGCCGTGCCAAAGTTTCAAAAGATGAGCACGGCACGCGAATGGTCACGGCACAGAACACGGGAGTCACGGCACGTAACTGACACGCGTGCCGTGCCATTCCGTGCCGTTTCGTGACGGAGCCGGCTCCGCCGTGCCATTTTTCCCACTCTAGTTGCAGGTGTAAAATGTAAATGATAAATCTCAAGCTAATTAACATCGATCGCACACTTCTATTTTTCCTGACTGCGCTTGTACATGAATTCAGATCCAGGGCAGTAACCCAATTTTTGAGTTTTGATCCAAACCGTCCAAGGTGCTCTAACACGAATCTTAAAGAACCTGGACCCCACAAATAATACTGGCCCCCTGCGCTACCACCGAATAGGCACCGTACACGTCAAAACTCAAAAATTGGGTTACTTTAGGGGATCCGGACTCCTTGTACATCATGTTCATCGCACAACATGTAACCATTTTTCTGCATGGAGAGAGAGAGCAATTATGACAGGCACTTGGCAAAAAAAAAGTTAGAAACAGACATAATTCTATAATTTTTTAAGCTTAAGTGTATTTTTATATAATAAAAAAGAGAGTAAAAGTACATTTTTGACACTTTATTTAATACTATTATTCTTACTCAAATGGTTAGCACTTTTTGTCGAAATTTTTATTAATAGAAAATACAATAAAAAAATATCGACATTGAAGAACGAATTTGTGGAAATTCGAGATCTAACAAAGACGTTATGATCCATAATGTCCAGGGTACTGTAGCTGGACGTTATGGACCATAACGTCCAGCTAAAACGCTCACTAATGATCTTTAATTAACAAAAACACTGTAGCTGGACATTATGGTCCATAACGTCCAGCTACAGTGTTTTTTTTTTTTTGTGCTGCTGCTGCTTCCTGGTATGCTTCAGTTAGCGATTTTTTGAAAAAAAAACACGGTAGCTGGACGTTATGGTTCATAATGTTCAGCTACAATATTTTTTTTTTTTGCTGCTGCTGCTTCTTGGTATGCTTCAGTTAGCGATTTTTCGAAAAAAAAACACTGTAGCTGGACATTATGAACCATAACGTCCAGCTACAGTGTTTTTGTTAATTAGAGATCATTAATGAGCGTTTTAGCTGGACGTTATGGTCCATAACGTCCAGCTACAGTGCCCTGGACGTTATGGACCATAATGTCTTTGTTAGATCTTGAATTTTCGCGAATTCGTTCTTCAATGTCGATATTTTTTTATTGTATTTTCTATTAATAAAAATTTCGGCACTTTTTGCAAAGAACATGTACGTGTAGACCCGGTTCAAATGGTAAATTCCCCAACTAAAGTATAAAATCCGTACGGAGACGCCGAGCCGCCAAACAAAGCACTGCTTCTCTTCTCTTCTCTTCCATGGGGATCGCGGGTCGACTCCTCCGCCATCTCCGGCCGCGCCACTTCTTATCTCCTCTATCCGTGGCCTCCATTTCTAAACCTCCCCAGTTCTCCCCAGTTCAACCCGATCTTCCATCTAGTCCCCTTCCCGACGACCTCTTCGTCTGCGGGGTCTCGAGCAGGTCTTTTTCCTGGTTCTCCAATTCAAGCAATTCAAGCAATTCAGGCGATAACGAACTGCGCCCTTATCGGAGCTCCGAAATCATCGAGCCAGATGTTGAACCGGATACTTCGACCATGGAAACAACTCAAATGGAGAATGGCATTGGAAGTGATGTCGCTACCGAGAGCAGCATTTGGGATTATCCAGTTGAATTGGTTACTGGATTTCTTGACGGGTATCATGATTTGACTGGTTTTCCCTGGTAAGCAAATTTAGCGATTTGGAAGTTTGCAATTCTACCCATGGTTTACATCTATTCGTACTTCTGCCTTGCACATCTGTTAAGTTCTTACTTTGAACTATGATTATAGGTGGATTATTATCTCCTCATCTACAGTGGCAATGAGGTTTTCTCTACTTCCTATTCTTTGGTTGCAAATGAAGAAGGTCTCTAGACTTGCACAACTCTTTCCTCTGTGTATGCTTTTGTTTCTCTTTTGAGTTTTTTAGACTTTGTAAATCAATTAAGTAGCTGACTTGAGCAATTCTCTTAGTATTTATTGGTTTTTTTTTTTTTACCATGCTATACCAGTACGGGTAGATTTTTAATCAAGTTTTGACCAAATTATTGTACCAAAAGTCTCAACCATACATACCGGTCTAAAAGAATCTAAACTATTAATTAAAAAAAAAGGAATTTAGAAGATGGTTCCCACTTTCCACTGTTACCGGAAAAATCAATATATATGGCTGCTATGAAACTATCCTATTCCTAGGTTGGTATAGACCACTTTGTCAGGGTAGAATAATTCCCATGCAAAAGGCATCTGTATATCCATGAAATGTTCTCTATGATGTAAAAGATGAACTTAAATTTGTAAAATCCATGCGCTAATTCATTTTGTGTTTGACTTCTTTTAGCATACTTTTGATTATTTTCATGTTTCTTTTACTTGTAGAAGTGCCTCCTCCATTCCCACCACCTTTTTCTGGAAGGAGCTGGAGCAAGCAATATTTATTATTTGAAAAGAAAAGGAAAAAGCTCAGATGTCCTTCTTTTTTTTGGAATTTTTCATATTTGACAGTTCAGGTAAGAGTCAGTTAAATTTATTAATATAAAAAGGTGATGTACTGAAATAAATGGCTGAGTCTGGGGTTATATTTTTGTTCACTTCCAATCAAACTAAGTAGTAACTTGTTGCTTTCTGTAAACATTTTTTTGGTTGTTGATCTTTTGTATTACTATGTGATATCATCCTGGCTAGGTATGGCTCTACGAAAACTAAAATTAAATACTAACCATACCAGTTGGATGTCCTTTTGTTATCCATTGTTTTTCTATTTTTATTTGTACAACTTGTATTCTTATTGTTTTGATGATTTGATCTCAAATCATTTATATAATCACTGCAATCAATTTTACAAACTGTATACAAAAATTAATTTTAATATATCTTTTTGTAACTCCTTTACAGTTACCTACCTTTTTATTATGCATGAGTAGCATTCGGACGATGTGCTTGAACCATCACTCTGGTCTTGAAAGTGTAAGGACCTTGTACTTTACTGTCTTCTAAACTTTACCGAGGTGCCACTTCTGCTAATTGTGTCATAGAAACTCACCTCTTGAGCTCGGTACCTATAGAAAAAGGTCTTCTCTTGAATTTTATTATGGATTATACTTATATCCTCTTTGTGTGCATAACTGTTACTTCAATGGTAAGCGGTAAGCCATTGGTAATAATAATAAAAGCCTTCATTTACTGGTAAAAATATGCTGGTTCAATTACCCATGCAATACCAAATTGAAATATGTTCTTCTGTAAATTGACATATACAGGGAGGAGCGCTATGGTTTCAGAATTTGACCAGTACACCACATGGCGTCATGGGCTGTATTTTTCCTTTTATGATAGCTGGCCTACATTATGCAAATATTCAGGTGCATGGTTTTTCTCCTTAATGACAGAGGTATTGATAATAATCCCTAAGGCTCACCTGTGACCTGCCAATGGTGCCTCTGGTGTTACATCATGTGGCCTCTTTCTATAGTCAAATATTGTGTAATTGAGTGTTTACCTGAAAATTAAACTGTCAACCTAATATACCTGACATATCAACCTAGACAAACAAGTTTCAACCTTGACTAGTTAAACTGAACTCAATTGGTCAAGTGAATCTAATGTAATAGGATTCCTTGGAGGAAGATGTGTTATACTCTATTAATCGGTGAAAAATAGGAGAAAAGAATAGCAGAACCTTTTTCCTTAGATTCTAAATTTTTATTATCACGGTGCAAGTTTTCTTTATTACAGTTCTGTGTTTTGCAGGTTAAGTTCAAAATTAAAGATAAAGAATACTGCCTAATTTATGCTAGTACCATTTTTTTATTAGCAGTTTTGGACAAGTCTGTCCAAATGTTATGTGACCCAACCCATGAATGACCAAAAAAGATGGTACCATTTAGAACTAAAACAAAAATGGTCTCTGTCTGATGGTACTTGCTGCATAACTAAGCACTGGGACTAATCTTGGCTCTTTCCCTCAGTTATCCTTCGAGTCAGTTCAGCTTGATAAACTACGTGGAATTTATGGATTAATGCTTAAGGTACGTTCCCAAACAGCTACTTGGACATTAATTGATGTGTCAATCGTTTAAGTTGCCTTTTAAAAGTACATTTTTTATATGAAATCCTCTCTCTGGTAATTATAGAAACTATACGGGGATAAAACAACCAATCCAGACCCCCCCTCCTCCTCACCAGCCCACACACTCTCACACACACAAGCACACAGAATCAAGAAAATGGGGGAGAGGAGATTTCAGCCTCTGATACTAATAATTTTTTATGAGAATCGACAGTATTATCCTTGATTTAGTAATTCTTTTGCTTTAATCCTGATTATATTGAAGTTATTGTTTCTCCTATTTCAGTATTACAAGCGATATCTCGATATATTATCCATCCCTTTCTTTGTAGTGGGCCTTTTAATTCCTCAGGTCAGTATATTTTTGTAATTATGGCCTCCTGTTAGTTACATTCGAAAGCCAAGGGGGTTAATTTTACATGGTACAAGTGACTTATATTGTTCTTGTTTTACAGGGTAGTCTAGTCTACTGGACCACAAATGGCTTGTTTACTTTATTTCAGGTACGTCATCTTGAATGGTAATGTCTGTGATTGTGTGGTTTGCTGGTTGTGGTACTTATTTTTGGCAATCTTGCTTGTTAAGGGAGCCTGGTTATATATGATTTCAGGTTTTAATTTGGGTCAAGTCAGGCTCAGTTTAGAGTGTCGTGTCAGTTATTTTTGTTCTCAGGCAAAACTGAGGTTGTTATTCTTTTTTTTAGTCCCATCATGACATTAGCTTATCGAACATTTGCACTGCATATGGTTTTGTTTGGTCAGATCCATTTTGCAGGTCCGTTGAGGTTTGGGTCAACCCTTTGATCCTTTCAAAATATTTTAGCCTGGTTCGAGTTCAAGTCAGACCAGATTTGCCACCTCCTTATTGGATGCCACACAAATATATTTGAGTGTTATTACAACCATCAGGTTTACATCTTATTATACTTCTCTTTTTCTTTTTCTTTTTCTCCCCACAGAACTTAGCACTGAGAAATGAGCATGTGAGAGTGAAGTTAGGCATACCAAATATTAAATCTCAAAGGGCAAAGTTTACTAGCTCTTCAGAGAATGCAGCTCATAGCTTGATAGCCATGGATCGAGAAGTAATGGAGTCTCTTTCCCATGACCAGCTTCTTGATGTATGGACTGAAACATAGTCAATATGACATTTTCCAAATAAATTTGTTCTAATGTTTTCTAAAAGCTTCTCTGAACATCTATCATATAGATTTCCCTTGATGAAATGACTGTAGGAAAGATTGACAGTTCTCTTCGGTTCCTTGAGTAGGTTTTTCTTTCCTCTTGCCTTTTGCCTTGTTTTTTCCTATATTGTTGCCGTGGTTGTCATTATTTTTTTTTTTGTCATGTTGATTATTATGTGTTTGTTTATTTTATTTATCGTTCCGTTGACCAGAAGACGGGACAGGGGGGTTATTTAGGTATGTTTAATATATGTATCCATGTGCCTAAACTTTTGCTTATGTCAGTAAGATTTTGCCATCAAGTAAGGCATAAGATCTCATCTTTAATCTATTTATTAGCTGAAATACTAAGTTGGATCATGTACCAACTCTACAGCAAAAATTATGATACTACTATTTTTTATTTATTTTTCATGTTGTTGTCTGTTTATGTATTCGGGTGGGGTGACATTAGCTTTACTCCTACAGAAGCTTAGCTTATAAAGAGAAGTAAACCGTGTTCTAGGGTGGTCAATCAGCCCTAGCATTTCAACACATGTTTCTTTTTTGTAGAGAGATAATATTGATTGCACTTGCAGAGTAACATTAGAGAAAGATCCAGATTCAGTGAAAGCCTTGGTTGCTATGAGTAAGATTATGTTTACCAAAATGCAATTTGAGGAGGCAATTAAATATGTGGAGCGTGCACTTTCTAAGGTATATTATTGCAAACTTCAAGAAAGAAATATTTACAATTTGCCTTTTGTTCTGATTTCTGACTTCTGAGTATATCTTAATCTTGCTTGTTGGTAGATGCAGGAAGATGATCCATTTCTTGTGCTTGCTCTCTATATTGCTGGTCTTTCTTATAAATCCCTGGTATTGGAACATTTCTTACACTTGTATATGATTCATCTCTATGGGGGTTAGGGATCACTTGACATAGAATTTAACTAGACAATTTTGACAGCATCACAAATAAAGTTTAGATTTCAAGTCGTCCCACAACAGTGCCCCAAATTTCTTTGCCCCGTTGGTTCCCTAACATTGGCACTTGTCTAGACTCGCGACAGAACCTGCTCCTTGGATTCTTTCTGGCAGTTGCAGCCTGTCCAATTCCGTATCCAGGCGAATCTTGATCAAATTGATAAGATAAAAAATAATAAAATATTCTGCACACCACCTGGTGGAACTTTCTTTTGTCTATCCTGGTTTTTTTTTAATTTTGACAACAATATCCTTGTTTGAAAAGTTTGACAACACTATGCCCACTTTTTGAATGCATGTCCTACATGTATCAAATGCTATGAAGTATCCATGCAGCATCGGATCTTACTGATAGCTTACTTGAGGTGGTCTTGTTCTGCTATGTACTTTGTCTCATGTATCAGTGTTTCTATTGACCGACATTGAATTGAGATTAGGCATATTAATGTTCTGCTACATTATTATGCACTCCTTGTTTTATCAGTTGTGTAAATAGTCTCTTATCATTTTTATAATTTTACTAGGCTTTATTTCTCAAGTGGTTGTCTGTTAACAGGGCAATAAAGCAGCAGCAATTAATCACCTGAAAAGAGTACCGAATTTGAGTGTGCCTGAGAAATTCATGGAGAAAGCTTGTTATTACCATGCATTGGTCTTGTTGGGAAGGTATCTTTAAACTGATATTAAATCTGAAAGTTAAATATTATTCTCAAGATAATCCTTCTGTTCATGTGCATGTTTTGGGAGTTTATTGCTGAAATAAGATTACTGCAAATTTATCTCTTACATATTAAGCTACACTGCATTTTGCAAAACCTCAGTTACCTGTTTGAAGAAGGGAAAGCCTCGGAGGCTATCATCCACCTGCGTGTTGCTGCAACTTATGATCCAGGCGTTGAAGGATTTGTAAAGGAATGTGAAGAGGCAATGGAACAAGTTAAGGCAAGTTCTAGTGAAGAAGCAATGGAAGAAGATAAGAAAAGTGTTGAATAAGTTGTCTTTAAATTCTCCTCTCCCCTTGAAAAATATTTATGTAAAATTTAATTTATAGAGTATATAGACGGACAAAGAAAAAAGGAGTGTTTGTTGGGGGATTTCTTTGTTGTTTTCCCTCGGAAGTCGGAACCAATAAATTTAATTCGAGTAGCAAAATGGGAGCTTTACATTGGATCTTTTTTCTGCTATCTAGTGCTTGTACCATCTTAAGACTATCAAATTTTGTTTGCGGAATTTGTTGATTTATCTTTGTTTCCTTTTCTCTAATCATCTTAAACAGTTGAATATTGTCAGTAATAGGCATTGAGATAGCCCAGAGAAGTTGAAGATGAACCAATAATAATCTATAGCTATATTAAGCAGTTCTGTTGTGGGCTAAGAAGAATTGCTAATTAAAAGTGGATCTGGGCCGAATCACTTTATGTAAAAGAAGCTGCTCTTAGAACTTGCTATTTACTATTTACTAATTGTACTTTTTATTGGACACGTTTATTAGACCGATTTTTTTATTAATAGAAAACAAAATATATCTAAATAGAAATAGAATTTGGTGAAATTATCAATTAAGTTGATTGTTTCTTCTTCTACTTCTTCTTCTACGTACCTTCCTGTTCTTTCTTCTCAATAGGTTTTCTATTTTATTTATTTATTTTTTCAAAAATTACAAAAAGTATTCAAGAGATCTGATAGCGTTGTGACAGTAAATATTTTCATTTTTTTTGTATTCCTAATTTATAAAACTGGAGAATCGTTTCTGTCTAATCCAAATTTACAAAAGTAGCAACAATATGTTTGTTTTTTAATATGTCGTAATTTTACTTCTGAATCTTAACGCGCTTTTAGAAGTATTTCTTAAATGATCTAAACGAGACTAGCGTGTGTGCGGGTTCCTCTTATCAAGAGGGTATGAATAGCTTAACTCTAAAATCTATCGAATTGATTTCAAATGATGAATTCAAATTGTTGAAACTGATCTCCTTCGCGAATCACGAGCGATGCGTGTACATACAAAATTTTAAAATTTTCGAATTTATTTAGTATTAAGTCAAGTGGTAAAAAATAATTAAAGTTTTTAAGTTATTTTAATACATTTATTTTCACCATTTGTTGACCCCTTGAATTTGTACTAAATGAATTCAAAAATTATAAAATTTTGCATGTACACGCATTCTCGTGAAGTAGATCGGTTTCGATAGTTTGAATTCGTTGTTTGATGTCAATGTTTTAAATTTTGAAATTAAACTTCTAGAACATGCTAGTTTCACTCCCAATGTTGTAAATAATGGTATGCGCTCGTCGGACAGACATGGTACCGTCAAACGATTAATTGGAAATAATCAAGAATAATTGGCTATAATTAGAAATAATCGAAAAAATCCATAACGGTTTGATCGCCGCCAATGACTAATCGACCGATTAATCGGCCTAAACCGCCTTTTTTACACCACTGCTCACTCCTACAATCTATATATAAATTAAAAAAAAAATTGTATTTTTTTATGCTATCATGTAAGCGCTTGTGATCGGAGAACATTAACAGCAGACAAGTTTAGATTCGTGTTTTTTAACAAAATAAATAAATATTAAATTACAAAATGGAAGTTCCATTTTACTGTCACGAGAATTATAAATTAGCCTGTTTATCAGGGTGATGCAGAATTATCACCGAGGTTTAGCAAAAAAATATCAAATCAGATTCAAATTCATTAGATAATGTGTTTTTGTTTTTTTGTTAACAGAGCGGGAGTCGTTCTCTGTCTCTGTCTCTGTATTTTTTTTATTTTATTTTAATAACTCAAAATTTAAAATTTGAAGGTCAAAATAAAATTAGATTAAAAAAATTATGACATTTCAACTTTGTTTTGGTTGTCATCAACAGCTCGTAAAAACGTACTAACGTGGATAATTTATAGACGTCGAATTTTGAACTTATTGATTCGCATAAAAACAAAATCAAAATTTGATAATTTTTTATGAGCACATAGAGAAAATAATACAGATCACATTTAACGGTTTTATTTTGACATTTATGATTAAATTTTAAGTTACTAACATTTTAAATATGAAGACATAATGGAGGCAAAATAAATAAAGCCATTTGAATCCTCTTAGGCATAATTTTGCAAAAGCATTTGCGGATGAACTGAATTTTTTTTAGTTACCACAGTAAAAAATAGAAATTAAATGATTACCACCCGGCTCAAGCTATTTTCAATCCTACCACCCACGCGGATCCAGTTCACGCACCAAATTGGGTTGGTGCGCGGACTGGGTTGGCGCACCAATTGGTGCTCTAACTGGGTTAGCGCACCAAAATTGGTGCAAAATTAGTGCTCAAACAGGATGAAACGCACCGAAGAGCAGTAAAAATTCGGAACAGTTGGTGCTCTAGTGCTCGAACTGGGTCCGCGTGAGTGGTAGATTGGAAAAATCTCAACGAGAGTGGTATTCATTTAATTTTGATTTTTTGCTGTGGTAACTTAAAAACAATTTCGGGCGGATGAAATAGAATTCGGAAACCCTAAAATAACTCAAATTTTGTGTTTGGATACAGACCGTCCGATCTGCTCTGGTATGAATATTAAAGGAATCCGTTCGGATTGAATCAATCCGAATTCTGATCGGACGGTCCGGATCCAAACTCAATATAAAGGTTAAAACTTAATACTTATAAAAGTTGTTCACAAACGGGATTGAAAGCAGCACCGCATTCTTTACGACCTGTTAGCAAAACATTGGAGAAACTAATGATGACGTGGCAAGCTCCCGCGGCGCCACGTCACACACAGTAAAATCAAGGTAAAAAATAATGTATAGGTTTCAGTCAAAGCGAGGTTTCGGTCAAAGTAATAACTGAAGGGCTCGAATTTCGAAATGGTCTCTCTCCCCGCCACTCTCTCTCGCTGTTGTCATTCTCTGCAATTATCCAGGTGACCACCTTTATCTTCTATTTGGCTGCACATTCAACCATTCTAAATCCAATTCACCACATAAAATAGTACTTTAATTTTGTAAAATTATATTTTCTAACTTTAACATTTTACCAGAAATACATCATTCTACGGGATGATACAATTAGTTAATTCTAGAAAAAAAAAAAAAACAAAACGCCTTCCGAGTTCCGACCTAGGAAATTGGAAATTAAAATCCAGAACAAAAGAATTTTAAGTGCCAAGTACAAAACTAAGAGACTGATATGTCCATCTCCCAGCTGTAACTCTCTCTCTCTCTCTGAAGCGCGCACAAACTGGAGAAAGAGCGAGCTAAAATGGAGGATGCTAAGAAAGAGGGGACCCTGAGCATAGCTGAGAGGAGAGCCGCGTGGCGCGGCCTGGAGCGTCCGATTCTCCCTCCCAGGGTTACTACTGCTCGATTCCGTACGAATGGTGTGTCTTCTCCTCTCTCTTCTCCGGCTGCCGCCATGAGGTCGCCGTGTCTCGTTATACCTCCTGGCCTCAGCCCAGCTGCTCTTCTCGATTCTCCTGTTTTTCTTCAGGTTATACCTCTTTGGCTTCTTCTTTTTTCCCTTATATCACTTTACTCCTTTTTTTTTGTTACTTTTTTTTTCTGTCTATTGTAAAAGGGAGTTTGAGTTTTAATTAGTAAATGGAGTACTTTAGAATTTCAGTAATTTGGGATTAAAGGGTACTTGCAATAGGTGTAAAATCAAATTAGTTCAGTGTGGATCTGGAAGATAAAATTAAACTTAGGAGGCTATTCCTACTACAGTGCAGAATTCAAAATGGAAACTGTGGAAACAACAGGTGCAAAGATCAGTTTAAAGGGCTACAAGACTCAAAAACTGCAAAACTTAAATTTGGATACTGCTGATGCAAAATTAGAACTCAATTTAAGTGTTCTGAGATGCAAAAGTTCGAATCAGAAAAAAAAATATTAAGGTTAGGGGAAATCAGAACAAGTAAACATTGAAGTAAAGGTGTAACAGAAAGTACAAAACTCAAATTAGGGAGAGTGGATTTCAAAAGAACATGAAAGAAATTACAGATGACATAAGATGAAACGGTACAGTATCAAATTATCACATGCAATAATTAAATATGAACTTTTCTTACTCGAAATAAAATTTGAGCTCTTTGCCGAAGATGCTACATTATTTTCTAATTTGGATTTTCATTCTATTTTTCCATCTAGTTTATTCCTTATGGCTTCCATTCTTTTTCAGGTGCCATTAGATAACCCAGCTGATCATGCCGTATCTTTAATTGGATGTAGCCATGAAAATCTTCCTGAGGCAAGTATAACAGAGAGGAGCAATTTAGATTCGGTAGAACCTGGTTCAGAGAAGATAGACGAATCATGTGACAAACCATCTGAATTAGACCAATCAAGTTCAACTGCCACTACTTCAAACAAGGTACTGGAGGATGGGTACAACTGGAGAAAATATGGCCAGAAGCATGTGAAGGGGTGTGAGTTTCCAAGAAATTACTATAAATGCACGTATCCAAATTGCAATGTGAAGAGGATGGTAGAACAATCAGCCCACGGTCAAATTACTGACGTTGTTTACAAAGGAAATCATGATCATCCATTGCCAGAAGCTGGGGGTTCAAAAAGTTGTAACCAAAAAGGGTATATGGGGAAAAGAGGTGGAGATTCAAGAATTAACTATTTGGAGGTTAGTTCTTCAGCATCTGTTATTAGTGAAATTTCCGATCATAAGTCTGTGAGTGGAAAAGAGTCAAGTACCCTTGGAGATAGTGTCTCGTGTGGTAATCTTGATGATGTACTAATGCAAAGAAACGTTATGTGTGATAATGATAAAGATGAAGATGCTCAGAGAGAATTGAAAAGAAGGTAAAGAAATGTATTTTATTCATACTTTTGATTATTAAAGGAGACAATTATTTATATCCTATATTGATTAAGATGCCTCATCGAATTCCCCTTTAAGAGAACTTTAAAATCTTTACTGTTAGGTTCCCTGTATTTTAATAAACACCTTCCTGAGGTCAACTACTTCCTGAATGTTTGTGCAAAATAACTAATTAATAGCTCCTTTGGAAAGTATAACTATCTGGGTTGGAACCGATTACCTGGCCTGAGATTGGTGCAGTACATGTTGCGCTTTTTTTCACTCTTTTACTTTTTCTTCCTTTTGCGCTTGTTTTATTGCTTAATTGCAATCTTTGTTAGACAGGGCTTAACTAAGCTTTACAATTTATGTAAAGGTAACTAACATAATTAAAATGAAACATATTAAAAGAATGTTAAGCAGTAATTCACTATAATGTCAATATTAATGGTATGGATTTCATTTACAGGAAAAATGAAGACTATCTCATAGATGTTCTACCACCCTCTCATGCAGCTCGAGAACCGAGAGTTGTGGTTCAAACAATCAGTGAAATTGACCTCTTAGATGATGGGTATAGATGGCGTAAATATGGCCAGAAAATAGTCAAGGGAAATCCAAATCCGAGGTAAATTGATCGAACGATTGCAACTTTGGCCAGGCAATCTTATTATTCAAAATAATGCATATCAGACTGTAAGAGTATATTTCTGCTCCCTTCATATTTCTTAGGATTTTAACAGGTTGGATTTAACCTCATCCCATCCAACTGAATAAAGTATGCATAGAGGTGGCGACAGGTAGGTTAGGTCAGGTTCTGGTGAGGACTATTCTGATTTGGGTTGATTTTGGGCCTCGGGCATTTGGGTCATGGCCATTCCAGGGTAACGATGTTTTGGGTGAAGGTTATATCTTTCCAGGTTTTGGTCATTAAGGTCACAAAAAAGGAATGTGACCACAGCCTGATTTTAGATAATATAATATATTATTTGTGTGGGCCTCTGGTTGAGTACTGGCCATTTGAGTTTATTGTCCCAATAAAATTGATTTGGAGCTTGTTGTCGAGCCTTCCTAGGTCGGATCATATTGTAGTTTCTGGGTAGTATGTCAGGTTTTTAGTCAGGTTTCAATTGTGGTGTGTTGAGATTTTGGGTCCACCATGTTTGTGGTTCTTTGGGTTCAGATTAGCTTAGTTCTGTGTCTAGTGACTCTAGTTGGTAGGGGTCAGTCTAAATGCTAGTTTGATTGGGTTTGGTTCAGTTGTTTTTGGGTCATTGATTTTTCTTAAAAATCAGGTAATGTCAGGTCGTGGTTTGGGTTTGTTGGGCTACTAATTCAGTCAGGTGACAATTTGCCTGCTCTACTTAGGTTAGTCTGGTTTAGATTCTTGCTGTACAAAGGACCAATGTCCTTGATATTTTTTCTCTTTATTCCGTTCATTGTCATGTTATTAAGAATTTTGGACATGGATCATATTTTACATGTGTTTTATGTTGTTATGTTATTGATTTTTATTTTGTACTGTTTTTTTACTCTTAATAAGTTGTAAATAGCTGGAGCATGTTTTTGGTACATACTGGTCATTAACATACCAGTGCAAAAAAAATGAAGTGAACCTGTATTTTCTCAATGCGACCTTGTACTATTAAATTACAATAATTGATAGTTTCAGTCTAACATTTTAGGCACACAATTGTTGTTGTATTGATGTGACAGGAGTTATTACAAGTGCACTAGCCCTGGCTGTCCTGTCAGAAAGCATGTTGAACGGGCCCCACATGATCTCAAATCCGTAATTACAACATATGAAGGAAAGCACAACCATGAAGTGCCCGTTTCAAATATCAACAATAGCTCTAATTTCAAAGGACCAGGGGACAGTGACCCACATGCTAACACATCAAGTACACAGATGCCAATGCAACCACAAAGTGTGACTAACTTACTTGAACCCATACAAGATAGCTTCAGCCATGCAATTGGAGAGGCTTGCATGGGTACATCAAACTTAAATATGCTTCAAAATATGCCGTTTGAATCTTATTTAGAATTACTAAGGCAATTGAATCCAGAATTTAATGGTTTAGCAAAGTACACAGGGAACTGACCTGAGAGGTTTTAGGTGTATTCATCCTTGATGAGAGAAACGTTTTTCATTTCTCCTTTAGTATTTGTCTGGAGAATCCTTGATTATATATATGTTTTTTTTTTCTTTTATGTAAAAAAGGGAGAAGAAGGTTCTCTATAGCTTCATTACAGTGTACATTGATCTTTGTCAAGTTGGGTAATATCAGCTTTAGATTGGTTGCTATCAAACATATAGTTTATTTTTTTTCCCCTTCTGCAAAAGTAGTTTGTATTCATTTTAAATTTAGATTTACTAAGAGCATATATTTTGCAATTGAACAGTTCAGGCCTGGTTGATTTCGGATATTGTTGAGTCGGGTGGGGTTTCGAATCGTCCAGTTTTGGATCATGACTAATTTCAGGCGGGTTGGGTTGGGTTCATGTCAGTTTGACTAAAATGTGGGTTGTGACTCGCTGCTCACGACTTAAATGCGGCCAGCAAAAAACACGCGAGGCTTCACTGTTGTGAGAAGTGCTAATCTATAGATAGTATCTAATTTTGGACGGGTTTTGATACTGTAGGTGAACAGTACTCTTTACAGTGCGGATGACATATGGGACCCAGTTTCTAGCGATACTTATGGTTCGTTTTCATCGTTCTGTCTGGAAAATTCCACAAGTCTCCTCCCTTCCTGCCTCTCTCTCTCTCTCCCCTTCTCCTCCGCTCATCTTCCTATTTTCCAATTCCGACTCTTCCTTCCACCATTCTCCTAATACTCCAGTCTTCTCTTCTATTCGATAAAATCGATGCTTTCCTCTCTCCTCTCTCTATTTCGTTCGAGGAAGAGATGAGCGAGCATCTAACTCAAGGTAAAAATCGCGCTTCGATTTCACTTGAGGAAAAAATCGATGTTTTCCTCTCTCCTCGTCCGGTCTTCTCAACTGTAATTATGCGAGAATGGAGTCGCGAGAAGAGGAGGATGAAGTGGATGCATATGCTAAGAAGTGTATATGCATGTACAATGTTTGCTTCGCTTCATTCGATTCTACTTGGATATGGTCAGCTACTTTCTGTTTTAGGTTATTCTTAAATCTTACGAAGAAAGAATCATATTTCTCTTAATTTGTTCAACGAAATCTACAACTATTCAGCCTTAGTTGTAGTATGCCGATATATACAAAGTGTTTGTTGAAATGCCTGTTAGAAAAAATTCCTTAAAAGTGGTCCAAAATTTCTGTTCTGTTAACTAATATTTACCTCATTGGGATCCACATCAATGGTATATACAATATGTATTAAAACTGCAAATTTTAGTTCAGAGGATCATTATATGAATTTTAGAAATCATTTGGTAGTTTATTGATTTCGGTTTGAGTTTGGCTCAATAAGATACCAAATATAAGGTATACTTAAATCAAATTAACACGTTGTTCTCTAATCTTATTCATCATAGGTATAAATTGAAGGAGCTCTTGGAATACAAAAACTGCCCAGCACATGTGAATGTTGTAAAGGAGTGCGTGCTGCCAATTTGCAATGATGTCAGATTGAGTCGCTGATGGACTGGTCCTTGATTGAATCCGGCTTATCCTTGCGAAGTTCAAAGAAGGTAATTTGCTTTAAGTTGTTACCATTGTATGTTAATACTCTATTTTCATATAAGCCTAGATTACGTAAGTTGTTACCGATGCTAACAATTTTGAAGCATCATAATATTGATTCATAGACTTCAATTACCACTTAAGCATGCTGGTAGCATGACTAAAGATAAAATCTTAACAATTTTTCAATTTTTAGATTGTCTTTACTTTAGTTTAAAACATGGGTGTGCAAGTGGTATTTTTCATAGTGAGGATACAATCAGAGAAATGCCACGCATCAGCCGTAATGTTTCTGCAAGCTACAGTCGGATTGACTTGAAGTACTTTTGGAACTTTTTTACCTTTGAATTGATCTCAGTGTTGCCATTTTTTTAAAATTGGAATAAGGATCCAGCCCATATTCTTCATTCATTGCATAATTGTTGCAATACTGGCCTTTGTTGAAATAGGGAGCAATAATGGTCTGTTCACATTTCATTATTCCTGAAAAGTAATGTTAAGAAGTTTGGAAATTTTTTGGCCATGCAATTGGATAAAATCTAGCTATACAAAAAGGAAATGTAGAAGTTAAAGAACCAAATAAGAAAATCTACCTGTTACCAAATACTGGAAGCACCTCATACTATACTAATATTCAAATGTTGAACAAGCATTAACTTAATTTTTTCCCATCTTTCCTTGCTCTTAATGGCAGATACACTTCATCCTTCCTGAGTTTCTCATACAAAAGGATCATAAGCTAACAAGTGGAAGAGGTTGTTGACACATTAAAGCATGTTAATTAAGTTGAATGTTAACTAATTATTCCAACATTTTATATAATTTTTTTTCTACCTCTGCGTCACTGATTTCATTCTATCATATCACCAACAATTTATTCAATATATTTCAACTGCCACCGCCGAAGCGAAGTGAGGCAAACCTCTAGTGAAGTCTATATATATATATATATATGCAAAATAAAACTATTCAGCAGAAAAAATATCAGACATCATTTATTGAAATATGCCATAAGAGCTGTTCCTGGGTTCCAACAAACTAGCAGAGCCGGATTCAATTTTACAGAATGGTAATTCTTCCATTAGAAATTAAACAAATAATAGAATGTGTTGGCCAGATTACCATCTACAAGCCAAAATTATATAAAATTATTCATACTCTCCCAGGAATTCTCAGCCTATATATATTATTTGATCTATTTACTGTTTCATGAACAATAACCAACAGTTTCAATTTCATAAAAGCACAACATGACTCACAAGAGATTAAGATTAAGTTTGAATCACAGATCGGAGTCATCTCTACCGAAAATAAGTAATGTGTAGTTGAAATTTAACAACTAAATCTTAACAAAACTGATGGTCGACAACAATGTTACATATTGTTACAAAGTAGGCCGACCTAAAATTTTTATAAAGTAATAAAAAATTTAACCAAATAAAAATAAATAAATTGCAGTATCTAAGCCAAAGTTAGTTTTAGACTCTTAAAGCTAATTAATACCCTCAATTCTTCCAGCATCAGCATAGGCTCGGTGGAGCCCAGGAATCACATGTTCATATGGCAGAATAAACTTCTCCACAAACTTCTCATCACTTGGCTTTGCAAAAGTAGCAAATTTTGGAACAGGAAGTCCTTTCAACATCAAAAGCTTTCTAATAATATTCCGGGGAATCAGCCGGTTCTCCAAGTTGCAACAGAACAAAAATGGATTTCGGATCACATGCAACTTATCACAACCAGCTTCTTTCATCAGGAACTCCATTTTTCTCGCCACCAACTTCTCTGATTTAGTCAACATCGAAGGGAATTTACTTACCAAAAGTGCTACCTCCTCTTGTGAAAACCCGATATTTCTCAAATTATTTAGCTTTGCATCTATTGAGCATTGGCTCACGCAGCTGACAGCCATCAATGCTTCGAGAAAATACACTGATGAACGATCAATGCCTAACTCATCAATCCTCTCAACTACCCTTCTGATATATTCAGACTTAGATGAGATCAATTGAGGACTTTGCCTGATCAGCCGGACAATTTGATGGGTAGATAAACCACAATGCTCCAGAAGGAAAGATAAGTTGGGCATGATAACCTTTTCCAAGCTGCTAGCAATTAGCGCAACCCCTCTCGCTTTGAAAACCACAGAAAGATTATCTACCGATTTAAGGACCCCCATCCAGAAATCAATCTTTGACACAATATTGAACCGAAACGGAGCAGAGTTGGCGGAAATGATACCTGAGATCTCTTCCATGGAGAAGCCAGCCTCTTGGAGCTTGTCGATGTTTGGTCTCAAGCTCTTCTCCACACTGGAGCAAAGGATGCGAGCATCCCGCAACACGACTTTTCTTATGTCTGACTCGCTTAAGCCGATTTCTCTCAGGAAACAGATCACTGCATCGGCATTATCAGCTGGGAACTTGAGGTGCGGGATAACCCGGGATGCTTTGAGTGCCTCATCGGAGGAAAGACCACAGGATCGAACGAGGTACTGTACAGCGTAGCGGGTATTTGGGGGTGATGCTTGAGTGGGAGCGTTGGAGGTGGCAAGTGTTGTGCTCCGATTGAGAGGAAGAAGAGATGGACGGATGCAAAAGAGGCGAGGGGCGTGTATTCTCCACAGGTGCAGATGGATAAGCATATCCATTGGAGTGAGCTTGTAAAGTGGCGTGGCGGTAGAAAAGTGAGTGGATGGGGTTTATTTTTCTTTTCTTTTATTGATGGTGATTCCCGTAGGATTAGGTTATGAGGCGGCCCGGCCCAAATTGATAACTTCTTCTGGTCTTTTTCTGGACTTTGGGCCTCTCAATCCTCTCACTTGTGATTATTTTAAGAGTGCTCATGCCGATGACTTCATTAATAATACAATCTAAAGTGCTATAATATAATGGGATGGAACAATTAATGGTTTATCTTAAAATCATAATAATAATAATAATTTTAATAATATATTCAAGTAATGTTGAAAATTCTAAAAATAAAATTTATACGAATGTTGTTGGATATCTAGCCTTTCGAATTTCATATAGTTTGACTGTTGTTTGGTGATGTTAAGAGCTGTTAATTCAAACAGTTTAATAATTCAAATAACTTAATAATTGGTAAAACATGCACCTATTCTCATTTCATTATAAAGAGCATGGTTATAATATCAGATTTTAAATTTTAACTTTATCTTTTATGATTGTAAATCATCAAATAGATTTAGAAATAGCATAATGTATACTATCTTTCTAGAAGGTTTCATTGTGATCAGAAATAAACGAGTTAAAAATGATCATATATCTTCAGTGTTTTCTTCAAGCTTAGCTATCAAGCAACAGAGCCTCCAATTTGCAAAAATATACATATATAGGATACTTATAAACACAGAATATTTTAAAAACATGTATGCCCCTATAAAAATAAATATTAAAAAACAATCAAATAACTATTTCTACTCACATGCAGTTAGGCAATGATAAAGTACAATATACAGTAATTAACTATGAATAAACCTTTACTCATTATTAATATTCTAACAAGCAACATAAGTCCAGCTTAGAAGGATATGATATTGTTCAGGATAACATAATTTGAACTCACAAAGTAAATAGATTTTTTACCTTTTCTTTTAGTTAAGCACTGAACTTTTTTATGTCATCCATGTGCTGATCTCTCTTAGCTGAAATTGTATTTTCTAAATTGCGAATTATCTTCTCTTTTGCAACTAATAAGGAGTTCTCTAATGTGCTTGTGATTCCAAATTATAACTGTTACAAATTTTTTGAAAATGAATGATGATCAATTGATCTCATTCACTCCATGTAGATGTTGAGATTTGTAGTTGTTTCAAGGGTCTATTGGTAAATAGGTATTAGAGAATAGACTAGGGACTTATTTGTAGATTGTAAGGCCTATATAAACCCAAGAGAGGTTAATCAATAAAGTATCACTTTTTAGTAAATAATTTCTATTTGGTATCAGAGCCGAAACCCTAACCCTAGCCACCTATCACCCGCTACAGTAGCCGCCACTACAGTAACTCCGCCTCCGCCGCTACAATAACACGAGAATATAACCAAGTAACACGTAATGTTTTTCATGTTTCCACCTGTACTAACAAACTGCACTGAAAACTGTCAAAAATGCCTGCACATCTTAAAGAGTTTTGTGATAATATTTGTAAAATTGGCCCAACTAGTAAAATAATCTTGGCATAATCCCATCCAAAACAAAATTGGTGAGCATGGGGGCACAATAGGACAGATGAGCTACACTTTCACTTGCAGCACAAAAAGAGAGAAAAAAACAGGACCTGACAAGCCCCTTTGTATTAATTTATCCCTGGTCAAGCTGTTGTTCCTATGTAATAATCCAATGAATGTTCTAATTTTGGGTGGCAAATTTAAATGCCATATGATAATTGGATATTGCACTTTGACCCCTCTAAACAGGAGCCACTCTTAGAGGGATTCCCCTTTAATTTCCAATCTCCAGTGAAGAAAATCTTCCTCATATGATTTCATAGCAGTGTGCCCTAAAATCCTTTGTAATTCATGTCATGTTAGAAATAAAACCCCCGAGAGTTAGTCTAGTGAAAATAACAGCAACACTTTAGATTCCACTGCTTCATGTAATGAAATCTGCGAATAAGAGCAAATCTGGAGCAAGTAAGGATATGTGGAAGATAAAACACATCCTTGATACCAGTTGTCAATCCACAATTTTATTGAGTGACAATTACCGACTTAATAAGAAAATCAACATTCCTACTAATATTTTTTATATTTAAAATATCTATCCCAATCATATCCTTTAGACTAAAGTTGTGGGTGGTAGTTTTGCTGCAACCAGTACAAGGGCTATCTATTCTGTTTACTGCAAGAACTAATGTTCACACGTGGTTTGTTTGGCAAAGAGGGGCAGCTAGAACTGGAAAATATACTTTTATTGGACTCAATTTTAATTTATTAACTGCAAGAACATAAGATTTTAATTTATTTACTGCAAGAACACAAGTTCCCTGCCATTTCTTGGCAAACATTCCCTTCAGTCAGCCGCGACTAAGCCCTAAGGTAATTTATAAAGATAAGATATTCTAATCAGTATTTGCTCTAATATTGGTAATGCTTGGTTATTATTGTATAGGAAATTTAGAATGTTTTCGTTATACACTGTTTTAGTCTAAAAATACGGCAATAACGCAGATCCAACACAAATGGATTAATCGTGACATTTATTCTACTATAAAAATAATGCAACACAATACATAAAAAATATATATATACACTTCAAACATATAAAATTGTCACTGACCCACCTTTATGAATAACACAAATGTACATAACAATAATGAAATGAAATAAAACAAGATATATTTAAGTGAGGAGAGTAGTAATTAAATAAATGAAAGCCTTTCTTTGTGCTAATTCAGCCCTCTCGGATCAAAGCCTTCATTTATATTAATTCAATTAAAGGCTATACGTTGAAATGAGTCATATGGGCCCGCTCGGTTCAAGATGGGTCTAATCATGATCTACCAATTTCTATTACTATATATCTTGAGCCTGTTAACAAACCTGCAACCCATTTATATCAATTTATGCCATTTGTTTTATTTAGGCCCGTTAAGCCTTCAACCCATTTAGTGCGCGGATGTAACGGTGATTATATATTTTAGACGAGCTGCACGCTGAAACCAATCTAACAATAAATCATGAGTTTAAATGTCCATAACAATGCTTATCAATGTAAATAAAAGAAAATTGATCCCTCATTGCTAAGATTGCTCCTTGAGCGATATATCAGGCCCGAATGGCTCCTTGAAGTTAATTAGTCGGCAAGATTTGTTGCACAAACATCAAGAAAAAAATAAATAAATAAATAAATGTAAAGATAAATCTAAGTCGTAAATATAAATTTGTCATGCTCCTCAAATCATAAAAAAATAAAATAAATAACAAAACACTTCATCATAACGGTACAAAGAAATTATGTTATAATAATCATCATGGAATTGAAGCCCATAGTCAACATGAATTTCTCATTGACCGAAATCAATCTCTCAAGATAAATTCTGCACGGAGTATTATTTTAAGATTTAAAGGCCTTAACGGTACTTATCACCATACACAATTCTAACACCGTTAACAAAAAAAAGAAAAAAACTGAAGCATGCCCACCGCCATTGCTATAACGGTGTAATCCAATATAATGATGTATATGATTATAACAATGATTGCGAAATATTGGAGACTTAAAAGAGCCGCACACCTGGCTGAATTAATTTGAGAAGCATAATCTTTGGCAGCGAAAGCGCCTTCCTCCTGTGCTATAAAAGAATGACCAGGGAATACAGAAAACACAGAGAGACTGAGAGAAAGAATCAAACTATACACAAATTACAATAGATATTGAGTGCAGAGATAAAAAAAAAAGTGAGTTAATTGAGTGAAAAGAATACACAAGGAGATATATCAGTTTCCCTCGCCGAACAAGAAAGAAAGGTAAAGAAAAAAAGAAAAGAAAGATTTTGCAATATTCATGAGTTGAATACTTCGATCCTTAACTCTCTTATCCCTCTCTTTTACTTAGATTTTATAAACAATAAAAAAAAAATCGATTTAAAGCGAAGGCCACAACACGTTTGAAATAATTCACCGCCACTTCCGGACTCGAAGCACTCGGTGCGCGTAGGGTGCCGGTTGGGCAAAAATTACACAAACACTCGCTACTATCGGACTCGAAGCACTTGGTGCGTGTAGGGTGCCGGTGGGGTGATTCAATGGGCTCGAAACACTCGGTGGAGTAGAGCGCCAACAAAAAAAAGGATCCGAAGCACTCGGTGCGTGTAGGATGCCATAATCATGCTAATGACGAGTACGAATTAGACAGAAATGCTGTCGAAATTCCCTCTTAATTAGACATGAAAATAATACTCAAATAAATCAAATTGAGACCGAGATGCTGCTGAAATTTCAAAAGAATAAAAAAAGAAGTGTGCGGCTTTATTGTACAAGAGATGTTGGAATTATGACAAAACAAAGGTTACTGGAGTATATTAATTGAACCATATGAATTCACATATCAAAAGTTGTTTTCACCGTTGAGTCACCGTAAAGAAATAGTGCAACTATCTATGCCAACTAATGGTTCATATAAATTTACGTGTGAACTTGGAGATAAAGCAAGTCAAAAGAAAAATAAAAATCAAGACCCTTTGTCATGATCAATCTAAGATAAAGAAATGAATTCCCTTTTCTACAGTGCTCTGCATAACAGAAAGTGATATAAGAAAACATGGAAATAGATGCATATGATTTAAGCACATGATTGATTTTATCTTACGTTGAAAACAAACCTGAATCAACATCAAGTTCATTTTGACGATCTTCATACATATAAAATATGCCAAAGTGACTAGAACATTAAAGGAGTTCCTTCTTGCTCGATCATAAACAGAGTGAGTTTATCCCTGCAGACCTAAGCCTATCACACTCACCTATATCCGCACCTGAACATAAAAAAATAAATCCGAGGCAAACCCATATCCAAAGACTCAAGTAATTCAAATTCAAGACAAACCCGATCGAACCCAAATCGACATCCAAGACCAAACTAAAAAAAAAATGAGTCCATATTGAAGACTTTAGTAACTAAAGTCCAAGGCACCTAATCTAAATAAGCCCAAAATTAAAACGTGATTTCAAGTCAATACAAAGCTCGTACCAAATCTAAAATTCATACAACTCCCAAATCAAAACCAAGACCAAACCAAACCGAACATATCCAAATAAACCAAATAAATCAAATAAACCAACAAACTCAAAGCGAACCGAAGAGCCGCAATCAAGCCCAAGTCGAACCCAAGACCAACCCAAAAATCAAACCAAATTCAAATCGAATTCAAGCAAAAATCAAGTCTAAATCCGAACGAGCCAAAACATAAACCAAACACAAATGAACCCAATTCATCAAAGTAGACTCAAACCAAAACCAAAGGCTTCCATGCCACCTTAAAACAAAGGCTTCCACGCCACTCAAACCCAAAATAAAGGCTTCCACGCCAACCAAAACCAAAGGCTTCCACGCCAACCCAAATAAAGGCTTCCACGCCACTCAAGCCAAGGCTTCTACGCCAACCCAAACCAAAGGCTTCCACGCCAACCCAAATAAAGGCTTCCACGCCAACCAAAACCAAAGGCTTCCATGCCACCTCAAATACAAATGCTTCCACGCCAAGTCAAATAAAGGCTCCCACGCCAACCAAAACCAAAGGCTCCCATGCCAACCCAAATCAAAGGCTCCCACGCCACCTCAAACTAAAGGCTTCTGCGCCACCCAAATTCAAAGGCTCCCATGCCACCCCAACAAATACATAAGTTCAGCTAAAGCCCTTGCATGTAATAGGCACCCCAAGGGAAGGAAAACCCTACGGACACCACGGGCATATGATACGCCCTTGTCTAAACCCTCTACGCCAGTCCGACCCGTAGGCTGTCGAAGTGTTTCAGGCACCCACTCACGTAGTTCGGTGTCGCCCATAACATATATGTTCAGCTAAAGCCCTTGCATGAAACAGGCACCCCAAACAAAAGCCCTAGAAAACCCTAGGCACCCTCAAATCAGCTAAAGCCCTTGCATGAAACAGGCACCCCAAACAAAAGCCCTAGAAAACCCTAGGCACCCTCAAATCAGCTAAAGCCCTTGCATGAAACAGGCACCCCAAACAAAAGCCCTAGAAAACCCTAGGCACCCTCAAACCAGCTAAAGCCCTTGCATGTAATAGGCAACCCCAAATTAAACAAAAGCCCTAGTAAATACTAGGCATACACTGTTAGTATGCCCCTCGAGGGTTGAATCAGTACTACCCCTCTGATTCAGTATCGCCCTCTCTTCTTGATTGCACTTCATATACCCTACCCTAAACATGTCATTTCGTCTAGCCCCTTAATCGGAGGTTCCTGGGTACTATCCAGGGTAATTAACGGCAGGGGCTTGCGCCTGTCGGAAGGAAAAGAATCCCCACAATCAAACAATAAGCTTCTTCCCCTTTACCTATTCAAGGGAGGGAGTGTATCTGCAGAGACGTTCGCGCCGGTCTATACCAAAATAACAGGCCGACAAAAATGCCTCAACATACACGAGTCTTTTAGGTAAACCATCCAAGAAACCGCAATACTCAACAGTTTGACATTCATAAAAGCACAACATGAATGAGAAAAGATGACGATTAAGTTTCAGTCGAGAGATGGGAGTTGTGACTAATGAAGATAAGTATAGTATAGATGAAATTTAAGCACTAAATCTAAACAAAATCAATGGTTGATAACCATTTTACTAATCATTACAAAGTGACGATTAAATAAAAAGAATAGAAAAGGAAATCAGAAAATCTAACCCGGTGAAATCTAAAATGCAGTATGTAAGCCCGCATGAAAGTCAACTTGAGATACTCTTAAAACTATTCAACACCCCACCATTTTCCCAGCAGAACTGTCAGCATATACTCAGTGGAGATCAGGAATAGCATGTTCATATGGCAGAACAAAGTAACTTCTCCACAAACTTGTCATCACTTGGCTTTCACTTGCCTGTTCCTTAAACAGCAATGTGGTTTATCTCCTCATAAAATTTCCCGATGAACGAGCAACAAGTTCCTCAACCCTCTCGACTACTGTTTTGAAAACATGAGGTCTAGCAGAGATCAATCTAAGATTTGACTTAATCAGCCGGAAAACTTGATGATGAGATAAACCACATTGCTGTTTAAGGTAAGACAACCTGGGCAAGATAACCTTTTCGAAGCTGCTACTGATAAGCGCACCCTCCCACGTTTTGAGTACCACATAAAGATTCTCTACCGATCCAAGGACCCCTATCCAGAAGTCAATCTTTGACACAAAATTGAACTGAAACAGATTAGGGCTGCCGGAAGCTCGGAAATGGTACCTGGGACTTGAGGCGCTGGATATATTTGGAAGCTTTGAGCTCCTCGTCCAGGGAAAGACCGCAGGATTGGACGAGGTACTCTACAGCGAAGTGAGGATTTGGGGGCAATGCTTGAGTGGAAGCGTAGGAGGAGGCGAATGGTGTGCTCCGATGAGGGGAAGCATTGGATTCAATTTCTATTCTATGGGCTTTGGGTTGGGCCCTTTAAAGGGAAGAAGAGGGCTTACGATGCCCACAGACCGATGAAACTATTGTTAAAACATAGGAGGGATTCATTGACTGTACCTTTTAACAATAGTTTCATCGGTCTGTTAATGCCGAAGAATGTCCTTCTGTTTCTCCCGCGCCAGATTGCCCACGCACCCGCAGCTCAAGCCATGTCCCAAAGCTGCTTGTATTCGTTGTGTAAGGTTCTCCTGTGATCGGGCCATATCTCTCTAATGCTCTGCTAATTGGCCAGCACCTCTTGCGTGAGGATTCTATTCTGCAACAACAACCAACTGAAAATCTTAACCTGAATCTCCGACACGCTCCCAATCAGAGACTGCCACGTGGCATCCGGTGATTAGAAGATTTCCGAAGACAAAGATAGTGGGAAGCAGTGTGTTTTCTCGTGTTAAATCTCAGTCGTTGATCTTGAGCCAACAGATGGATTTAAACTAATAAATAAGCAAAATTTAAAAAAAAAAAAGGACATCGAAACACGTCTTACTTAACCGTGCCGATAAACGTAATGTGTTCATCTCCAATACTATGCAACAAGACGAGACACAACATGTATTCCGAACACGTCTAAACACGATACGCCGGAACAAGACATGACACAGTTTTGATACACCAAGTGAGATGCAAATAGATGGAGAGGCGACACTGTGACAGACAGTAGTGAGGTCAAAAAAATTGTCAAGAAGGGACAAGTTAATTATGAAATTAACATGATAATATCTCATGCAAATTATTGTCTCAAAAAGGACTCTTTAATTTGCTTGATATTTTGTAAAATCCACATGATATGCATGATGCACATCCATTGATGAGCAGACTTAAACATGAAATGCTCTCTTTACCCTTGTTATTTCCCTCTGAGAGGTTATTTAAATTCGATCATTAACACTAACAAGGAAAAAAGCTTAACGTAATGATCATACCCAAGGCAGAAAAATGAGTGGACAAGATGTAACTCATTTGTTAATTCTCAAGAATTATTCATTTAAAATAAAAAGTTTGTTTGGGTATCAGTATTTAAAGATGTCAATTCAAAAGCCTTCATCTTATTATGCCTCAATCCGTCGGTCATACTTTCATTTCCAATTTACCAGTATAAGTACCTTTGTTTGAGAACAAGTATCCTCTCCATTACTGTAAAAGATTCCCTTCACTTTACAGATTGAGATTAACTCTCAGCCGCTTTGAGATTCGGGCTAGCACAAGGGCAGTATTATTGGGCTTTGAGATTCGTGCCAAGTTAAAAAGAACAGTCCAGATCCAATAATTGTAAAAGATTCCCTATTACGGTACCGGGGAGGATGTGAATTCTTTGTTTGACGGGGTTATGCTTAACAAAAAGTACCAAAAAATAAAAAAGACAGTAAAAGGACTATGAAACAAGCTCATTCGAGAACCACTAGGCCTTGACAGAAGAGAGACAAAGGACTATAAAATCACGCGAAGATTTGTTAGTCATAAACACAGCCTCCCATCTAGTAGATCCGGCTCAAAACCAAACTGTGGTTGAGGCAGTTTAAAGATGAAAAAAGTGGGCCTAAGAAAAAGAAAAAATAATTATCATTAAGAAATTATAAGCTATGCTAAATAGTTTCTCGTTTCAGAAAAAAAAAAAAATTGTTCTCAACAGGTAATAACACAACCACAAAATTGCTTATATTATTGAAGTCTTCCTGACAACATAGTAATGTTTTGCCTGACAAGAAAATTATTACAATGCATGTACTACTATATTCCAGCAAGAATACACTAGGATACAATATAGCTCTGTGGTACTAGCACACTGAGGTAACTGGGCTCCTGTGGCATAAAACATTGTGGTAATTGTTCCCTGTTTAATATGATTAATAAATGGGGAATTTGGGATCGATCTCCTGTGCCCAAGACTCCAATCCCCCGATTATATCCTTGGCTGAGAAGAAACCCTTTTGGTGCAGAAGCTGCACTGCTGTCTGTGAGGTGTTTCCTCTTCGGCAAATCACGTACAAAGAAGAGTCATTCAACATCGAGCCAAGTTTTGGTAGCTCCTTTTCTAAATCAGTGAGGGGGATGTTCACCGAATTAGGGAGTGAAGTTATCTTGAACTGGTGCACGGGCCTCACATCCAGTAGCGTATGCCGCTCACTCTTGTCGAGCACTTCTTTGTATTCTTTAATTGTGATTCGAGCACTTTCAGGAAGTAAACTTAACTTAGGACGAGTCTGCAAAAAAAAAGGAAGAGACATTTCTAAGAAGTAGATTTGGTCATAGGATTAGGAATATGGTTAGTTTGGAAACTTCAGTAAACTAAGGCTTTAAGATAGGTCAAATAATATTTCATCTATAAACTCTTTTAATTCCAAATTTAGTAATGCAAAGATAAACAAAGACACTTCACCCAACTTAACTAGAACTTTTCTGTTTCAGAAGTTATTAAGGAGATATTATACTCGAGTCTTTAAAATATAGCATTTACGGATCAAATAGGCCAAGGGGATTACCCGATCTGACATTGGAGACTGAGTGAAGTTCTCATAATCAAATCTTTCAAACTCCTCTTTGGTGAAAGATGAATTTTCCCCACATATAGTGCATGCAGATGACCTTCCCCGAAGTTTTACCTGCAGGTGACAACAAGCAATGCTCTGAAGCCTCAACTATAAGTGCATAAAATGCAACTATGATAGATTTATACAATTTTGTGCTGTTACTTAACCAAGGATTACATAATTGAATGGGTTCAGTTCTGGTAATTGAAAAAATTGTGTTTTAAGTGATCAAAATTTAAATTTGTATTTAGCTTGACATAAATGTAGATAAGCCTAAGCCTCAGTAGCCTCAAATATGCAAAGATCATAGCAGTTGTCATCTGGCATAAAAACTGGTATAAATACCATTCCACACGATCAGAATAGTCTCAACAATGGCCTCAATACAAATCATGTATGGTAATTTCTTGATTACAATGGGCAGCCTTCAAACATACCAAGCCAAGCACATATGTCAAATGAATGAAGTAATAAAAAATCGCTACAAATATATTAAGATGGTAATGAGTCAAATGTAGAAACTAAAAAGTAATCAACAGTGCACTGACGTACAATCCTGATACGAGCAGAGAGAGCATCAAAGAGAAGCATTCTCCCAGAAAGGGGTTCACCGACATCAGCAGCTATTTTTATTGCCTCTAGAGCTTGCATGCAACCTATCACTCCAGGCACTGTACCATGAAAAATGTGTTGTACTGCGATTGAGCAACTAATAATAGTATAAAAGACCAACAAATCTTCATAAGAACATCGATTAGCAGTAGCATTATTTAAATTGATTTAGAAATTGCAATATCAGGTATCTGGTGTGTATAAACAGGACATATCTTTTCTATAAGGGAGTTTTGGGTTCCTTTTCTGCTCTTACCAGTTTGCAGCTCTAGTTTGTTTTGCTTTTGTGGTTCTGTGTATCTTAGCAGATTGTGTTGTGTGTGTGTGTGTGGGGTTTGGGGGGGTATGATTGTACCACTTTTGCTCAGAAAAAGAATTGTAACTGTTTTTAGTGTTAGGTTTTACCAAGCCCCAAACACAATGTGAGGACAGAAACTGGTCAAAACTTGTTATAATTTTCATTCCAGTCCTTTTTTCTTCCCTTTTGCTACAGCAATCCTATTAGGTGTGGAACCACATCCCTATTTATACAGTGTTTGACCTGCTTGTACCACTTTTGCTCAGAAAAAGAAATGTAACTGTTTTTAGTGTTAGGTTTTACCAAGCCGTAAACACATTGTGAGGACAGAAACTAGTCAAAACTTGTTATAATTTTCATTCCAGTCCTTTTTTCTTCCCTTTTGCTACAGCAATCCTATTAGGTGTGGAACCACATCCCTATTTATACAGTGTTTGACTTGAATATGATTCTCTTTACTTTTAATGTGAAAGGAACCAGTTCTACTTTAAAGACAAGAAAAAGAATCTTTTTATGGCCTTCGTAGAAGACTGAGTTAAACAAAGCATTAGTGGCATACCAACACCAAGGACTCCACTATCAGAGCACCTCTGACAAGCAGCAGATGGTGGTGGGGTCGGGAAAAGACACCTGTAGCATGGGCTTCCCTTGTGATTATAAACCGTCAACTGCATATCCATGTCATATCATTTAAACACCAAGTTGAAGAATAAAGAATATAAATATGTTTAAGTGGCATTAATATATTTATTAACAAAAGACAAAAGCGCCCACCTGTCCTTCCAAGCCTAGAGCAGCACCAGACACAAGAGGCTAAAAGAAAAGTAAGATGTTAATTCTTTTGAAGTGCAGTAATTACGATAAATACTTTTGGCAAGTAGGGAAATCAGCTTTAGATACTTCTAATAAATGGAGATGAAAGAACAAAAAAAGAAAGAAAAAGGCATGCTGAAAAAATGATCATAAATTCATTCGCAACCTAGAAACACTAGTACCTTTTGAAGCACAACACAACAGTCACTTATCATGTATCGGCTTGGGAGATTGTCAGTTGCATCCACAACAACATCATATCTTTGATCATTCAATTTAGTCTTGGAAAAATGTATAAGCATGTTCCTCAATAGAAAGAAAGAAAACTAAAACTTTGAAAGGATACTGATTCACAATTTTGAGAGCATTTGATGGATGCAATAACCCCTGGTGCTCTACTACCTTGACAGAAGAGTTAATCCTGAGTAAGAGAGTCAAAATGTCAATGTACTACAAATCAATTTACTAAATAAAAAATGGAAACCAAGAGGAATAGGGTAAGTACATACGCATGACAAGCAGCAGCAGCCGACTGAACTTTTGGTTTGCCAACATATGCTTCGGTATGGATAATCTAAAAAAAGATTCATGAAACCAAAATTTTAATTAAAAACCACACGGTTTGGATATATGTTTAGTTAACAAAACAAAAGGAGGCAGAATGTTTAGCTAAGCTTATTAATGGCTGATATCTAGTGGCCAAAAAATTAATATATAAACAGATTAAAAGTTGAATACTGCTAAATTTTTAGGTTTGGTTAACTAATGATTCATGACCACAGATCCAAAGTATTGCAGGCTAGTACAAATCTGTAAATCAATAGAAAACTTAGTACTTTTGGACTCCACGTTAGTTCTATAAGTAGAAAAGTTGATCGAAGGGGGCTTACATATGCTGAAAAGTTTATCATTGCAACAGATATTTCTAAAAAATTCCACCTATTTTCTGTCTTTGGATAAACAATAATTATTCTGTCAGTCTCTGTAGAGTTCCAGAACAGCAGAAAACTGGGATACAACCAGATGTAGCATTGCGAAGAAAGAAGTCGACTAAGAAAAATTATTAGCATGAGATTCGAAAAGGAAAACCTGACGATGTAGGTTATTGAGCTCAACAGTATCACCATCAACAATACCTATGCAACCTATAAAAAACAAAAGAAACACAAAATTAGATATAATAAAAATGATCTACATGTTCATTGGTTGCAATTAATGCTGTACCTATCATGAACTCTCAAGATGAAGGAGACATCAACAAGGGAATAATATTGACAAAATAAAGAGAAAGGAGACTTATATTATTTAAGCTACAAGAAAAGATGTATACAGAACAATTAAAAGAAAATGATTTATAAAAGGAGGGGTACTTTCATTCATATCACAAAGAACACCAAAAACAACATGCATGTGCATGCAAAACAACCAATGTCATTTATGCCTCTTTAAACATGGATAATATCACAAAACAAATAAAAATAAGGACAATGTTTATCGCTCTTCCCATTAATAAAGACAGATGTTAACAAACAAGGCTAGTTTGAGCATATTTTAATATGAAGGAGGGGAGCAGAAAGCTGCTCTCTTACAATGTTTCCCCTGTGTAGAAATATTAAGTCTACATTTTGTAGCTAGAACAGAGTTAAACAGCTTCAAGTGGCAGATCAAATATAATAGCAAAGGAAAAAAAAACATACCAACCCCACATGATGCAAGATACATGGCAACAGGAGATCCGAGGCCACCTGCACCAATTACCAAGACCCTCGATTGAGAGAGCTTGCGTTGTCCTATTAGTAGATATATAAAGTATCATTCTCAATCTAAAGAGGAATAAATGAAGGTCCCTTAAAAAAGTAAAGTGAAAAGTTAGAACTTGCTTCAGTACGTAGAATTTGTGAATCCAATCATTACAATGCATGTGCAGATACCTATATGCAGGGGCGGATCTAGGCAAATTGTTAGGGTGGTTAAGCCACCCCTATAATTTTAAATTTTTAATTATGTATATTGAAATTTAATTGAATTTTTTTTTTTAGAATTTTTTATATAGTCTACCCCCCCCCGTAGAATATCAAATGTTTACTTGTAGTCTAGTGGTTGGAGCTCTATTTTGTGGTTGAGGTGACTTGGGTTCAAATCCCACCCACCACATTGTACATTCAGCAGCCCCCCCCCCCCCCCCCCCCCCCCCCCCCCCCCCACCCGCCCCTGCCTATATGGTCCTGGTAGGTCTCACGTCTTGCACATCCACATTACTGATATATTCTGGCTAGTATGGATATGTAGCAGCATAGTCTTGACTTAATTTAACTTTGGTTGCAGACATGGGATTAAGAGAACTTAAAATTGATCATTATGTTTTTCTCTATTTTTGAGAAGAATTGTATGCAAAATTTAAAGAATCCAGCAATACATGGATAAATAAATGACAATAACAGTAGGTACATTACCTTGATGGTATACTGGTATTCTGTAATGCAATGACTTCACATAAAAATATATCGGGCTAAAATTGGAATTATGACTAATTACCAGTCACTAATATTAATATAAAAAAGAAAATACATAAATGGAACTATTTTTAGAGGAATGGCAGGCGAAGGTCTATTACAATATTATATTACTAATAATGTCTTTTCTTCTTTTCCAGTACATTCCATTTGTGAAAAAAAAAAAATTAGAAAATTAGGGGATGAAAAGACGAGAAGTAACCTTCTACTCCAAAATCGGGGAGGAGGAGTTGGCGGCTATACCGGTAAATCATCTCAGCGCTCAATGCGTTAGCTGAGGAACCATTCGCACAAAATGTTGAACCATCAGTGATAGAACAACTGGAATTTTCCTCGATTTTGGCAACTGGAGAAGAAGATGTGCTAGTGTGAAGTTGCGACTCAAGCGCGCTGATTCGGTTCTCCAACTGCTCCTTCTCCAACTTTAACCTCTGTATCTCTCCATGGATCCAATCCGACGTGGCACCATCCGTTCTAATTACTTGCGCCGCCATCTGATAGCGAGAGAGATAGAGACGCCGCGAGGAAGTGGGAAAAAGGTCCGGCGGAATTCATAAAGTAGCCTGGAGTGAATTATTAAAGTAGCGTTGGACGAATTCATATCGGTAATAGAATATTTCTCAGTTTAGATCCCGACCGTTCGATCAGAATCCGGACGCTACTTTATGAAATTGAAGAGCCCTCCTCGGATCGAATTGAACCGATTCTAATCGGATGGTCCGCATCTAAATACAAAATTCACTAGTTGTTGAGAAAAAGGATGGAAATATGGAGAACAGCTTGGGTCCGATGGGTTTATAGACCGTCCGATTCACTTTAAGATTCGCGCGCACGAAAAGCAGACGCGAAAGTTGCAGCCGCGAATCTTAAAGCAGATCAGACGGTCATCAGACCCACCGAACCCGCTTTGAGTCCGATGGGCATCGGACCCAAATTGAACCCGGAAATATGGAATGGAAGAGGTGGGATCGGATCTTCCAAGTCGGACCCATTTTGGGCTCTCGGTTGCCGTTTCAACTTTCAACGTGGAATGGATGAGAATTAAATTTCTAACAGAATCAAATCATCTCCGTTTATAATATGGCCCATTTCTTTCTTCATAATTTCATATATAATTCAAGGGATTATGCATTCTTTTAATAATTATTTTCAGAAATTCCACTTCATGTTCATCGGACCAAATTCCTGATTACACATCTAGAATATTATAAAAAAAAATTCTCATAGAGAATCTGCACCATCAATCCACCGTTGGTACGCTTCTAATGTTTCACGAGGCATGGACTCAAAAGGTGTATGACCACCTCCCTATAAATGAACAATACCTTTCTGTAAAAACCTATACTTGAAATTATGCATATATATATATTTTTTTTTAAATTATAAAATAACATCTTACCCGTAATGTAGCAAATAGAAGGTTGTTTGTGAACCGTACAGCATATCTGACAATATTGGCAATATGGTATTTTGTCCTTGTAGGAAAAGTAACAAAAGAAAAATCTAGATTGAATTACAGAAGGGCAAGGGCAGTACCCAGCTATTTGATCTCCCACAAACCATGGATGCCATTTTTCAATTTCAGTGTAATTCAATGATTTGATCCAGTCAAGCGTGGCTATATATGGCATCCTCATGTCATGATCTCCACTGCATTAAGAGAATTAATTTTCATTATTTTCTCACCAATACATATAATTTATACCATATATACCTTTTGGGCAAAATTAAGATTACTCTTTTAGTTTCCAACAAAACAAAGCTCCATATTAATATTTAGAGTGAATAAGCAAATGATAATAAAAAAATTTCATTCAAAAAAAATATTTCAAAAATAAAGAGAGAAAAACAATATCACAAATGTGTTCAAAATTTATACTTAATATGTAATATTAAGTATATCATTTTTTGGTGTGTACCAGTTTCAAGTGTCTTAACAGAAAGAAAGAAAGATGAACTAATTTCAAGTGTCTTGAACAAAGTTCTAAATAGTGATTATAGCGCTATAGCTTTTAAGGTCCGAAAAAGCTATAGCGCAACCATAGCTAGCTATTTAGAATCATTATAAAGGAAAAGCAGTTAATAGCGTTATAGCTTTTGATGTCCGAAAAAGCTATAGCTAGCTATTTAGAACCATGGTCTTGAATCAAGAAAAGCAGATAACTCAATTAAGAAAATGTTTGAAACTTCTTATAATTAATTACTTGTAGAAGAAGGTCCTGTATCCTTTTGATGTGAGATTGAGATGGTAAGGGGTTAAATTGAAAATGTTTCTGCTATATTTGATTCTCTTGGAGCATCGCTCAAATGGTCCAGTTATTTCTTCCTACAAAATTTTGTTTAAAAAAACATAATTATAACTCATAATTAAAATACACTTTTTTTTTCTCTTCATAAAAATAAAAATCTCTGGCAAAACCTATTTAGATTAACAAAATTCTCATGTATAAATAATTCACAAAGATATGTCTGAAAATATCACAAGTTATATTTGTTCAAACATTCTATTGAAAGAGTAGAACTAGGGTGTTCTTAAGTTCACCACGTTCCTTTATTGGATTGGTTTCAAACGACGAATCTGAATCGTTGAAATCCTTCTACCTTACGAGTGATCCGTCTACATGCGAAAATTTTAAATTTAGGAATTAATTTTGTATAGAGTCAAGTAGTCAAAAAACGTTCAAAAAATAAATGTATTAAAATTAATTTATAAACCTTCTAATTTTGATCACTTGACTGTATACTAAATTAATTCGAAAGTTTAAAATTTTCACATGTAGACGCATCACTTGTAAGGTAGATGAATTTCAACGGTTCTAATTTTAGAGTTACTCTAGTTCTACTCCTATTGAAATTCTTCTTTAGAGCTAAATAATAAGCAGAAAACATTCAAAATAATCCAAATTTTGTCTGAAAAAAATACAAACCGGCATTGCATGTAACAATTCCCGTGCTGTTCTTGTATCAAAAAGCCTACGTGGATTTATTTCATAGTCCTGCAATAGCAATTATATACATAATTTTTTTTCTCAAGGGAGCTGAAATTAAAAACCTTTGGTATACAATAAACGGAATGGACTCTCCTGCCAGGGTCCTGCTTTTCCGATCCCAACCATTCAAATTCGTTGAGATTTGTGCATGAAAAAGTTTCTTTATCGAGATACGTGAATGAAATTTTTGAATGGTTGGGATCGGAAAAGCAGGATCCTGCTTTTCTCTAAGAAAAGCAGCAGATCGGATTCACAATAAACAATCAAGTTTTTATTGTTATTTACCAATTGTTTTAGCATAATTAATTAATTTGGTATCTTGGAATGATAATCTGTAATTAATGCAACTGGGGAAGTAACTTACATGACAGTACATGTCGTACTCTGATTCTCCATGAAGGCTCTGGATACTATCCATTGAGTCGTATTGAGCATCTTCCATTGAAAGCCCCATTTTAAAATAACATGGCAAACAAAGTACATGATATTCGTAAATTCCTTTAATGAACTGCATTTACAGAGAGACATAGTTAGAAAGAAAATTTTCTAGATGAGATTTTTAAACATATATAATTATTGAAAATAACAGAACTAAAAATGATAAAAGCCAGGAATTCTTGGCACCTGTTAGTCTCTCTTGCTATCATAGAGTTGGGCTACGGTGCTTCGCGAAGTAAAGTGAGTGTTTTACTTCACACTCATATTTTGCGATTTTAAAGTTTAAAATGTGTTCAAATTGATCTCCATTTTAAATTGTGCTTGGAGACCAAATTTTACATTTTTTGGAAATTTTTTACTATTTCTTTAGAATTTTTGAAAATTGTTGTTTTTGATGGTCCAGGATTTTTTGAAAAACAGCGATTTTCAAAAATTCTAAAAAAAATAGTAAACAATTTCAAAAAAATGTAAAATTTGGTCTTCAAGCACAATTTAATATGGAGATCAACTTGAACGGTTCTGATCGACGTTTGAAGTTTCAAATTGAAGATATAGACGTGAAGTAAAATACTCGTTTTACTTCGCGAAGTACCGTAGCCCAACTCTCTATATATATATATACGCGCGCGACTACTTACCCCGCGAAAAATTTCCATATTCCTTTTGCAATCTGGGTGTTCATTATTCCAATATAAGCTGCCACAGGATGTAGCCAAATCCTACATACAGTGATTTAAAAACAATTAATGTTGAGTTCCTCCTGTTCAAGGCATCCATCCGAATATAATTAATTAATTAATTAAAAGTCTGAGAGTACATTGTACTGTTCATCTGATATGAATCCCATTCTGTATGCAAATGGCACAACATAATTGTTCTCGAAATGGATATCGATTGCTCCATTGCCTAGAGAGTATCCCTGATCAGAAAAGAAATGAAAATAAAAATCAGAGTTTAATTACTGATTAAAGACTAAATAGAGTTCTCACCTCTAAACCAACCATGCAAATAGTAATATCAGCGAAAAATGTGATAGGGTGACTTAATTTGATTAAGTCAAATGATTTAGTAGCTTGAGATTAATAAATTAAAGATCATTGGCAAGCTGGTGTGAGATGAGCTTCTCTGATCTTCAAATAAAACATTCACCTAGTTGCAGGGGCGAAGCCAGACTTTCAAGCTATGGAGGTCAGATGTCAATAGAGGTCAATTATATAAAATTTTCATACTGCGAATGGGTATCAATTTTACACTATCCATAGCATTTTACTCTATACTATATAGAAAATCACTTGAGAGTAGGTCCGATGGGCATCGGACCTACTTTGGTTCGATGGGTTTAATCACCGTGATTTGCTTTAAGATTCGTGCAGAACGCTTTAAACTTCGTGCGTGTCTGTTTCAATTTTCGTGCGCACAAATCTTAAATTAGATCGGACGGTCATCATGCTCGTTGAACCTAAAAGTAGGTCCGATGGGCATCGGTACTCCGTTCTCATAGAAAATAAGACACAAATATTTTTTTTTTAAAAATAAATGGGGGTCAATTGACCCATAATAAAAAAAAAAGATGGATCTAACCTTTAAGTTTATGTAAGCTCCATAGTTTCCTTCATTCCCTGAAACAATACAATTTAGAAAATCTTTCACCCATGCAAGAAAACAAAGTATCAAAAGAAATAATTGGAAAGTAAAATCATACAGTGTGTGTGTGTGTATATATATATATATATACCGTTGACTATCTCTTGTGCGAGTAGTGGTACATGCACTCCACTATAAGAACTTCCAGCTATGTAGAAAGGATTTGAAATGAACTCTGAATACTCGGAGAACCACTAAGAAATTCAAAAATTATAACTTCAATATTTTCAAACAAACCAGTATTTCAATCACATATGCTAATTGTATTGCACATTTGTAGGATATATTGTGTTGCTATTATATATACTTGACATTTAAAATATTTTCCAGATAATTAACTCCTCTTAATTTAATTTTTTTCTCAAACAAATGTTCATCCGAATTGCCAATTAAAAAATTACAAATATATTTTATTAGAAAAAAAAAATTGGCCACTCCAATTAATATTCTAATACCAGTTTAAATTTCAAACCTTGTTTAGAAAAGCATACAAATCTGCAACCGTAATAGAATCATCTGACACATAATCTTCTTCATTTTCAGCATAGGAATACCCTGCTCCCACTGGAGAATCCACAAAAAGTAAACTAGAAACCTGCCAGGTAAAATAATTTTTTTTTATAAACCATAATTACAAAAAATAATTTTATAATTTGGCTCTAAATGCCAATAAATTAAGTCTTTTAGAGGTATTATATTGTGATATGGATTGTTAGATAGTTAAATTACCTTACTCCATGAGTATGGATGTCGCTTAACCCTTATCGGATCCTTGACCCGAAAAACAGTTTCATCTATCTTGAATGGACCTAAATTGGAACTTGTGTTAGTTAAATTAATGCATTTCTTTTATCCACTTAACTTTATGAAAAATCAATACTTAATTTCCATAGGTTTTTTACTACAAATTTAATTATTAATTTCAGATGCTGACCACATGGTTTAGAACAAGATCAGTTATATAGAGCAAGACTAGCGTGTGCTAGGCTCACCAAGAGGGATTGGTGAGCGCATCTCCCAAAAGCGCATTTTCAAAGTTCAAATAGTCGATTCGAATCTTCCAACGTGTTTTTCATATTAAAATGTGCTTGGAGACCAAATTTTACATTTTTTGGAAATTTTTTACTATTTTTTCAGAATTTTTGAAAAAACTAAACAAACTAAACAATAATTTGAAATTTGAAAAACAAATGATTTTCAAAAATTCTGAAAAAATAGTAAAAAATTTCCAAAAAATGTAAAATTTGGTCTCCAAGCACATTTTAATATGAAGAACACGTTGGAAGGTTCGAATCGACTATTTGAACTTTGAAAATGCGCTTTTGGGAGGTGCGCTCACCAATCCCTCTTGGTGAGCCTAGCACACCCTAGTCTTGCTCATATATATATATATATATATATATATAAAGTTGTGCTATTATACATTGCAATGTATTGACCCCTCCGTGCATTGGACTAAAATCGTTGGATTCAAAGTCCAAACAGTCGATCCGAACCGTTCAACATGTTCTAAATATTGAAATGTGCTTGGAGACCAAATTTTACATTTTTTGGAATTTATTTACTATTTATTAAGCCACTTTGAAAATAGCTGATCCAACGGTGAACAGTAAAAAATAGTAAAATTTTCTGGAGCACCGGATCAGACTTTTTCAATGTGGCTTAATAAATAGTAAAAAAATTCCAAAAAATGTAAAATTTGGTCTCCAAGCACATTTCAATATTTAGAACATGTTGAACGGTTCGGATCGACTGTTTGGACTTTGAATCCAACGATTTTAGTCCAATGCACGGAGGGGTCAATACATTGCAATGTATAATAGCCCATCTCTCTCTATATATATATATATGTTGCAGCTTTCATTGTTAATTTCAAAGATAGATTATATATGCATGATAACTTATTGTACCAATCTTGATTCATTGATTATGAGGAAAAAGGCATAACAATATATATTTATTTTGAGAATGATGCCTATCTAACATGCATGCCTATTCTAATAATTTAATAAGTAGATAATAACTAACCAATATTATGAACTATTGCAGCATATGCACTGCATCCAGGGCCTCCATTTATAAAAAAAGTAACAGGATCTTTGATAGGGTTTCTCTCTGAAGCAACAAAATGGTAATGAAGGTGCCGCTTATTCAATTCAGTACCTACTGTTATGTACCTGCATAAAATGAACCAAAACATTTAAGTTAATGGTTACTAATAATATTTATAAACTAGTTCTTAATTTTTCAAATATTAAGTGAAGATATATTGACCCAACCAACTTGCTATAACAAAAAATGATATAAAATAATTAAAGCAATTGCCTCCCATTAATACAAAAAAATCCCCTTAAATTAAATGTATTCCTTTTTTGTTTGACAAAAGTCATAACATATATGTTAATTGTTTGTTATCATTTCATGTTGATGTACCCTTTTGCCCATGTTTTTATCCATAGCAAAAAAAAAAAAAAAAAAAAATTACAGAAATACCATTTTTTCCAATGGATTTGGAAAAATGCCATGACGGATGAATTATTCAGCAGTAGACCGAAGCAGTAAAAAGTAGTGAAAAGTGAAAATTTAAAATTTAAAATGATTTTAGACAAATTCCACAGGTGTACCACTCTTTTTTATAGAAACCCTGACCGCTAAATTATTGAGCGGCTCAATTGACATAAATGACCACTGAATAATTCTCGAAATTTTTATTTATAATATTCTTAAAAAATAAATAAACCAAATAACCATTATTTGGTGGGATTTCTGTTTTCACCACGGCCGCACCGGCATTGTGCGGACCCATTTCAGCGGAGCCGCAGAATGCCACTGCGGACCCTTAAATGAATCCGCACCGGCATTGTGCGGACCCATGGTGCATTTTTTTTTTTGTGTTATAAAAGGTACCACGTGCATCATAGAAAGTTTTTTATTTTTTAATACTATGAATAGAGCTTTGACCATGAGCTTTGACCCCTTTTATGAATTCATGAGATTTTTTAATACTATGTTTATGAACTTTGCATCTGTATCGAGGCACCTGAGATATCTCAAAGTTTTGAAAAAAAAAAATGCCGGTGCAGAATGCCGGTGCGGCCGTGATGAAAACAGAAATCCCACCAAACGATGGTTATTTGGTTTTTTTTTTTAAGAATGTTATAAATTAAAATTTCGGGAATAATTCAGTTTCAGCGGCCATGTCATTTTTCAAAATCCGTTTGAAACGGTGGTATCTACCATGTACCCGCTCTAGAACAGGATCCGCTCCGGATCTGAACCGGACCCTATAATCCACAAACAAGTTATGAGTATCTATTCACCCAGAACCGAAAGATTGGACCCGAAATATTACGGATACTTTATCTATCCGGATCCGGACCCGATCCAATTTAAAACTAATAAATATATAAATCTAAATTCAGATCCAAACATTTTTAGGATACGAGTCCAAATATCATAGTATTCGGACCCTACCCGACCCGATAGCACCTCTAGGTATTTCTTTATTTTCTTTTTTTTTTTGCTATCAATAAAAATATCGGTCTCTTTTGCCCTTCTGAAACACCCATTTTTCGAGAAAAGTAAAAAAAAAATGCAATTACAGGCCTTGTCAAAATAATAAGGCCTCTGGGCCGAATGTGCTAACCGATGAATTTTAACAAGGTTTCTCTAATCTGAGCACGTGCCGCATGAACATAGCAAGCGTAACCCTAAGTTTGGCGGGCCCGATATATACAGTAACTTAAATTTTGAGTTTGGATCTGGACCGTCTGATCACAATCCGGCTCGAATTATAATTTACGGAGTCCTTTAATATTCCGTATCGGACGGTCCGATCCAATCTTAAACTTTGAGTTACTTTAGAGATCAGAATTCAAGTTCACAAAATATTATCGTACGGCTGGTTTGAAGGATTTTTTTTATGGTGAAATATAAGGATTCAAATCAGCTGAAATTCAAAATACATGAACAGTGTTTTTGGAATTTTTGAAATTTCAAATTCAGCCGTTCAACTTTTTCTGTGCACGCATCTCGAAATAGCTAGTTTTTCTGTGCACGTATCTCGTAACAGTTCAACGGCTGGATTCTGAATTTCAGGAATTCCAGTAACACTGTTCATGCATTGGAATTTCAACAGATTTGAATCCGAAATATAATGGAGGAAGAAAGTAATAAAAAAATTTCTATTGCGCTATCATACTTGACCCTACTAAGCAATTTTCTTTTCCTAACAACCTTTGCAATCACACTAATTGATTATTCTAGAAACAATTTTTATTTTGATACAATTTTGCAAAAATTTAATCTTACCCGGCGTAATGTTTGGAAAGAAGGTCGCCATGAAAACCAGGAAATTGCTTCACTTGTGCTTCAATCGGCGCGCCATTGATCTCCGCATGCATTAGAAATATGAAGAACACAAAGTGCTTCAAAACTATGTAGAGAAAATTCAACACCATGTTTCTTATTTTTTTTTTTCCTCTCTTATTTATCAGGAGAATACACAGCCGATGGTTTGATAGAGTCACAAAATTTAAGAGATAAAATTTGGTTTCCTAAAAAGTACCGAAATCCCACGCCCATGCAATGAATAGCTATTTGTTTTATTTGAATATAAAGATGCAATTCATTGAATTTTTCTTACTTAAAAAAAAGTAAAAGAAAAAGGAAAGATGCTATGCTTTTTTCTATATTTAAAATGAGTTGTTTTTTCCGTTACACTTAAATTTAAGGAGTAGTGAAATATAAACTTTGTAAAGTTAGAGTTGTTTAATCAAGCAACTTCCACAAATTTTATCTTTATTCAACTAAACAAAATTAGTTTTTGAATTTTTTTTTTTTTGCTAATGTCCAAACAAGATAAAAATGCTCTTTGACCTTGGTGAACAAATTGAACATCATAAATTATTATGTGTGCTACATTTGAAGAAAATTGACACAAACTTGATTAATTAATTTTCTATTGGAAAAAGAAAAAAAAATAATGTTACTTAGAACATATAACTCATGCTCAAAAGCTGAGTCACATGCATGGTTAATTTCTTATTTGGTAATAAAAAGTGACATTTTTTCAAAACAGTCCATTTTTTGTAAGTATTGTTATTGTGTTCTGCAATACATTCATCAAATAAAAATTGCAATGTAATATTTCAAAACAGTGGCAGTATCAAACATAACATGCAATAACGAAGGACAAATATGTCAATTGGGAAAGAAAAATCTATATACTCGCATCATATAACGTGAATCTAAAAAATTATCAATTGATTATTCTCAAACTTTTGAATTTTCAATGAAAAAAGACAGACCATTTCATTAAAAGATTAAAATTGTTAACGAATTATGACATCTAAGTATTTAATATAAGAATGAAGATTATGCACGGTAGCTAACTTAAAATATTACTAAATTTTTTTGAACAGTCTTTTTTTCAGAAATTTAGTTTTTATGTGAATTTTCTTCAATTTTCACCGCTCGTGATTTTTATGTTCTACTCTATTTTATTGATTAAATGGATAAATTTGTGAGTTAGAGAAGTTTAGAAGGGGAAATATGTAATTTTAAAGTTTAGAGGGAGAAATACGTAATATTGAAGTTTTTTAGGGGATACATGAAATTCCCCCATTAAAATAAGTAATAAATATAATCAGAGTAATAACTTTTAAGTATCCTCATGGGCTCTCACCTAAATCCATTGGCATGCTTGTTCTGGTCAATAATTTAAAAAAATCGCGTGCAGTGCATGTACTCAGATTCTCTGTGAATCACATGGAGATGTATATTCGCTGACAACTTAATCATAGCGTGAAAATAGTTAATAATTTGTAATGTCACCGACTCACTATATAAATGGAAAATTTTACATGACACACGGGATCTCATCTTGATCGCGTGGTGCGTGGTCACCCCGAGATCAGAATCAGATGAGATAATTGCTCAGCAGCCAGAGCAGTAGGAGACGCGAATCAATCTTTTGCATTCACCCCATGAATATCCTAACCAAATACAGCATTAGGAGACGCGAATCTTTTCATTCACCCTATCATGCTAACCAACCGAAATTTTTATTAATAGAAATAATAATAAATTAATGTCGATATAGAAGAACGAATTCGTTCGAATTTTAAATCTAACAAAGACGTCATTTTTGGTAACGTCCCCTGGGACGTTACCAACGATAACGGCCCGATTAGCACTGCCTAGCCTAATTAGCGAACAATATAAACTCTGGACGTTAGCAAAAATAACGGCCAGCATCGAAAAAAAAAAAATATATAATAATTGAGGACGTCGCCAAGGATAACGGCCAGCATCGAAAAAAAAAAATATATATATAATAATTGAGGACGTCGCCAAGGATAACGGCCAGCATCGAAAAAAAAAAATATAATAATTGAGGACGTCGCCAAGGATAACGGCCCCCTATTTTTTTTTTCAAATGCCCAAGTACCGAGCTCTCTGTCTCTGTCCGTGACGCGAGGGGAAAAAAAAAAAACAAAGAGAGACGCGGCGGGGCGGTAAGAAAGAGCAAAACACCGACCGAAGCGGAAAAAAAAAAAAAGAAGCTTGGCCGTCGTCCTCGATAACGTCCAGGACCTCCGCTGCCCTCCTCCCCTCCTCCGCTGATCTCTTCTCTGGAAAGGTAATTTTTTTTTTTTTCAATATTTTATAACTTTCTAAATTAACAATAATTTAAGGTTGAATTTGTTGTGAAGATTATTGTTAGGTTTAATTATGTGAAATTGTATTCGATTAGATTTAATTTTGTTAATTAGGTTATTGTTATTGTTAATTAGGTGTAATTAGGGTATTGTTAGGTTTAATTTTGTAAATTAACATGCAATTTGGTTTTATTTTGTTAATTAAATTATTGTTATTGTTATTATTAATTAGGTTAATTTTGTTAAATTAGCATTCAATTTGGTTTAATTTTGTTAAATTGCATCCGATTAGGTTTAATTTTGAAAAGTTAGATTGTTTTAATTTTAAGGTTAAAATGTTATGCATGCAGGATGTCAAGCAGTTGTGGTCCGAGTAATACTCCACCAGAGAAATTTAGCAACTTATTATGGATGCCGCATGCACAGCATAAGGTCGCACTGTTATCTGACAATGTAAGTTACTCAATGAATCATCTCATATCCAAAATTCACATGTTTTTGAATAAAGAGATATAAATGTTTGAATTACGAGTTTTGATTTTAATCAAATTGTATAACAATGACAGGATTATACCGGGGTGGATGTTCGACACCACCGGTCTGTGATTCCACGCGACCCGCGCTGCGACCCAGTCTTGTGTAGTCTCGGTTTGTATCAGATAGCTCGAATGGATGATATGAACATTGACAAAGGGCTCCTCGCTGGCCTCGTTGAGCGGTGGAGACCGGAGACGCACACTTTCCATCTTCCTGTGGGAGAGATGACGGTCACACTGCAAGATGTGTCATGTCTGTGGGGATTGCCGATAAAGGGGGCTCCGGTGACCGGGTTTGCAGACACAAATGTGCGTGCATTAGTGGAGCAGTTTCTTGGAGCTGGGAGTGCGGATGCGGTGCTTAAAAAGAAGAAGAGATCGCAGTCGGCCGATGGAAGTGCTGTTCGCACGACGTCCGGATATTCTATATGTTTGAAGGAACTGCGCATTCGATTTGCTGCCATGCCAGCTGAAAATCCGGGTGAGCCTACAGATGAGCAGGTACGCCAGTACACTCGGGCTTACATACTGGACTTGTTCGGGACTTTACTTTTTACTGATTCTTCGGGAGATTCGGTTCCGGTGATGTATCTGCAATTTCTTGGAAACCTTGACGAACCGGTGCAATACAACTGGGGTGGTGCTGTTCTAGCACTACTCTATAGGAACTTGTGCGTTGCCGTTGAGCGTCGCACGCAGACTATGTGGGGACCAACTCTTCTTCTACAGCATTGGTGTTGGTCCAGATTACCGGCCGGCCGTCCTTACAGCAAATTTGATTGGACTCCACATTGGGGCTACCCGAATCCAGAAAGGTAACTACAAAAAACTTTACAATACGTTACCTAGTCAGGTCATCACACCACGTACACAAGCGGTCGAGAGCATATTTGGCACCCCGTCACACAGTGCCGATGCATACAATAATGTCTACGTGAGGCGTAGGAGAGGACAACAACAACAACAAGAGCCAGCACGCAGATACCCACTCAGATCGCGCCATAGTCCGGACAAGTTCACTTTTGACTAGGTATTTCATTTCATGCATGTTGTTTGATGAATGGATGTTTATGTTAGTTTTTGTGCTTGTATGACCATTTGTTAGTTTATGTTAGTTTTTGTGCTTGTATGATTATTGTATTTTTTGTTAGTTTTTGTGCTTGTATACAATTATTGTAGTTTTTGTGCTTGTATGCTTGTATTGTGGGATCGGATTGTTGGGATATGCTTGTGTCATGCCGGGTTGGGGATTTGGTTGGGGGATTTGGTTTTTGTGCTTTGGTTTTATGGTGCTGTCAAAATTACAAAATGCACTCCGCTAAATTTTTACCAAAATACCAATACGAATATGACAGAAAAATAAGTACCATGTCCAAACAAGCATACAAAATCATGCATAAACAACAACAATTACTAAATAGACAAGACGTTTTTTATCGCTTCATCTCCGACTGTAACTAGAAGAGGTTCCTGCAAAGAAATAGACAAGACAAGTGTTATATCGCTTCCATGGGTACAATAAAACAAATAAATTAAATTTAAAATATTAAAAAACCTGCTGCATGTATGTCAGACATAGAACGTCTCGCTTGCTGTCCCATGCCCCGTCCAGAAGAAGCCTCTGAACCAATAAAATAACGTTGAAAATTGATATTTCCAACTAGAATGACACCAAAATTAGCTATTGAAAACAAAATTAACAAACCTGCTGCACGCCTGTCGGACGTAGAACGTCTAGCTTGGTGTCCAACTCTCCTTCCTTGCATTTCGTCCATCGTCATGACTATACGAGCGTGCTTTCTCCTACCCTTTTTGATTTTGTCTTTGTCCGGAACAATTTCCGGACCGGGTATGGTTGGCCAGTCACATTGGTTGGCATAGCCGTGGAATTGGCCACTCCAAGTTTCAGCGAGTTTGGTCGTGGAATACAAATGATGCACGAATAAATTGTGGTTGTATCTCCGGTCCCGACACACGGCGAGAACATGGGCGCACGGTATACCTGTAAGTTGTGGCTTGAGACACACACATTCTGCTATGTTTCCGTCACGTATGTCGACCCTGTACTTGAAGGTCTCCTTTCTGTAACTAAAATTCCCATCCCGTTCTTTGTATACAACTCTCTCATCCCTGACCCTGACCTCGTGTTCACCGTGCTCACCAACTGGCATTGAAGTCATTGGTAACCATTTCCCAATTCTTTTTGTTAATAATCCTTCAACCCGCGCTGACCAAGGTTGCTGATCAGCTATGCGAGCCATTGCTTTCGCTCGTCTTTGGTTAAACCAATGGAGACACTTGTAATATGTGTCTTCCACGAGTGCGACGACTGGCAGTCGTCGACTATCTTTGAATACAGTGTTCAACGATTCAGATCCATTAGTAGTCATAATTCCCCAGCGGGGGCCGCCGTCCATGCTCTGATACACCTTCCATGGTTTAGGGATCTCGTTACGGTTGGAATCTTGGTATTTTCCGACATTTTCTAGGTATGCAACTGCATCTGGACTTTTCTTCCGCAATATTTCGAAGAACTCTTCGAACCTCCGTGGCTTCTTTTTGTTCACCAGTATTTTAAATAGCTCGCAGATTTTTTTATTGTGTACCTTTTTCATCAAATTCTCGGCGACGTGCTGCGAACAAAATCTGTGAACGCACTCGCCGCCATCCTCGTACCAACCACCGTATCTATCGGTGAATACTTTCTTGATCCCCATGTGCCGGTCAGAAACAACACACATGAACCTATTACCAATTACCTCCCAACGCAACCACCTCATGAACCATCCCCATGTCTCGAATCTCTCTTCCTCGACTAATGCGAAAGCCAGAGGAAGCAACTGGTTCTCTGCATCATAACCGCACGCCATCAGCAGTCTCCCTTGGTACCGGCCAGACAGGAAACATGCATCAATACTAATGATTGGCCTGAGATGAGGCACTGCAGCAATGCACGGACCGTAAGCCCACACAGCTGCCTTGAACAACCTTTTTAGCGGATCATCCATGGGTACGTGCGCAACTCCATATTTTGTTCCAGGAGTTGATCTTTTAATTGCTTCCAACAATGGAGTGAGAAGGTTGTACGAGCCTTCCCAACTGCCGAATATTTGTGCGATTGCCAGCTCTCGGCCACGCCACAGCTTGTTATATTTGGGAATAACTCCCCCGTATTTCTTACGGACTAGCCCTTTAATGTTTTTAATGTTTTTTGTAACATCTTCCCTAATATCTTCTCTTATAACATCGGCAATCACTTCTGCAGTTAATTGTGAGTGATCGGTACGAGAAGCATCGGCCTGGCACGTATGTGGTGCTCTAATTGTTTTAATTTCCCACTTAGATGAAAATATGCCGGACTTGGCATACAAACGCCACATACACCTGCTGCTCTTGCATTCCATTATCAGTTGGGTTCTATTGCTACTGGTAGTTTTTACTTCAATATTATTTCTGATGTGATAATCATTTATGGCCAACCGTAGAGCCTCTTTTGAAGAGTACTCCTTACCTACACCAAGTGGATCATGTACGTGTTGGGTCCTGCTGAAGTAGGATACATCTGCTTCCTGAAATCCCGAGGTGTCATTGAAACTGCCCACCGGGTGACTCGTCCCGCGATCAGATATGGGAAAACGTCGAGCCTGAACACGTGGTGTTTGCGATTGTCTCTGAGTTTCAGGCGGGACATCCCCTTCTGAATCAGGTTCGGTATCCCAGTCGGCATCATCCTCACATGAGTCAGCGTCATCTTCGTCGTCACTTTGCGGTACGTCGTCAGCATCATTACAAGGACCACCGGCCCTCGGCGGATCAACCCATGGACTGTCCTGATTATTCTGCCCTGGCCAACCCATATCTGCCTGAACAGGCGGTGACAAGTCGTTCACATCGGGATAAGGACTCAGATAAAGGTCACGCCTCGGTGTTTGTTGTGTCTGATAGGGATCGAATAGACTGGGACCCGCTTGTGAAACACTGTATTGGGTATGTCCAAGGTCTGGTTGTGTCTCTGGTACCACAATATCAATGAATAATTGCGATTGCATCGAACCGACAATTGGAACTAACTCAATGTACAAATTGACAAAAGAATACTGGGTCCTGGCAAACATACTTTGGTCATAAATGCCTCGCCACGTCTGATCGCACACGATTTCTAATATCTCATAATAACGCCGAGTTGTTGTACCAACATTAACCCGTGCAAGTATTTTTAGGTTGTACTCACTCTCAGAATATCCAAGCTGGCGATAAATTTCACCTTTCACATCATGCCAACCTTGCTCACTAGTTGCCATCAATGTGAATCGAGGAGATTCGGTGTACTCCGCTCCTTTACGACCTTGCCGTATTTCACCACCGAAATGAACTCTCACCATGAGCATGATTAATTATTTTGATGATTTAGCCTGCACAATAATGAATAAATTAGATATAATTTATTATTTCAACAAACATTACTAATAAGTACAACTACTTCTTACAATAAGTACTACTACTTCTTACAATAAACATTACTAATATTTTTACAATATTTTTATAAATTAACATTAACATTAACATTAACATTACTAATATTTTTACAAATTAAAATTAACATTACTATCATTTTTACAAATTAACATTAATATTACTAATATTTTTACAAATTAACGTTACTAATATTTTTTATTATTGTCAATACTAACATTTTTACTAATATTTTTACAAACTAACATCACTAATATTTTTACTAACATTACTAATATTTTTTGCAAATTAACATTACAAATTTACAATATTTTTACAAATTGTCATTAACATTACTAATATTACAACATTACATTACCACTAACATTAACATTAACATTACTAACATTACTAATAATACATGACATTACTAATATTATTTTAACTAATAATCAAATAATTTTGATATTCATCCAATATAAATAATAACGTAAATACATGACATATAATTAAAAATTTACCTTTTATATTGATGATTTCTTTATTTTCAACGGAAGAGGTCTTCGACAAGCCATAATTTTTTTTCTGTACGGGGAGCAATTTTTTTTTTGTTGGATCAGTGAAGAGACTCTGAATGTTGTACAGACTAATTCAGAGGAGCGCGCAATTTATAGACCATCTGGACGTTACCGAGAATAACGTCCAGAGATTAACTTTTTCTCCACTGGACATGATGAAAACCGTAAGTGGCGTTGGCCGTTATGGAGAATAACGTCCAGGGCTTTTACTGTACTGCCGACAGGCCGTTATTTTCCATAACGGCCCAAAATATTTTTTTTTTCCGAGCCCTATCCTGGCCGTCGCCAAAGATAGCGTCCTCATTAAATTTTTTTTTTTTTCGATGCTGGCCGTTATCCTTGGCGACGTCCTCAATTATTATATATATATATTTTTTTTCGATGCTGGCCGTTATTTTTGCTAACGTCCAGAGTTTATATTGTTCGCTAATTAGGCTAGGCAGTGCTAATCGGGCCGTTATCGTTGGTAACATCCCCTGGGACGTGTTCGCGCAAAAGCGCAACGCAAGTTTCGGTACGCTTGAGGGCGTACCTTTTAAAACCGCGTTTACACTTCACGAGTAAGGGATGCAAGTGCACAACCCCTATCGAGTAGTATAATCGGGTATCGATCCACAGGGACGGTTAATTGCTAGGTTAGAATCTACCTAACTCGATTAAAAACTAGAAGTGAAAAAGGTTTGGTTTGGTGTTTAATTTCCTAAAGGGTCAGATCAAACAATTCAGGAAGATGTAATAAAATGCTAGAAGAAATGTAAATTGTGTTTTGATTATGGATAAAAGGCGTTTCCAGGGTTTCAGACTTCATCTCTGATCTGCCTCTAGTGGTACGGCCCGTACCAAGTTGGTACGGCTAGGCCGTACCCCACTTGGTAAGGCAAGGCCGTACCACCCTGGTAAGACCCGTACTGGCTTCCCAGAACAGAGCTTACCAGTTCGAGTGAATGCATTTCCTTGCTGGTACCTTGTGCTAAACTCTTTAGAAAGGTTCAATTGACCATACCTAAGGTTCCTAACCCTCAACCGTCGTTTGTTGGATCAAGATCTAGGTTGGAATGCAATTGATTGCCTTTTAGGGATTTCTACACCTCAACTCTCGTGTGTTGGTACAGATCTACCCTAGCTGGTTGATTGGAGGTCTAAGGCACCCTCTAATCTGTCGATTAGAGGAGAATTCAACCTCTCGGCTTCAATTCGAACTATTCTACCCTAAGCATTTGATTTGGATGAGAGATTGAGATGATCACATGACCTTGATAGGTTCGATCTAAACCTAGAGGCACATCATACAACAATCACAGCAAGCAAAGCAAAAGATATCAAAGTAAATCACAATCAATCAAACTAAAGAGTTCATACAAGATACAAGTCAAAGAAAGTCAAAACAAATCAAGAATCAATCTCTAACCCTAGAAACTAAAAGAACTACTCACAGCACATGATCTGATCTAAAAATACAATAAGAGGGATAGAGATAGCCATGGATCGAGAGGAGGAAGCTAGATCCGTCGAGTTTCGCCTCTTCCTCTTCCTTCCTTCTTGCTCTCAGCTCCTTAGCTCTCTTTCTCTCTCTTACTGTGCTCTCAAATGGATCTGGAATGGAATGGATGTCGAAATTGGAGAGTTCCCCGCTTTAAATAGCCTCTGCCAAAATTTGAATCTGTCAGGCCGTCTTTATGTACGGCCCGTACCAATTTGGTACGGCCTGGCCGTACCAGGCGTGGTGAGATTGTAGATCTTCTCGCTAGCTTTCCAAAAAGTGGTCATACGCTCAAAACGGAGTTACGAGTCAAAAGTTATGACTGTTTTAAGTTCGGTGCTGAAATTTCTGGATCTGTCAGGCCGCCTTTAGGTAAGGGCCGTACCAGGTGTGATGAGCTGAAATCGGCTAAGTCTGATGAGACCCGTACCAAACCTGGTAAGGGCCGTACCAGATCATCCCAAATCGCCGTTTCTTCGTGTGTTTTGCTCAAAACCTGCAGAAAACAAACAAACACTCAGCAGTACCAAATTCTAAAGATATATTGATGAAATGCACATGATTCTGGTGAATTAGGGCACGAATCTGGTACTAAAACAGGCCTAAAATAGACTAAATATGCGAGGTATCAGGACGTTACCAAAAATAACGTCTTTGTTAGATTTAAAATTCGGACGAATTCGTTCTTCTATATCGACATTAATTTATTATTATTTCTATTAATAAAAATTTCGGTGCTAACCAAATACGAGGTCAATTTGGTCCGATGCCCATCGGACTAAAAGTAAGTTCGATGGGTTCGATGACCGTCCGATGTGCTTTATGTTCCCGCCAGCAACTTTAGCGTATGCTTTGAAATTCGTGCGCACGAAATCTTAAAGCAGATCGGACGGTCCTGAAATCCATCGGACCCAACCTGCTCTAACCAAATACAGCATTAGGAGGCGAATCTTTTCGCTGGCAAATCTTGTCCAAATGCAGACCTCTATTTAATTAGCACATTTTTATAAATTAATTAATGACGATTGATTTTTAATCTGTATAAACAGTGTGTGTGCCCCTTCACTCCTTGTGGCATCCCCTGCGAACTAAATAAAGCAATCAAATCAGTTGAGGTGCTCCAATGGCGAAACCCAATGCTGACGTCGACGCCGACGCATCCATGGATGAGGTCCAGAAGCGCCTCATGTTCGAGGATGAGTACGTCTGTTTTGCTCTCTCTCTCTCTCTCTCTCTCTCTCTCTCTCGATCGATTTTGTTTAACTCCGCATATGCAATTTTCCGATCATTTATTCTAAAAAATGCTCTCAAGAAGAATTTTATGAGCAGGTTTTCGAATTAGCTTATTAGCAGATCATACTACGTTCCATTACCAAGTGAATTTCTCTCTTTCTCTTAGTGTGTCTGAACTCTGATATTGCAACTACAATTTTTAACCATTATAGATTTTTTTTTTTACGGAAAATGATATAGACACTACAGTAGTCTTCTCCTATAATTAAAGCCCTTTTCAGATTTGTGATATTAATATGAAATTTAATAGAGGAGCTTTTTTGCAACGTGCTTTAGTTCAGAAGTTTGGTAAAATATTTTAACAAATCAAAATGAGAAGCAACGACCTTTTTTTTTTTGTAGAAAAGGCAACATAACTACCCTTTATTTCATTGATTTGAAACAAATACTATATATTACATGTATCATATCTAACTAAAGCAACGATCAAACACCCGATAAAATATTTAAAACCCCTGGTCCCTGATTTATAACACACACACACACACCCGCTTAATTCTTTGTCCAGAATCTTGATCTTTACCATTGCTACCTTGCTGGTCCCTATCCTTTTAAGAGGAAAAAGTCAAAATTTCATCCACATTTGGCAACATTGACCAGACACATTAAAAACACATCCCTTTGTACCACTAATAGTGCTTGGTACTTCCTACCTCAGCAATTAAGCAAATTTGTCCCAACCAGCAAACAAAGCATTTGTAACCACCACATCATTTGCCAATATATCCATAAAATAAAGATAAATTTTCATGCTCTCTTTGCCTTTTGGTAGTTTCAGCTCACTGCAGGTGGTACCACAGGTATCAACAGCCAGCTTGTATCCTCCATTCTAAAGGAGGCTCTAGTGATTGGATGGGGATTTTATCAAAGTCCCTTGGCATCCATCTTTTTGCTATTTCTTCACTTTCACTATCCAATTTACCCAAGCACCAGATTTTTATGGGGACTTTGTTGAAGCAAAATTATTTCTATGTTTTCCACTAACCCCAAGAGAAGCAACAAATTTGATAACAATTTTGAAGTTTGGGCTTCTGGTAGTTGGTATTAATGGAGTAATGGGACTAATTTGCAGAATTTTGAATTCTATGTTATGCCTCATGTCATTTAAGTATTCTGGATACTGTTTTTACAACTAAATATTTATCAATGATCATCCAGGTGCATTTTGGTCGATGAGCAAGACAAAGTTGTGGGTCATGAATCTAAGTACAACTGTAAGTACCATTTTTCACCTCACAAGGATGCAGTTGTTTTTGTAATGTCTCTTGTGCTTTAGTTGGTTATCTCAATTCAAGTTAGAGGTTTAGGGTTTGGGCATAATTTGAGATGAAACTATCTGAACTTTACGATAGTTTATGTTATATTAATTCTTTTTTTTGAAGGTTATGGTATAGTAATTCTTATTTGAATAACTGGAAAAACATTTAATATTATTTGCTGAATTTGTTGATTGTTTAAATTATTTTTCTAATAACTCACATCTAGTTGTATAACTTTGTAACTGATAGGTCATCTGATGGAGAAGATTGAATCTGAGAATCTGCTCCATCGGGCCTTTAGCGTCTTTCTTTTCAACTCAAAACATGAGCTGCTACTACAGGTTTGTCAAAGCTGATCCTTTAGTGAACTTTTTTTCTCTTTTCTCAAGTATTCTAGCATTCATTAGCCATTGTCCTAATGTTATTTTCAGCAAAGATCAGCAACAAAGGTAACATTTCCTCTTGTTTGGACAAACACTTGCTGCAGCCATCCTCTCTACCGTGAATCTGAGCTCATAGATGAGAACTTTCTCGGTAACTTCCTTGATTATGCAATTTGAAAGTTCCTATTGTACCATTCCAACACCTCAGGGTATTATATTTTGGAATAGGGTAAAAGAAAGTGGCAAATTAAATAATAATTCTAAACAGGCTGAGAATCTTATTGGATCATTAGTGCATAACATTGTCTGCTCCACCAGAAAGCTTTTCTTTAGGCAACTTTTTAATTTATTGCTTCGTTCTGTACTCCGTTTTTGGCGTCTTGTAGCCAAGCTTTTCTTATATAATTAGGCTTTTTGGAGGTCAGATTGTTCATTTTTAATAGTTCCCCTTGGCCCTTGCAGAGATATATTTTGAACGATTAGTAGTGTAGAATTGTGATATATATTCTTTTTTTGTTTTTTAACTTGTGCTGATTAATGATTCCTGATTCAGGGGTCAAGAATGCAGCGCAGAGGAAGTTGTTGGATGAGTTGGGTATACCGGCTGAAGACGTGCCAATAGACCAATTTGTCCCTCTCGGGCGGATGCTGTACAAGGCACCATCTGATGGCAAATGGGGAGAGCATGAATGTAAGGGCATTTTTTTTTTCTCTTCACCAGTTAAATTCCCTATTTACCTTATTTTGTTCTTTTTATTTTTATCGTTGCTAGTGGATTATCTGCTGTTTATTGTGCGGGATGTGAAGCTGCTTCCAAACCCAGACGAAGTAGCAGATGTGAAGTATGTTAGCAAGGTGCAACTCCAGGAGCTGATTAAAAAAGCCGATGCCGGTGAGGATGGAATCAAGCTGTCCCCCTGGTTCCGCCTGGTGGTGGATAACTTTCTCATGAAATGGTGGGACCACCTTGAGAAAGAAACCCTGGCTGAAGCTGCTGACATGGAAACCATTCATAGGCTGAAATAATAAATGATGATCTGTTCTGATCGTCTTTTTAATTTGAGCAAAATCATGCAGAATCTTGTGGTTTATTGACAATAAGTGCATGTTGCAAATTGTTGTGAGAATGTGGTTGGATTTGAGATATATGTTCGCCAATGCTTTTGTCGTTGTAAACGTGGTTTGTTAAATTTTAATAAGAGGCATGCACAAGATCATACCAAAATTTTTATTAATAGAAAATAAAATAAAATAATATTAACATTGAAGAACGTTTTCGCTGGAATTCGAGATGTAGCAAAAACGTGATGGTTCATAACTTCCAGGGCACTGTAGCTGGACGTTATAAACCATAACGTCTAGTTAAAATTGCTAATAATTTCTAATTTACAAAAAAAACACTGTAGCTGGACGTTATGGTATATAACGTCCAGCTACAGTGGTTTTTTTTTTTCAAAAAAATCGCAAATTGAAGCAAGGAAAAAAAAAAAGTGCTAGCTGGATGTTTTGGACCATAACATCCAGCTACAGTGTTTTTTGTTAATTAGAGATCATTAGCGATCAGATTAACTGGACGTTATCGACCATAATGTCCAGCTACAGTGTCCTGGACATTATGTACCATCATGTTTTTGCTACATTTCGAATTCCAGCGAAAACGTTATTCAATGTCGATATTTATTTTATTTTATTTTCTATTAATAAAAATTTCGGCAAGATCATACCCATGGTGGGGGTGGGGAAGGGGCCAACCACATTAAAAGTAGGTATTGTAATAGTTTCGCTTTATCAATGAAACTGGGTATATTGCCTTTTCAATCAAAAAATCGTACAAGATCATATACTCGTGAGACATAATTTATCTGCTTAGCGATCGTAAAAAAAGAAGGATGCTAGCCATCATCATTTTAAATTTGTACATAATTCATTTTTGTTATTGTTGTTGATATATTACGTTTATATTTGGACGTTAAGAGTTTTATAACCAAGATCTATTCTTCTATTTCAAATAAGATTAACATTTATTTAAAATTTGAGATAGAAAGATGGAGTCAAAATTTCGAATTCACCACACTGAGAGTTTTGCGTTTTTGGTGAAGTCTAGTTCTCAACATTTATTTTTAATTTAAAACAAAAAAAAGCTACCGCAGGCGTCTTTTTGTGATTTGTGCGCACATATTGCAATTTTTATTGGTGAATGAGCTCACATAAATAAAATTCGCTATCGTGATCAGAAATTATACGACCATTTCACGCTTTTACTTCAAAGGCCGCACCACCAAAAAGAAGCCACGATTGATATTCATGGCGCTTTCAGTCGGTGTTGATGGCAAGTAGGCAAGGTACAGCCCTTGGAAGCACAGACATTACAGACAGAACATTAAAAATATGTTTTTTCATGCAAAAATTTATAATTATTATGTACTGTATTTTACAATGTTCCCTTATAATTACCTAGTTATGTACATCATATAATGTGCTCATATCAAGCATCCAAGTATACTGAGTAGCAAAAGATAGCCAGTTCAGAACACTTGTTCTACACACTGTGGATGCCTTTTCCAATTATCAACACCAAAATAACAAAACTCAGAAAGTAAAACATGGCTGCTCCAAATCCTGCACAAAAGAAAAAGAAATGAGGTCAGAAATGATTAAAAGGCAAAGCAACATTCTTCCTACATTTTACAATTAAAATATACCAAAACACTTGGATGTAATTTTGGTTCAAGGATCTCTCTAATACATGAAAAGGATTTCTTCTGACGCTTGCTAACTCGGCTAGCTAGTACTGACAGGTTTTTACCAGGAACTGTATCATATTACAAGTTTCTTGGAATTTATTAACTTAAAAACTTTGGCCTGGAATAAACATTTAAGCATTCATTAAAATACGTGTATCAAAATAAAGATTTTTACCTTCACATAAGGAGTCTGCCAGCTGTATGAACCTATTACACCCAAAATTTTACTCTGCCCAAGTAACTACACTAAAAAACTTTGTATCCACTTAAAGCCAACAAAACCACAAACACCTGCGCTAATCTGGAATAGGTTGCCCATGGACCATGACAAGAGATGGATCCAATTGGTCTGAGCTCTTGCTACTATCTTGTCTGCTTCCCCAACTACCAAAAATCTCTTTCGGGAATACTTCAGAGGTGCTAGCACTATGCGGATTGTAGGGTTTGGGCACCTTCCTTCTCAACAAGTCCTACAATAATGTAATTAATTTTGAACGTAAGCATCCTCAAACACATAACCATGCTATTTTCTATGCAAGCAGAGGGATTGCAGCGTTCTACCAAGCAGCCAGTAAATTATATATCATACAAGACATTACTAACAATTCATAAGGTCTCTGTGCTTTCTATGTACTTGCAATTACTTGATATTATAGGTGCATAACATGTGGTACCTGATCCATGCCCACTTGGAGACGCTTAAAAGGAGTCTTTCAATTTTTGTTAGCATATACAATGTTTAATTGAAGCCAGGGGCAAGGTTAATCATGTACCAGAAAAGAAATAAACTATAATGCGAAAATGATAACCATGCTGGTAGGTCTAGTACCAGCATATACTTACCATAACACACTGATACCGTAATTCAAGGCAACAAAAGGATTAATAGATAACCTTGGAAGAACTAGGTCCATAAGTATCCAAAGCTTGCTGAATTGACACATAAACATTGGTGGCTTGCTCTGAACTAGGGGTGCACTTGATAGTGCGAAAAGCCTCCTTACTGTCATTCGGTTTCATTCTCAAGTACAAGATAAGGTGTGAAGGCAAGGAACCAGGAGGATCCTTCTTTCCCTTTGTAAGCTCCATTGTCACTAGTTCATCCCATGGGACCTCCCACAGCACTGTGCATGGATCCTTGGCTGGGTTGAACTTCCTTTGGGTCAGTGTAGGTTGCTGAAACCAGACAAAGGAAACTAAATTATTTTGCAACATGGAAACGGAAAAAATCCAAATCACATTTCGAGGTGTAATTTCAAGTGCATACCTGTAATAGTAAGACCCTATGGTGAGTGACTAACAGAAATTTTCCTTTAGGGAGGAAATGATGATCTTCATATGCATCCGTGAATGCAAACTTCCCTCGGACTTTGAAGAGGTCAACTTGGCCCAAAAATGTGCCACACTCGGCTAATTGCAGGATAGCCTTTACCATAGAAAATAAAGAAAATATAAATTGTCTCAATTATGCACCACATAAGTTATTCCTTAACCTATAAGCTGCTCAGATAGTTTACCTGGCCAGCAGCCTTATGTTCATCATAGGGGCGCAGTAAATTGTCCCCACCAATCGCTCGGGGAAGGCGCCTCCGAGATATCTGCTCCTCTGCCATAATAGCAGAAGATATTTTATTTTTCACCGCATTTGCACCTTCAGTGGTCTTAGACAATAGGTCAAGTACACCACTGACTGGCTGGGCAGCAGCCCCGATCAATCCTTTTCCTACTCCACTAACAAATCCCTCTACTCCAGTTGCTTTGGCACCTTCAAGGGGTTTTGTTAGGATTCCTGTGACACCTCTAAAGAAGCCCTTGGCAAGAGCCCCACCTCCCTCTCTTATGACATCGCTTATGTCCTCCACACCTTTGCTATCCTGCCACAGCCAGTGAAAGGCGTATGACACTAGTTTCGGTCAAATAAACTACCAAAAGGAATCCCTTTATAGACACCGTACAGCAACAACAACCAAGCCTTTAGTCCCAAACAAGTTAGGGTAGGCTAGAACTGAAACCCAATCGGAGTCACAAAGTCAAGGTAGACACTGTAATTTACCTAAAATTGATTAAGTACCAGAAAGTGATTTATATATTAAATTGGTTCAATTCAACACCAGGAAGATCTTGTACCAACAGGCACATTGATACTTGCTCAGATAGTCCAAAAATAAAAAATATATTGATGAAGGGGAGAAAATAACCTGTTTCTGACGGCTCTGAATGAACTTCTTGTCCATGGATAGAGCGGCAATGCCTTTACTCATGTTGCTAAGCGCACTGCTCGCATTACCCAAAATGTCCACACCAGAAAGTAGCTGGAGAGGTTGGGTAAGGAGATCCTTTTGGATGTTCGAAAATGCTGCACTTGTAAGCGCACTCTGACGCATTGACACATCCTCCCTAAATCTCTGAGCGATTCGAACCTGAAGGACATCAAGGTAGAGAGGTTTGGAACAATATGACCAACTAAATTTAAAAAAAATAAAATAATTATCAGAAAATACAAAGAAAATTTCCAATTTACACAAGTCAAATCATAAGTCGTACCGGCATATGCTCCATATTTCCTAATGCTGTCATGAGAGACGCCCAAAATCCGAGAACCCCTCTTGGTCGCTGAGCTGGCGACATGGCCATAGACACCCTAAATCTTATCTCTGATATATTGAGAAGCCTGTAGCAAGGTGGAACTTCTCTCACTAAAACAAAATTATCTTGATCGTAACAAATAGAACAAATGTATGGTACATACCCAATTTTTATCATAGGATCCACAGAAACAGCTGCAGTTTGAGATTTAGATAGGCGGCCGATGTTAACATGTTGGATCATATCATGGAAACGCCATATAATAGGTTCATGAATATTCACCAGAAATGAAAAATTTTCTGGAGCCTGTGAAAAAGCAATGAAAAATGATAATCCAGTAAATGTACCAACTTCAAAACAAATGCCCTCAAAATTCACAGAAAGGATGATTAACATAAGAGCTTGTAGAGATTGTTAGCTTCCACAATGTTAATGTTCGTTCTATTTCAATTGGCTTTCAAGCTTTAGACATGATAGGTTCATGTCCAAGGTGGTGTAGAAATTCAGTTTATGATAGTCCAAAAAATGAATTTAATATACCTGTAAACCTATGTACGGGTAGACACACAAATCTAAAGAATTATTGACTTGAGTCGTGATGGAGAGTTTAATAAGGTAGTCAGGTTGATTCTCCACTCTCAGGGGACTAAATAATACAGGCATTGGGCTAAAGGGCAGTTGGTTGTCAACTTGAAGCCAATACATCCTTGCTTTGAACCTGACATCAGAACACAAAGTACTGAGCAAAACAAGAAAAAGGTTCTCATAAATGGCATGAGTCTCTGCCAATAGTTGTAAAAAAAAGTACATAAATGAACAACTTAAGCACAATCATCAACAGGCGAAGAGAAACAGATAAAATAAAAAGAACGAAACTTACCTACTGATGCCAGAACCCATGCCAGACGAATAGGAAACAAACAATTTCTGAACTGAAAGGTACAGAATCTCCTCGGGCATATGATCAACAATAGAAAGCCCCAGCTCAGCTAGCTCGAAGCTCATATGGACCTCACTTTCTGGCCCAACTGAGGATTGCCCATACTCAATCTCTGATGGTTGAAAGATGGGTGAAAGTACCCTCTCGATCGCCTGCAGCTGGGTCCCTGTTTCCGGCATCCAGTCAGTAACTCGGTTTACCTGCAATTTCCCCTCCTTGAAAACTGTTACTCGAAGGGGCTTCCTGGGCCCACTGCTGGATGAAGAGGGAATGCAGTCTGAAGCCTCATCTAGGCTGTATTTGTAAGAGGTTGAGGTATCAGAGCCATCAACCATTAACTCGAGCATGCGGCTTCTGCCAAGATCCTCCCAGAAGAACAGAGAGGCAGAGTTGGGAGGGAGAATGCGCCAGGAATCATCATAGCCGTCCACTTGACGGAAACGTAGAGGCAAGTAGATCGAACGATTTTCAATCCTGTTAAATTATGAAAATATTTAAAAGAAAGTTACAAGGGTCTCTTGGACATCAAATTTATTTGAACAATAGGTTTCAAAGAAGTATATGTGAGAAGTAAGCTTAAAGAAAAAAAAAGTATCAAAGTGCAGACAACATGAACACAAACCCAACTAAAAGAACCCCCAACACGTAAATTAAAATAAACAAAATGCAAAAAGCTCGAAAATGAAAAGGAAATAGCGGAAGGAGAAAAGAAATATCACTTTCTGTGAGGACCGATGACAACAGTAGCCCAGTTCAGTAAATACTGTAACCCAACTACATAGCTTGAATTTATGTAGTTTATGTTTGTCCCTTAACAATAGGAGGATAATATGTACCTGTATGGACTTGATAAGGAAGCAAGCTGAAACACAACCTCATAGCGTGAACTCTTGGCCCCAATCCTCACTTGTACTCTGATAAAAAATTGATCATTTCCAGTGAGGCTATTCAGGCAAATGCACATTACACCATCACTCTCAATGCTAAATGGTGCACTCCATTTGTATCCATCCAACCGCACCTGCATTTAAATTTACATCCCGCAATCATCAATGTTAATACAAACAGAAACAAAAAGATAAAACATTCCCGTATAACCTTGCAAAACCTCAAAATATTCCATTACTCCTGTTTTTATCAATTATGATGAGCGAAGAAGATTTGATGAAAGAGGGGCAAAATGGGTATTTTACTAAGAAAATGAGGAATCGTGGAAGCATTTCCCATGTTAGGACTACTAGATCTCTTTTCCCAAAATTGTAAAAGAAATAAAGACATTGAGATTCAAAGGGTAATTTCCCTTCGAGAAACAAACAATATATTGATAAAGGGGTTTGCAAACCTTCAGGAGTTCACTTCGGACATTAGATTGCCATCTGAAAAGTTGGGGAGAATCAGTAGGACGCAACTGCAACTCACTTGAGGTCTCAAACTGGGACTGGGACAAAGAAAGAGTCCTTCCAATTCTGTTAATAAACAGTACGCGTGGTAAAAAATGAACCACCTGCGCAGGAATTGAAATCATGTGTTACAATTGGTGCTTTAGGAAACTAAATTTGGACAGATAAACACCATATTCAATCCAGTAAAAGCTGGAAAGTAAGAAATATATATAAAAAGAAATAAATCAAACCTTTGTCCTGTCAGAAGCCATCTTAAGTTGTGCAGTAAGCCCGTAATACGAACCATCTGACCCAAAAGCTTTGATGTCAATGCGCTCCTGCACCCCACAATCAAAATAAATACTATTGATTCAATTGTAATCAAAAAACCTTGTTTCTCTATTCAACAGTGGGGTATATATACCCAGTTACATAGAGGTCCCTATATTATCCTCTAATTGCACCTTTACCAAATAACCCTTGATACAATTACAAATCTCAACACTCCCCCTCAAGATGGGCGAAAGATATCTATTAAGCCCATCTTGACACAACCTCTAGCTAAGTCTAACGAATTGAGTCCTTTCGTCAGACAATCTGCTGCCTGGTCTTTAGTTGAAACATGACCTAACTCTAGTAGTCCACTGTTCAACTTCTCCTTGATGAAGAACCTATCGATCTCAATATGCTTGGTTCTATCATGCTGCACTGGGTTGTTGGCGATGCTGATGGCCGACTTGTTGTCGCACCACAACTTCATTCTGGCTCCTCGATCCAGCTTAAGCTCTACCAACATACTTTTAAGCCAAAGCAATTCCGCAACTCCCAAGGCCATAGCTCTGTACTCTGCTTCTGCTGTCGATCTTGCCACCAAAGACTGCTTCTTGCTCTTCCAAGAGACCAAGTTGCCTCCTACAAAGATGCAGTAACCTGAGGTGGACCTCCTATCATCGGCACAGCTCGCCCAATCAGAGTCACAGTAGCCCTCAATGCTCACATGGTCATTCTTCCTGAATAACAACCCTTTTCCAGGAGCACTCTTCAAGTACCTCAAGATCTGATACACTGCGTCCATATGACCTTTCCTCGGATCATGCATGTAGCGACTCACCACGCTCACTGCAAAAGAGATATCGGGACGCGTGTGACTCAGATAGATCAACCTGCCTACCAATCTCTGGTACCTCTCACGATCAACTGGTTCTCCGGCCTCTGCACTCAGCTTGAACCTTTGGTCGATCGGTGCCACTGCAGGTTTGCACCCCAACATACCTGTCTCTGTGAGTAGATCTAGTGCGTACTTTCTCTGAGAAAGAACAATCCCCTCTGCTTCTCGAGCTATCTCGATCCCAAGGAAGTATCGAAGCAAGCCGAGATCTTTCACCTCGAACTCTTTGCCCAGTCTCACCTTGAGCTGAGCAATCTCCTTCTCATCATCTCCTGTGACGATCATGTCATCCACATATACTGCAAGCATAGTAATGTGGCCCCCATTTCGTCGAAAGAACACAGTGTGGTCGGCGTTGATCTGTTGGTATCCCATACCTATCATAACTCTCCTGAACCTGTCGAACCAAGCTCGAGGAGACTGCTTTAACCCATAAAGAGACTTCTTCAATCTGCAGACCTTGCCAACTGTCTCATCTGTGCCAAATCCTGGTGGTATATCCATGTACACCTCCTCCACTAGATCCCCATGAAGAAATGCATTCTTTACATCTAGTTGGTGTAGTTTCCACCCACCATTCACTGCTAGAGAGATCAAAGTCCGGACGGTGCTCATTTTAGCTACAGGTGCAAAAGTCTCATCATAGTCGATGCCATATGTCTGACTGTACCCTTTTGCCACCAAGCGTGCCTTGTAGCGCTCGACCTGCCCGTCTGGGTTTTGCTTTACAGTGAAGACCCATTTGCATCCAACTGCCCTTTTCCCAGCTGGTAGTGGCACTAACTCCCATGTGCGATTCTTGACCAGTGCCCTCAGTTCTTCATGCATGGCTGCCTTCCACTTTGGGTCTCCTTTTGCTACCTGCCAACACTTGGGTATAGAGACAATGTCCAAAGATGCAATGAATGCTCCATATTCAGGTGATATGTTAGAGTAATTCATAGATTGGTCAATTTCATGTGGAAAGCCAAAACGATCAGGAGGATTTCCCGCATTACTGCGAGAAGTCCTCCTTAATGTCTGTGTGGGAGAGAGAGGAAACATATCACCTGAGTTTGTGGTGTCTGGTGTAGGTGTCTCAGGAGTCGGAGAAGGCCGGGACAAGGAACTTGGCACGAGTGGTGTAGAAATAGGTACATTCACCTTTCTTCTCCTCTGGTACACCCTCAACTCCCTCTGAGCCTGAGTTTCTCCTTCTCCTCCCTCTTCTACTCCTTCTATCTCACTTTCCTCTTCTTCTTGCGGCCCATCCTCAGCCGATTCTTTTCTCAAAACAGGACCCTCTAATTGAATCGGTCTCTCACCCTCACTTTTCTCCCCCTCTCGTCCTATTTCTCCACTATCTGGCGAGTCACCAAAGGGTGAGGTCACTCTCAAGGGGTAGTATGGCTCAGACTCGCGGAAAGTCACATCCATACTGACAAACACCCGCTTCTCTACTGGGCTCCAACACATGTACCCCTTTTGAGTTGGAGAATAACCTACAAAGACACATTTGACTGCTCTAGGGTCCAGCTTCCCCACTGTTGGTCTGTTGTCTTTTACGAAACACACACAACCAAACACTTTCAAAGGGAGAACTCCTCCATTATCACCCTTTAACATCTCACAAGGGGACTTCCAATCCAATATCCTCGAGGGCAGCCTGTTGATCAGCTGAGCAGCTGTCAAAACCGCTTGCCCCCACAAGTGTTTCGGGACATTCATCGATATCATCATACACCGGGCTACCTCTAAAAGGTGTCTGTTCTTCCTCTCTGCGACCCCATTCTGTGCCGGTGTATATGGACATGTAGTCTGATGCTGTATCCCCTGTGCAGACAAGTACTCCCCAAACGCCCTGTTGGTGTACTCTGTCCCATTATCAGATCTCAATACCTTCACTATTGCACCGTATTGAGTTTGAATCGCCTTGTGGAAGTCTTTGAAGCAAGCGAGCACATCACTCTTATTTTTCATCAAATACAGCCAAGTAACACGAGAAAAACAATCAATAAAAGTCACAAAATATCTATAACCATTAATTGTATTTGCCGGACAAGGCCCCCATACATCAGAGTGAATAAGATCAAATACCCCAGAACTCCTATTTCCAGAGCTACGATAAGAGCTTCTGGTGTGTTTCCCTAACTCACAAGCCTCACAGACTAACTTTTCTTTATTTGCCCTTTCATACAATGAAGGGTACAACAGACTCAAAACATAAAAAGAAGTATGCCCCATACGCTGATGATACCGTAATAGCACCTCCTCTACAGTCATCCCAGAACCTCCTACTCCTGCCCTCTTTACTAAGGATGTCAGCGCTGAATCTATCCCCTCTCTATCCATGTACCACAATCCTCTATGCCAAGTGCCAGTTCCAAGTCTCCGGCCCGTCCCCTTCTCCTTGAAAATCACCTTGGGAATATCAAAAGAAACAACACAATTTAGTTGGAGGATAATAGCACTGATAGACAATAGATTCACTGGAAATGAGGGAGCATGCAATACATTGGACAAAGCCACTAAATCAGTACATTTAACCGTACCCTTACCAACCACAGGCTGGGCTGTGCCGTCCGCTGTCTGAATAGTTTCTGGAGAGCTCAAGTGAGTATAAGAAGAGAACTCACTAGAAGCCCCTGTCACATGTCGAGATGCACCAGAATCTATGATCCATTCTAGTGCTCTGGTGGGAGGTCTAGAGGCAAGAGCATGTGCAATACCTGTGGCGGAATAAGCAGAAGAAGCAAAATTACCCCTGGTGTCAGATGTGGATGTCTCGTCTGACATGCTCCTCTTTCCCCCATCACCTACCATTCTCTGCTTTCTCTTCAGCATCTCGAAGAGCTCATGCTCCTCCTCAGTGAAGCCAGCGAAGCCTGTCTCCTCCTCCTCCGGTGGATCTACCATTAGATGTGCCCGGTAGCCTCCACCTCTGCCTCCTCTACGGCCCCCACGTCCACGGCCACGACCTCCAGACTGTCCTGTCCTCGCCCACCTGTCTCTCTCTCCTTAGGTGGCTTAGGACAAGCCTTGCTCAGGTGCCCCACTTCTCCACAGTTGTAGCACTTGCGAGTCTCCCCCTGAACCCCTATCATACCTGAGTTCGAGACTGTCAAGGCTGAACGCATCCCCGCACTTCCACTAGTTTCGGAGTGCAATTTCATGCGACTCTCCTCCTGCATCATAGCCGCAATTGCCTCGTCCAGTGGGGGGATCTTCGCTTGAGCAAGGAGCACTGATCTCCTTTGATCGAATGCTTGGTTGAGATGTTTCAAGAACCGCATAGTCCTTTCTTGATGAAAGCTCTCATCTTTCTTGCATTCCGGATCATTACAACTTTTCCTCGGCGAGAAGTGGTCATAGTCTGCCCATAATCTCTCAAGATCTACGGCATACTCCTGGATCGTCCTATCTCCCTGAACCACCTCATCTATCTGGTTCTGAATCTGGAATACTCGCATATTGTTCTCTGTCCCCGCATAGGTCCTCTTCAGTTTGGCCCATATATCTGGCACACTCTGGAGGCCATCAACTGTCACAGAGATCGATTGTACCATCGAGTTGAGCAACCAGGTACACAGTAGCGCATGTGTGGATCTCCAATCCGCCCGCTCAACTGTGTTCTGTGCTGGCTCACTCATCTCCCCTGTCAACCACCCGTCGAGGCGCTTACCCTGAAGTGCCCATATGATCCGTCGTGACCAGCTCAGATAAGTCCCTGGTCCATCAAGTTTTATGTCCACTGGTGGGAGATCCAACTTCGTCTGTGGTTGGCCCGATGTCGAGGTATTCGCCCCCTTAGAGTCTCTCAAGAGCTGAACCAATGTCTTCACATCCTCTGGCTCTAGCTTTTCGATAAGCTTCTCCATTGGTCACTCACGAGGATCCAAGTCTATACGTGACTTCCTTCCTCTTCTTGATCCGACCCGATCTCGATCTTCTTCACTCGATCACACACGATCGCACAAGTTACAATTCTTCTCACGACTCACAAAAATTACATCAAACAATACCACTACAAAATCTATTTGCTGAAATCACTATTCACGGTACTGTAGCACGCGGATACTGTACCCGTTACTGTAGCAAACTGGACATATCCTGTCCTTGAGCCCCTTGTTCGAACTGGACACCTCCTGTTCCAGTTTTGTTCATGTGCCGAACTTAGAGCCGTAGATCGCGATAAAGCTGCAGTGCCGAACTTAGCAGTGCCGAACTTAGTGCCGAACTTAGAGCCGTAGATCTCTCAGGCGACGCCACGAACTGGACACAGAAGACGGTTACTGTGCCGAACTTCCCACAGACGACGCCACGAACTGGACACCTCCTTCTCCTCCCATGGGCATGGGCTGTGGGGAACAAACCCCCCCCCACAAGGGCGACTGAGAGGAGGGAGTCCGCCTCTGTTGTGTGTTGGCGGAAGAGAGGCGGACTGGAGTTGGCGGAAGCGCTTTTCTTCCCTTTTTTTTCTTGTTCGCGTAGGTTGGATCGGGCGGGACGAAGACAGCGAAAAAAACGAGGCGGCTGAGCTCTGATACCAAATTGTAATCAAAAAACCTTGTTTCTCTATTCAAGAGTGGGGTATTTATACCCAGTTACATAGAGGTCCCTATATTATCTTCTAATTGCACCTTTACCAAATAACCCTTGATACAATTACAAATCTCAACAGATTCTTAATAGCAAGAATAAAAGACACCAAACAAACCATTCAGCAGCAATACAAATTACATACCTTGGTCTCTAGCTCCAGAAGTGAAATCCCTGGACTGAAGTATGTTGAATTGCTGATCGACACAGATATGCCCACACGTGCTGTTGCCAAAGTCTCGCCGCGAGACTGAAATGGAAGAACCATAGACCGGTTTAAGTAGTCTTGTGGAGATAGCATTATGCAATTAGGATTAGAATCCTCAATTGATTCCAGTATCTGAACATTCCTTCTTGAGCTAGAGCCTCTTCTGTCAAGTGCCTTTGAAGAGTATCTAAGTGCCAGTTTTGCCGATTTGGCTGCCCGTGTTAGTAACTGGGAGTCAGTGTCGGTGCTTTCTAGTGGTTCAACTTCTACCATTCGGTATGAAAGGTGTATTGGAGAGTCATTCTGGATCCAATATGGCACAAATATGCGAACAGTTTTCGGAGCGGTAACAGATCGACCGAAGTCACGCTCCACACTTACACGCAACCTCCTATGACAGAGTGTGCCATGTTAAAAAATAACAAGTCAGAAGAAAATTCATAACATCTATTACAGGCGGAGGAAACTGAAGCTGGAAACTAAGAAGGATAAAAAAATTATTTTCAAACCTCTTGCTTTGCTTCTGAACCATCCAGAACGACGAGACATGATTAATGCCTTGTGGGTCCCACATATACACCACCTCCTAGAACAAATAAATAATAGCAAAGTAGTTTTCATGTAACTTTAGATTTAACAATAGATGTCAAAATGGGAAAGCAGATGGGAGTACTGAAATTTTTATCGTATTTAGTCTTAAATTAACCTAAGGTGGAATACAATAACCCTTGCTTAAAAAGCTTGGCCGGGGCATTTTGAAAACAAGCTTAACACTCAACAAAAGTATATTTCATACATTGTGGGGTGAATAAAGGCAAGTGAAATCATTTTCAGAGGGTACCTTTTCTAGTGTCCAGCCGCCTTGAACAAACATTGTCAGGTATATAGATTTGCGCATATCAGCTGAATAAATATAAGCACATCCACCAGATGACACAATACTATGCTGTCGTTCCACCAAATTACCATCACCTGCTTTCTCCCAAATAGCATACTCAGCCTCATATGGTAGCTTGTTCTCCAGACGAAAAACAGAATTTACTGAAATTTTCCAGTCAGGGACTGGTTCATTAAGCTCAGTTTGAAGGGCCGATGCATCAACACCAGCACTAAGCCAGAAGGTCTGTCTGGCACCAAAATCACCACTGCAATAGAAAAGCATGTCACTCTCCTTAAGCTGGGACAGCCTAAGGCCAGAAGTTTGCTGGTTGGCCAGATGGTTTGTGGGACCCAGAGTCAGTGCCTGACCCCAGGAGTATGACCCTTGGGGTTTCTCACTGAAAGGACGAATTTGCAAGCAGAAGTTCATCCCCTTTATCATGCTTGTCCATGGCAAGAACATGGATGATTGTGGATTTATTACACCAATAACTTTCCTTGTATCACCACTATCATTACTGTTGGTAAGGCTGTCAGACAATTTTTCACGGGTACGAATCCAGCGCCTGCGCCTCGCAAAGTCAAGTGGTGACTTGGAAGAAGACTGAGAGGACGTAGGAGGCCATCGTATGGCTTGCAACTCAGTACCATATGTCCATCCTTCCTTGTCTGCAAACTGTGGTTTCTCTATTCTCCATGGTGAAGCCCATCTCCAGCCTGCTGGAAGAGGAGGCTCAAAGAAATCCTATTGAACAAAGGTCATTTAGTATAATATACGTATTTATGGGCATGAAATATGTTCCATTTCTGTTTTTGGTCTTTGTTTGGTATATCTATTTCTTTTTATGAGGATTTTAGTTGCTAAAATTTAGCGCAAAATGAAAAATATGGGAGTACTGCTAAAGTGCTAATGGGCAATTAAAATCTACTACAAGGTGTTGTTAGAAAATAAAAATGCACCCTTTGCTTTTGACAATGATTACAGCAAAGCAGAATCATAACAAGCAGCATTGAAACACGGGTATCTAACTATTATGAAAAAGCCAAGAAGTTTTATCACCTTCGATAAGTGCGAGAAGTCTCGATTGCTCCAATTCCATGACTCGTTTCCACGTTGACCGGACGACTTGTTTCCCCAGCCAGAAATTGGCTGGTACCTCTGGTTTTCAAACACCTCCTCTACTATAGAATTTGATCCACTAGATTCATAGCTCGGAGACTGGAGGCTGCTAATCAACCCAAAAGGGCAGACAGACACTTCGAGTTTAACATCGGAATCATTTGATACCACTGCAAGTGCTCTCAAAGTAGCATATTTCATGCCATCACGCATGGAAACATCAAAGGCAAAATGGTTATCATTTAGTGATTTCGGTACAACAGATAGGGGAAGGACTGAGCCAAAGCTCTCCCAGGGACCATTATGGGTGAGGCCAATCAAGAAACCAATCTCCTTATCATCATTGTTCTTATGCCCCTTCTCAGTATTGAAGTCTGTTTGGTTGTTTCGTTCAATAAAGCAAGTGGAGAGAACCAAAATACCACATTCTCTATCTTGCTGACCCTGGAATATAAACAAATTAGGAAGCACAAATGCCGAAAAAAAACAACTATAAGTGAAATGTATGACATTAAATAGGTAACCTTGGCCACAAGAGGGTACCCAGTAGCTTGGTTGAAGTCAGGTGCGTGATGGAATACTTTGATTGAAGGGGCACGCTTCAAAGAACCCATGCTACGACCCACAGGTATAGATAGTGAACCTATAACTTCACCTTTAACAAGTCCAATAAATATAAAAAGTCAATGCAAATCAAAATGCAACTATAAATAAAATTTAGGTTTTCGGCGATAAGAGTTTACCTTTCCCAGCCCTGGAAGCAAGATTAGTAACCTCAATTTCAAGATGAGCCAATCCCTGAAAAATGTAAAAGCACATGCATGTATCAGTAGTGCTCAGCTACTGATGGCCTTTCGTCACACCACTGCCCTTTCTCAAACAGACATGTTACATTATCATTACCTAGCAAAGGAAGCTCTGACTGAGATCTAGTAACTCATATGTAATGTGACAATTATCGGTAACTTACAGGTCTCCATTGTTAAGACTAAATAGGTACCATTAGCTAACAGGGAAGGGACATTTCATTCTTAAATTCTGATGAAGTATTGAGAACAAAAAAAATCAATAATTAATAAAAGTTGCGCAAAAGCACATAGCAATAGAACTGGCTTTCAAAATGAGTTCCACACCAAGGCAAAGCATCCCTTGCTTATTAATCTCAACTCAAAATGATAAATCAGCCTTTTCAAACTCACATATGGCTTATCCGACTATTTTTCATATTTCTTAAGCTATTAGTTTTTCAAATAGTTAATTTGTGCTAATTTGAGGTTCCACAACCAAAGCTCTTAAATATCCATGTTACCTTCTCTGGGACTTCAAAAATGAAAAGTTCATTCCATTTTGCATAGCCAACTGTTGCATCAGATTCATGATCAGTCAGAGGCTTCACACATCTAGTCCTTGCACTTTGTGGAACCAGCTTGTATTGCTCCGATGCAGTGCTGTCCATCAGCAACCTCAATGCACAGAAGTAGTCATGATTATTGCCATCATCTTTGATCGGTAGACCCTGAAACAGAACTTTGACAATTAGAAAGTTCCTAATTTAGTCTCTGTTGCTTGGTTTATGCCACTTTGCCCAATAACATAAGCATCTAAAGACACTCTTGTGCAGTTAAAGTTTGCCTCCTACTTCTATCTATTTTGTAATTTGTTAATTATTATTATTTTTTATTTATTTCAAAACATCGCATATGTGTAACATTTGAGATAATAAGATACCTGAATGGTCTAAAGTTAGACTTTGTCAATGAGTGCAAATAATAATATGAAATGAAACAATACAGCAAATAAAAACATAGTAATAACAAAAACAGAAGAATGAACGAAAGAAAACAAATCAGATGCAACCTTGGACTCAAATATCTGAATGGCCACATAATATCTTGACTCAGCATGCTTTGTGACCACATTTAGCTTGTCAGCAAATCTAGGAGGCGGCATCAATAGAGAAACCTGGCTCTCGTTTGATAGGGACCCAATAGTCTCTTCCATGTCTTCCACCCTTTTAAAGTACACGTCACATCCAAGCTTATTTTCAATAATGACCTTCTGAAAGTCGTCTTCATTTAATGCCGAGTAGGATGCAGTGTTCTTCTTAAGCTTTTCCCGAGCTTCCTAATAACCAGAACCATAGTAAAAATTAATTGATTGCATGAAGAATTTCTTGACCAAATGATTAATCAGACCTGTCAGATTATCAGTTCAGGTCTTATGAAACTGACTGGCCAACTTACAGTTGATTGCGTGGCCCAGATTCATTTTAATTAAATTCATTTACCAAATAAGGGGTAAAGGGGTCGACTTACCTTCTTACAAAAGCCCAACATAATTTCCCTGAAAGAAACCCCAAGATGTGTACACACTAGATAATGTTCAATCTCAGCTAGACAGGTCAAGTGATCAAATGAAATCAAAATTCGAGAACATACACCACCAAGTAGGTTTGGTAAAGAAACAGTAACAAATAATATGATGGCAGACTTCGAACATAATGCTTCCGATTTGTGATATAAGATAAAATACAACCTCACTTTTCTTTGATGATATAGTCTCTAGCTCGTTTTGTCTATTCCAGGAAACTGAGGTTTCAATCAAGGCTTCCAGGCTGGCAGCACTTATGTTTAGATTAACTGGAGTTGTCGCAGCAACACGAATTCTCTTTCCAACTTTTGGGGGATGCTCACTTACGTCATATGTCTCCAGCCTCCCAATAACCAAATTAAATAAATATATATTTCAAAATAAAGGAATAACAGAATAAAATAAGCAAATTGAAATGAGTTGCTTTGTATGTGGTGTTCTGAGGAAGATTATGGAGGTTGTATATACATCTTTTGGTATAAATGAACTTTGTTTGTTAAACGAGGTTGTATATTCATCTTTATTGAACCAAACAATGGACGTTATGAATCCTAAAAATATGCGAGTGTTGTTAGATGTAGATATGGAAACTCTGGTAATATGCCAAAGAAAGGTCAGAACCAACTTTTTGCATTCCGACTGCTGATTCTAGCAATTGAACAAATGAAATGGAGGAAAACACAATGGAAACTGCTTACTTGAAAATGCCATCAAATGGTTCAATAAGAGGTTCCCAAGCTTCCAGTTGTCGGTTGAATGTGGAAGCCGCGATTGAACAGATGACAACAGCATTCATTGCCTCATATCTCCCTTGTGATGCCAGATTAATGTTTGTGACAGTTGCATCAAACAGCGGTGTCACCTACAAAAAACTCACAAATTAGCTCAGCATAGCAAGGCAGGGATTACAATACCAGGATTTTGGATAATTTCAGTATGATAGGGGAGGGATTATACAACCAAAATGGAAAAACAGCAGCCACAACAAATTTGAGGCATGAACCTCAACAAACTATATTTAACCAAAATCAGACCTCTTTTCAGGTTTTCTTAAAGGAAAAAAAAAACAAATAATATTTGAAAAGGCTACATACCATTCCACAAGAGCTGTCAAGGATGCTAACAGAAAGAAAACCCAGCTTGAACTCAGCTATCAAATTTTCACGTGCTTTTGGTTTTACAAAGTCAGAAATACTGTATGCTAGCTTTGCTGATGGCTTTTTAAGATCAGGCCGTGCAAGAAAGGTAGAAGCCTGCAAGAAAAACAAAGTCCATAGGCATGTAAATTTGCTGTAAAGGAATGTGCATCTACATCTTCAATTCTGTGTACTTCATTATGATAGATCATTTGGAGAAAGTTGTCAAATGAACTTCGGCAAAATATCAGACATGAGATGTAATCTTGATGACACAAGACTTATTTGCCGCTTGCTATCTTATTGGACATGTATATATTTGAGACAATGAGTACGTATGGCATAGCAAAGCTACCATGCTGCTGTGCTAAAGTCTGAGAATAACATCAGCACTGAGCCAAACCCATGCATTCTCAAGGTACCTGAAGGTTCACTATGGGAACTAATGTCAAGCATTTGTTTAAGTTGATTTAGAACTATAATATTATCCACAGTGAACTTAAAAGTTAAAATAAAAAAATTATAAACCTGGTTTTCGACTCTCCAAATGCTCCAGCAGTTTGAGCCCTTTGTGCTGGATGACCTAGAGATTGGTTCGGCACTGACATTTGACTGACTAACCAAATCAATCCGGGGGCAACAAACTGAATCCTTCTTTGGTTCTTCATCAAACCGGGTCACCACACAACCAACTGAGGTGTAACCAGGAGGCGGCACCGGGTACCAGAAGTATGCATCATCGCCACCTCTCCTGATAATTTGTGCAACTTTGGTGAACTGATTCGGCCTTGCTGAGACCATCGAACTATTATCACATTTGAAAATTAGACCTAGAGCAGGTGGTTCCAACCTGAGGCAAAGAGAACGATGTAAATTTTCATCATAGATGCATAGATAACTCCACTGGTACAAATTAGTTTGTACTGTTACTAGTATGAGTAGGATTCAAATGCCTCGTGTCTTTCATGCCTCATTTGTGCCTCACATCCTTATCTTTTTTTCAAAGTCCAAAACGTCCGGACTGCTCAACATTATCACCACATTAATATGTGCTTGGAGACCAAATTTTATATTTTTTGAAAAAAAAAAATTTAGTATTTTTTTAGATAGGTACAAGATCACTGTTTTTGGATGGTACAGAATCTTCTGAAAAAAAATGATTTTGAACTTACCTAAAAAAATATAAAATTTAGTCTATCATATTGAGCGGTTCAGCTTGACTGTTTGGACTTTGAAAACGAAGACAAGGAAAGAGGTATTTGAACCCTCCTCATTATAAAGCTAGCTTGACACACTACAATTCAGTCATCTATAGTGGTGCAACCTCATTAAGAACTAGTACAGAAAAAGCAAAAACTACACAAATATCAGTTTCAAACCCTTCTGTTATGCAATCACCAAGAGGAGCAAAACCAGGACGCGTGATTGGTCTCCATATGGAAACTGGGCGCCTGACATCACAGCCTTTATCCCACCATATCCTCTCAAATTGTGGAGTTGATGTGTAATAGCTACTGCTCTTTGATATGGATCTGACGACATCCCATCCTGAACTGCCTTTTTGGGACCCGCCAGATAGGTGAGTAGTCTCATTGTTTTTGGAAGAAGCTGTTGAATCAGGTACATTGCTGGTGTAATGCTTTGGGTTTCGGAGGATTATTTGGTGGAGATCCAGAGACTTCCCTTGAGGAGGAACCTCGAGTGAATTGTGCACGTAGAATGAATTTAGAACATTGTCAACACGCCATACACTAAATCCTGATGGAAACCTGCCAATAAAGCACGGATTTCTGGCATCAGCAAGGAATTGCAGATATGAAAAACCATATAGTAAAAGAGAGAAGTACCCTTGTTGAGCAGGAACATAAGATATGCAATCCGAAAATTTTGTCGATGTTACGAGATCTGAGCGAAGGCAGTAAACAAAGTGATTTGGGGGTGGCAATCTACCCATGTGGGCCACACATCCAATAGCTGAGTATCCAGGTGGCGGAATCGGAGCCCAGATGGAGCAGTCATTTTGACTTCCAGAGCCAGGGAGGGTACAAATGAGTGTAAAACCAGTAGCCTTCCTTACACGACCATATGTATTGCTCACTGCCACCACCACTTGTGTAGGAGGTACTGGTCTACATATTGTTAATATATATTAAATTAGACATCTTAATCTGGAATTTTAGCTCCCAAGTAGTAAAAAACATAATATTATAATTAATATAATGATAATGTTCAAGGCCACACACACACACAAGCAGGGGCATTGCCAGAGAAACATTTCACAGTGGGTACAAAAATATAGTAATGAACAGAAATAGAGAAGTTTGTAAAAAAAAAAAAAAAATCAGCAATAAAAAAGCACCCCACTTAATATGTAAACTAGAATTATTTTTTTGTAGTCACTAAATTAACAGAGAAGGCCAAAAAGGTTGAAGAGGAGATCTGAGGACAGGATGAAGGAAATGAAGAGGAAAGCAGGAACTTTTTTGGATCAGTTCCTTTCAAAATTCCCTAAAACAACGTGCTTGGCAAGATTTGCAAGAGAAAGCAACATTTCTATTTTCACAAAAAAATATTTTAGTGGATTTTGAAAGTATTGGTATGTTTTCAAGTCAAGTTCCCTACCTAGAGAAAGGCATCGGCGTCTTTCAAGAATATTACAAAACTATATTTACTTTTTATGAAATGATGAGGACTTGCACCGATCCAACTCTTATCCCATCTGACAAGGGTCTTGGACAAGCTTCCAGTAAAAATTAATTACAATCATGTAATGTCAAATTGGGAAGAGAAGAAACCAAACAGGAGAAGAAAATAGGGACAGAATAAGGCCCAATGGAAACAGGCAATTTAACATGCTTACATTTAAACTCCCTTCTTTATTGTTTTCTATCTGGGTTTCCTCTTGCTTTTAGACAGAGTATTTCTTTATTTTCCTTGGTTCTAAGGTTCATGAGATCCAGGGTGGGCCCTATAACATACTCCCTCCACACTTTCACAGACAAAAGATCTATTGGATTCACTTCAATAACACCTATCCCAAACAATTAATCTGAACAGGAGATAAAATTTCAGTTCAAATCCCACTTGATAGCCCCATGTGATCTTGAAAATCAGAATCTAGTATATCTTATTTGGTTTAAAACATGTGTTGGACTGATACATGATAGTCATAAATAGATCACGTTAAGAAAAGAAATATGATATAACAATTGAAATAAGTACCGATGAACTAGTTCTGAACAAAGTACTCACCCAAAAGCACCTCCAAATGAGAGTAAACACCAATAAAGATAAACAAACACTGCATTCTAAACAATTCTATCATGCTACCTTACCTTATCCAATGAATGGGACAAGAAAATTCAAAAATGTATAATGTCATCTCCTACTAAAGGTCTTTAATTTTCACTGAATGGTTCAGATCGCTCAGTGGGGTACCTAAAGTGGGATTTGGAGATAGAGCCAACCATGTTGCTGCTCTTACAGGTTAGGACGTATAGACAAAACATGTGGATTTAATAGAAAGACCTGATGCAGTATTCACAAGAAATAATTGGAGCCACAAAATCTTATATAGTGTAACAAACCTTGATGTCACACAATCTCCCAATATAGCATAACTGGGAGGAGCCTGGGGTCTCCAAAATGTAAGATTGTAACCAGGCATGCTACCTATAAGCAATCCAAGAAAAATCATAAAAAATATAGTATTAAGGGGAAAAAGAAGAAGAAGACACATTCCATTCCTATGTTTCAGACATACATTCCACTCCTATGTTTTAGACATCTCTGTTTTGGGTTTTAAATTGTAACAATAGGTCAATAGCTCTAGTTTAGATTTTACAGAGAGGAATTGGAAGGATACGGGCAAACAGACAGGAACTTTTTAGCTATTTGCATGCCTGCAGGTTCATTCACTTGTCCTTAAATTTTGTTTTCTTAAGACTTTTACATAGTATGCCAGTTAGTTCAATCTTTCTTTTGTCCTCTTTAACTTCCGTTTTATTGGATATGGCTCACTTCTTTTATAATAGAGACTAATGAATTCATCGTATGAAAGCGAAAAAAAACTTGCAACTACTGTTTGGCTAAAAAATTTATTTTCTTTTCGAAAGAAAAAACTAATGTTTGACTAACGAGTAAAGCTAGCGTGTGATGAGATCACCAAGAGAATTAGGTAAGCACAACTCTAAAATCTATTGGCTTCATTTAGTACAAAGTCAAGCGGTCAAAAAATGAAGTTTTATAAGTTATTTTAATGCATTCATTTTTCATCATTTTTCTTACCCGTAGACTTTGTACTAAATGAATTCGAAAATCTCAAAATTTTGTAGGTACACGCATCAGTTATGAAGTATATCAGTTTCGACAGTTTGGATTCGTAGTTTGAAGCCAATCCGATATATTTTGGAGTTGTGCTCACCAAACCCTCTTGGTGAGCACATCACACGCTAGCTTTGCTCTCGACTAATTTACCTTTGGGAGACACCCAAATCCGCTCAAAGTTTGTGCAAGAAACAAGGGGATTGATATTTCCAAACTGCAATGCCGATATGGTTTGGTTTTGCAACTTCAGCAGAAGGGAGGCAACAGCAAGAGAGAGGTGGATGCATATGTCAGTAGATGCCACTATCACACTTGTCTTGTCTTTAACAGAGGTATAGCCTCCAGATACATCAACCGGCTCGATAACTACCACACCTGAACCAGACTCAACGGTGAGATCTTTAACTACTGCCCGTGAAAACACGTCATTTCCTTTAGAAGCATACCTGTTTCGATTTGCTTTTCTTGTCAAAAACAGGACAACAATACAAAATAAATGGTCACATGTTCCCTTTTGCACATCTTAGCTAAGCATCCCTTTGAAAAGAATAGACTTTCGCATTCAATAAGATATCAAAGCATATGCTGAAATCCGGCCTATGTGAGCATTCATAAGAAAGGAGAAAAAAAATTCACGGCAACAAAGCAAGCTAATAGATGGGAAGGTTCATACATAAAACTGAAGTCCAATTTTGCTCGAAGAAGCTTCTCAAATTGCAAGGAATCGTCAATTGACAGCTTTGAACTATCATAGAAGGTGAATTCAGGGGATACAATCTGGATTTATAGCCAAAAAGAAGAAGAATAAATTACAGGTATAAAAATTCTAAAATTGTAAGCATGAAACTGAGATTTGCATGTGCAAAATGCAAAGATTAAATTGGAACTAAGACTTGTGCGCATTTTTATGTGTGTGCTATATATTTTGTGGTCCACTTGTATCTTTGTCAAGATCGCTGTTTTACAGGTTTCAGTATGGACTGGTAAGAAGGTTGATCTTTTGCAAGAAATGACTAAACTAGTTGGCTTTCTTTTCTTACCTGAGCCTCAAAAGAGAAACTAACAATCTCGCTAGATACAATATCAGTAGCTTTCTCAGAAGTATCTGTGTCTTTGTTCAAACTATCTTCTTGGCCCTCGTTCTCTTCCTCCATATTTGATGGGCCACTATCTATTAAAGAGATCTCAACACCATCCTCTTCAGCAACCAAGAAGCTGCTCCCGTTGTTCAAGTAAGTGCATTTCCTTAAAAGCGCACCATTCTAGAATAACAACAGAACACAATCAATAAAATATACAATGTGACAACGGAAAAGGAACCTTCCATAATCTCTACAATACAAGAAATCCATACTGGAGGCAAGGTATCGCTTAAATACCATTTAGGAGTAAAGTGTTACTACAACATTGCATGGACAAAGACTAACTTTGACAGATCTTATTTTTCTGTAATAGGGAGTCAAGTAAATCTCAAGTACTCTTAAATACCATTGTTGTACCCAAAAAAATTTCTCAATTGAAAGAAACAACGGATGCATCTACCTCAATTTTGACATTCTTGAAGCGCAACCTCTTGCCAGGCCCAATCATAATGACAGTACCGCCAGAACACCATTGCCCTTTCCGTTCAAACTCATCACTCAAAGACAAAACACCCCCACAACCATCGTACACAAATTCCTCCACATCAACCCCATCCACAATCAACTGCCTAGCTGGGGAAAGATGGACAATATTCTCACTCTGGTAATACACCGTCCCATGCAAGATTATGTCATCACTATTGTTTAATGGGTCATTCTTCGGATCCATAGCCTCCTCTCGTCCTGTTATCATCCCCAGAGAAGGCACAAAGTATTCAACCACTGCAAGAAGGAAGTCAAGTACCACAAGTACACGGGGTTGCTGGATCCGAATTACAAAAGACTGGAAGGAAGTGCGCCATCTGTAGTCCATTATCAGCATCGTTAGGTTACAGATTCCATTGCCAGGTGCATTAGAACTCAGTCTGGTGTCAAGTGACACTTCCTGGTGTCGAACATTAGAGTGAGAGGTGTCAGAGGAGTCGGCACCAAGCATGAGCTGCATCTCGGGCTTCGTATCTGGGCGGATGTCTAAGATGGAGAACTTGGGGATGGACACGAACAAGTCCATTTCCAAGAGGGATGTTGTACGGTATGACACCCAAAGACCTTCTAACTGCATGAACAAATAAAAGGAAGTAATTAATTGCCAGTCATGCATCCCAGTGTATTAATACAATTTGGAGAGAAAATTTAATACTGTTACTTTCATAGTAAATTTTATTGAGAACTAATGGTAGAATAGTCATTTACCATAGAACACTTTACTGAACAACATGAAAGAATCCTAGTGTAAAACCAACCATTTACATGTGAAAATTCTTATGCCATACTGTTATAGTGTGTCGACATGAACCAAGTCACCTTATTTACCATGAGTGTCAATGTACTCAAAAAACCTTGATAGCGTATGTTCTTGGTTCCCGGCACAAAATGAATGAATTTAGTGAGGCAAAAGAAATATACACCAATTATGATATGTACTACTTACTGCTATCTGGGCCAATGGGGTCTCAGCATCAGGCCCGGTTCTCAGCTCTAACAATGCATACTGTATGTCAACCCCAATTACAAAAACAGTGCGGGAGAGTAACAATTGGCTGTTATACTTGAGGTTTACTTTGTCTGCCAGCATGCGAATTGACTCCTTTGTTTCCGTTGGGTTTTCACGGAAGCTTGGAGGTATATTTGGTAACTCACACAGGTTCATCGAGATACAGGTTGAAATCACATTGTACTCTTTGCCAGACATTACACCATGAAGCAATGGGACCTGTGCAGGAATCACATCACAAAATCCATTCGGTTCAGCGGAAGTATAAAATGAACAGTAATATAGAGAGGACTGACTGTGTCGGGCTTTCACACTCAAGTTTTGGCAAAATTTTAACATTATGTCGTTGATAAAGCTTTACTCAATTATAAGAACCCAGCATAAACAATTAAACTAGTAAATTCCCTTGTACAGCATTGTAGCTTCTGTAGATCATGTTCCACTAAACTTCATAAATTAACAATTATTGGAAAATACATTTTCACAGATAAAAGAATATGCAGTACAAAAACTTAAATAGAAGAACCAAAGAGTTTGTGCAGCCTCATATAAACAAAGAGAAATTAAGGACTTCATGACATAACAAAGTACCAAAGAAACAGTGCCAAGCAAAAATCATCGGACAAGTAGAAGGTGCGCACCTGAACCTCAATTGTCATTGTTGGGACCTTCCGGAAGACATCTCTCAAGCTCCGACGGACCTCAATAAGCATGCGCTGACCTTCTCGAACCATTGGCTTCCCTAGGGTACCATCAACTCCAATTGCCATGTTAATTCCATCTATCTATTATACAAAGACACATGTCAGCACAGAAAGGAGAGAATTGTTGCACATCCTTGAAAAATGTTCATACAAACCTCTGCAAGAAGGATATCAAGATGCACTGCAGAAGGGTCACTATCTTTGTCCCCATGCCAACTAAAACTGTTCTTCACTTTTAGTTTTCCCAAATCAAGTTGCATATAACTACAAGGGAAACATGGAATAAAAAAAAACAATATTTAAATCAAGATTGCTTACGACTTCCAAAATAGTAAAAATTACTTTTTCCGGAAAAAGGAAAGACCCCAGAAAGAAAGTAAAGCTGTGGAAGATCAATGCTTTAGCTCAATTAGAAAACCAATTAACAAGAAAAGGTAAATTTGAGTTCAAACAGGTCAAAGACAACCCAAACACATTGCACGGGCATCCCAATCAGCATAGTCTCGTATTGACGCAACTCATAATGTAAAGCAGTAATTATGGGGAGTCTCTAACTATTGAATAAGCCTTCATGCATAAAACACCAACTAATTCTTCAACAAGCCAAAAAACAACGACAACGACTTTAAACAAGTTTCTAACACCACCCTACTGATAAATTACCAGTAGCAGATTGATTGTTAAGTAACACAAAGTATAGTATCCTTGATATCATGTAGTTAAATATAAATAGAATTGAAGGCAGTGAACTTAGATACAGCAATACTAACTCTTTGCTATTTGAATTAGTGGGAACAATGATTATTGGAGTGTCAAGAGAGAGGTCGAGCTTTACAGCAGTGGAACCATCAATCTCATACTTCTGAATCAGCCATTCAAAACCCCCCACTTTGTCAATCAACTTTATAGCCTCCTCTGTATGGGGCGAAGCAAGCTCCATAAAGTATGACATAAACTGGAAAAGAAATATCATCAATGGCCATTTGAAATTGGTGAAAATAAATTACTTGACAACGACTCTAGTGCATAGTATGACTTCGACCCTCCAAAGCATCCTTTAATAAGATTGAAAGTGCTTTTGTTCTTAGATTCAAACTGACTTTGTCAAAATGTTACTCGTTAATTGTAATGCCAAGCAATGCAGGCATAGTACATTATTTGGACCAACTCTTAAGTCTGATGAAATAAAACACGCACTAGAGTTGAGCTGATTGTTCAAACCCAACAAAAACACTTTTTTAATAACTACCTCATTTACATGAAGCATCAACCGGACCGACAGATTACAAATAAAAATAATATCTAAGCAGCTAATACTGACAGCATACCTCTTGAACAAACCGGTAAAGGAAAACAATACGAACAGCTGAAAGCTGCCCAGTCAAGCTGTAATCATATCCCTCGTAATCATCATCGTCAGGACTATACGACTGGAATGTATACTGTGTATAAAAAGGAACAAAAAGCAAGGTTTAGAAAGTTCCAATATTTTGCATTATGCAACACTGCAACAGTAACTGCACTTAAAGCAAAACCTCAATAAGTGATTCAATGCCGTCTTTCCTAGTATCACAGAGCCAGCCCCACTGATGATCAGGTCCAAGGGACATATCACAAAGCCTAGTATTTCCCAGAGTGCCATTAATGGAAATGGAACTTGGATGAACCTGCAAATATGAAGAGCTGTCATGAGTCCAGACTCATATGCTGAGATTAAAACATGACAAATTATTCAAAGCCATAAGTGCAAAATGCTAAATCTTTGTCTTACCTTGAGATCAAAGAGGAACCTCTCTTGCACAAACATGGCAAGCTGAGAACTATCTTCTTTGTTCAGAAAAACAGAAACTTGGTCCACATCCATTCTCAAATCAAAAACAACCCGGCCCTTACCATGTCCAAGCAAACCCTTGATTAAGGTAATTTCTTCCTTTTCTGAGCTCTTAGTATTTTCTGAAGACAAAGTCATTACAGTTTTAGTAGTGCTTGTGGTCGTAGCAGCGTTGGATTCAGTATCAGTCCCGTAGTTAACCATGCTAACATCCAAGCCAAAATCAATCAAGGCAACAACTGTGGGTCTGTTACAGTAAAACTCCGTTGCAGTCATCCTGATGCTCATCTGAGACGGCAAAAAATTCAACAAAATATAGTTCAAAGAGTGACAAAACTTTCAAATTTTTACTTGCTGTACTTCTACTTTATAACTGGCTTGTAATATCTACTTAGGTTGTAAACTTTTCTTTCACTAATACAAATTGTTAGTGGGCATTTCGCCCCTTGACCTTAAAAAAAAAACCTTCAAACTTGCACAGAAAAGATAAATACACACCCAATACCTCACGTGACTCGGAACCGAGAAAGCCATGAAGGAGTGGATCAAACAAGTAATGGAATGATCATATCATTTCTTGTTTCTACAATACATTTTTCTATTCAGCAAATCAATCGGAATAGAGAAGTCCTTAAAGGAGTGACCAAGAAATCATGTAATGATCATGTCAGTTTTCTTTTCTACAATTACAATGTTCTATTCAATAATTAATCAATGGCATCTAAACAATATACGTCCAACGTAATCTGCGTTGTTGGAAATTGGGGATTTCTCGGAGGACACAGATACAGGTTGCTTTTGTTTGGAATATGAACAAAATTCAAGTCTTTGCAACGACATAAGTTGCAAGGGAGCCAGGATTTTGTCATTCGGGAGACGAACAAAAAAATAATGACAATTTTTAATGTGTCTTAATTTGAAAGTAGAAGCTAGATTTAACACAAAGCTTGTGAAGAAAATGCCAATTGCCTATCCATATTCATTTACCTGAGTGTCAATACCATCATAAAGATGGTAATCAGGGCTCCTGGTTCTGAACGTCAACGCAACAAAATCCGTGCCACTGTCATCGGTTGCCTCATAATATATCTCAGACATGTCGCTCCCGGGCACATAAAAAACCTGGTTTGTCGGAGTTGCTGTAAACTCAGCCAACGCATCCTTAAAAGAATCCTCTTCTACAAAAAAGCTACTATGCTCTGCTTCAGAATCAAGCATGGGGGAGTGAGTTTCATGCAATTCCTCATTTTCCTCGTTTGCCAGAGACACAAGCAAGTATTGCGGGGTTGGAGACAGCCGACCTTGGAGCATGTCTTGTATCTTCAGAGAATGTAGCTTTGTCTTTATGCTGAGGTCACCTGTGTACCTTGCAAGATTTACCTAGGCACAAAGAGATGAAAAGTGGACAGTTATCACCAGGTAATAAATTAGTGCCAACAGCATCATTCACATGCAAGAATGGAGATTCTATTATGTTTGTAACCAGAAGACATGCATTTTAGATCCAGTACTGGGCTCATTCAGGTTGAAGCTACAATTCTCAATTCTATTTCCCTCCTTTATTTTGGCTTTTTTTATTGAAAATTAAAGGCTTGTGAGAATTAAGATTCAGAATCTATTCAGGCTCTAAAATTAACGGTTTAGGTAGAGAAAGAAGATACACTGAGCAAATGATACCCGGTATGGAGAGCAGTGACTATCTTTGTTGCTCGTTTATCATTTATTCAATTTACTAACAAACTAAACTAAAATGTTGTTCGAGTAAAACAGTAATGATGTGCGCCTCAAAAGGTTCCTAAGACTCCAATGAAGAATATAATGTTTCCGTGTGTAGCTGAACCACTTGCTCTGTCCAAAAGATTAATAATGTAGTACCTTTGCTCCATTACCGAGAAGCTCCAAGATTAGCACCTCTTCAGCATTTTCACTCTTTCTGTCCAACTGCAATACCAAAATAGAAAGCACATCATATGCTCAATCAAATTAGGTTGGTCACTTTGGCACTTGTTAATATAAGATGGCCCAAATTATCTTACCTTTCCATATAAAGACAATTTTGTTTCTACAACAGAGCCATTAAGAACAAAGTCAGCACTCCCAACGTTACCAAATTTTTGGACAGGCGTTCCTCTCGGGGTAGAATCAGCAGAGCCTCCAGGTATATACATATCCGCTGGGGCCTACATAGAAAATAAGTTTTTAAGTATAAATATATATATGTGATATTGAAAAATATGATATAAAAGGAAGGAGTTAAATACTGAAGCTCTGTAGATCACTTGCACAAGATCCTTCATCCAAATAGCCTTTTCCGCGTTACTTTGGAATTCAATAATTAGTGTACTTGTTGATTCCAGAGCCTGACATAAATTGAATAGAAAACACACTTATGAGCGAAAATCACAAGGCATACAACTTGCAGATACAACAACAACAAAGCCTTTAGTCCCAAACAAGTTGGGGTAGGCTAGAAATGAAACCCACACCGTAGTCGCATACAACTCGCAGATGCAAATATAAAAAAGTTTCAACTTCAATCTCATATAAAAGTACCAACACTGATAAGTTTAAAACTTTCTTAGCCGACCAGCACTTTTTCTGATCTCATATTTTATTGTTTTAAACTTTTAATTGAATAGGCTGTGGTTTGCTTGAACCAAAGTACTATCAGTCAAGCTCAAGATTCTATCTGGAACAAAATAAGGACATTAACTAAAATAATAGAAAAGGTAGCATTTAAAGGAGTGAGGGAACATTGTCTTGCCTTTTGCATGTCAAGCCCTCTGGAACTAACTGCAATAGCATAGTGAGACCCACCAACACTGGCTGAAGGTACCTCAAATATGTGCCGACCAGCCATGCTGCCATGCGATATTATATTAAAACAAAAAGGTCTGATAACCAAATGGCTGCCAGAACAGATAATTCATGCTACAAATAACAGCTCCTGTTTTGGTAAGTGCATAAACTCCACTTTACATGAAGGATTGAAAAACAAGGGAAAATGATTAAATGGCGGCCAGAAACAAATAATTCACGCTACAAATAACAGATCCTTTTTTGGTAAATACATAAACTCCACTTTACAGGAACAGCTTATGTAGGTTAACAGCAGGGCAGCACAAACAAAAAATTCAAAATTAGGGATTTCCATTCATAAAGCACAACATTTACAGGAACTGAATGTTCAGCTGGTATGTTAACAGGTTGAATTTGGACAAACCAAACCCTACTTTAATCATATATAACTGTAGTAAATACTGATCCCAACTGATTAGGTTATGCAGCCAATTCTAGAAATTTTGGTGATACTTTTGGACAAAACAAGTGAACTCCAATCAAAGCTCATATTAAATTATATAGGCACAGTATAAGCACATAACACATAAACATTGGATCGCTACAGTCTCAGAATGATATAATTGTTCTGAAGTTAACCAAGATTCCGGTATCACTGCGCACGAGAAAGATATACAAAAGAAGAGCCAGTGTACAAACCTGCAGCACCTCTGATAGGTTCGGGCAGTCTCGGACTCCAAAACATAAAGATACAACCCGGATAAAGCAAGATGACAAGGGTGCCACTCAGCCATAGAATTGCCTATTCCCTAAACCAAGTAGATAGCACGAAATAAGTCACCAATCACATAAAAAGTAAAAAAGTGTGAAAATTGTGTGCATGCATTCAACTTATTCATGCCAGTATCTTACCACAGTTGCGGCTACAAGCAAGGTTTTCATATAACTTGAAACCAATATAATTGTATTATTTTAATGTCTGCTTTGAGAATTCCACAGATAGGCCTTATATGTAAGTATACATAACGCATTAACTGATACATACCCTCCAAACCAAAATCCTAGCATTAGTAGTCAAATCAGCAGGATGCCAAAGAACAAGATCAGCTTCATCAGCACCTTGGTCAGTGTTTTCTTTTGAGTTGTAGAATAAATCCATCAGCTCAATGATCTTGCGGTATCTTTCAGGTGAGAAATGGAGGCCGAGGTTTGGCACTTGAACAGAAATCCGAGATGAAGGATAGTGTGGGTGAGGGATTTTGATCTAGAAAAACACAATGGAAAAACAAAATAATTATCACCTATCACATTTTGATAAATTAAAATGGGAATTGTAGAATAGTTAAGCCATTTATCGCAGGAAGTAAACAGGTAATGTTAGTCATGCCAGAAACATAACAGTACTGGAGTGCTAACAGGATGAAATCAAAACATAAAACAAACTTTGGATCCAGTCAAGTTTCCAAAAATTAAAGGAAATTAATAACTAAAAAAGAAATTGTAGTAAAAAAAAAAAAACCTGGTCGAATACGAGTGACATCCCACATGGGTCAAGAATGGAATATATTTGTCCAGAATCACCTTCAGAGACTGGTAGTCTTGCTTGACTTGTATTCTCTGCATTGGAGACATGTTGACCCTGTGACAAGCTGTCACTGAAAAAAACTGCCATGTCCCTTCCGGATACCCAAAAGTGGGAGTACATGCTCTGTCTGTCATCCCTTGGACCATCCTGAGTAAATTGAAATCTTTATAAAAGAAACAAAGAGAGTTCTACATAACTAAAAACATAACTCTCTTTGCTAATTCAGTTCCGCATTTAAAAAAATAGAATAAAATCAATTTTAGGTGAGATATCTTACTCCAGTATGAAATGTAAAATGACCGAAATCAAGAATGAAGTTACTATCTCCGAATGAAGACTCAGTAGATCTCAAAGGAATCCAGACTTTTGGGGCATCAAGATCGATATCAAGTCCAAACCTATGCAAAAGAACCAGAAATAATGATACATCGTTAAAAATAAGTTTATAGCAAAAATGGACCCAATATGCAAAAAAATCAAACAGTAGAGCCAATTTAATCGGTTTGGAATGATAGTGGGACAACCAGTGACAGAAAATCGAAATAATATCATATTGATAATAATTCATGATTCCTGCAACCATAAATCAATGCAAAAAAAGACCAAACATCAGAGGAATAAAAATCCAGCATAGTAAAGGCCACAGTCTGTCGTGTACTTCTGAAGTCTGAAAATAGAGCAGCTCCCTTCACCATCCCCTAATCTAAGGTTTTACAACCCTGCCTCTCTTCACCGCCACATATGCTCCACCCCGTCTTTTCTCCACCCACCCCACCTCCAACTCCGCCTCTCCCTATCCTAGCATTCCTACTTCCTAGCAGCAATCCCAATCTCAGAAAGAGATCAAACCTTGCTCCAGGCATAGAGAGACAGAGGGTCTCCTCCAGCCTAGTTGCCTCAGTCACCAGCCTCCTAAGCCACCTCCTCCTTACCCTAATCCTTACCCCCTTTTCTACATCCTCCACCCAACTCTGTGCCACCTCTCACTGTCTTCCCAACCTCACCCCCACAGAGAGAGAACAGTGAAACTCTTGACCGGAGAGGCTGCCAACCTCCCACGCCACCACTTCCCACAGCTCTTTTATAAAAGAAAACAAAGAAATAACCCAAAAGAAAGAAACTGATGTTGCTGTGGGTGTAGGTGGTTGGTCGTTTGTGCTGCAGCTGCTTTATGATTACTGTTGTTGAGGCCACACAGACCATTAGTGGCAACCATACAAGATTCCAAGCTGCAACTACAGAGCAATGACAAAGCTAGAAGACAGTTGCTGCTAGGTTAGGACTTGCACTCTTCAGTTCTCTAGATATGTCTTGATTTTTGTTGTTACTGGTTGGTATTTCATGGAGTTATTGGAGGTGTGTTGTTGTTGGATGTCAAGGTAGATTGATGTCTGGGTTGATGATGTTTTTATGTTTGTTGTGCAACTGACTAATGTAACCAATGTTTTAATTTTAAGATGAATTTAACACGAGTGAGGAGGGGGGAACCTGCTTTGCTCTTCCAAGACTATCTGAAGCTGCTCTTGAGCCTTTCTTGTTACTTTCTCAAACTTGGACTGATAAACATAAGAGAATCAACCTATAAGATTGTACTCCCTCAAATTGCCTCAATATGCACACACAAAAAAATGTAATTGTCCATTACCTGTAAAGCTGTTGCAGTTTCCATCGTAATTCTAGGGCTAATAGCATTGCTCCTTTTGACAAACTCAAGAAACCTTTCATAGCTAACCATTGAGACCTATGAAACAAAAAGGCAAAATACTAACTGAACAGAGGCAGCCTCCGAAGTCTAGCATACAAACAATATCTTTGGTAACACTTTTCGTAATTTAACACCTCATTAGATACTTAAGGTACGGTATAGCAAAAATCAAGTAAAATTTACTTTGCCCCTTTTTTTTCGATCCTTTGCACCTGTTGCAGGGAATGATTAAGAATGTGCAAAAGCATATCCATTACTTAGTTCAAAAATAATTTTACTCAATGTTCAAATCTGGAAAGAAAATCCTTAACAAAAACCATTTGTCATCCAACATTGTAAAAAATGACAAACAGAAACTAAAAGGCTCAAGATACCCCCTTCATAAAAATAATTTCTGTAAGACTATCGAAGAAACCTAGATGAATGCAAATTGTACATCTGCCAAAAGTTACTAATTTGATCCTTTCCGAACTACGAATGAAACCAGAGCGATACTGATTTAAATCCGTATGTCCACAGATATGAACAGAAATAATTATGTGAATAGGGATATTAATATTAAGGTGAAAAGATACAATTACAAAATCGGATAGATCACTTACAAAAGGATATGGTTACAGATGGATTTCTATCAGTCATCTGAATTCCTGAATTCTTTTACTTATATTGGAATACTAATATTTTTATACATGCAAACTTATTATCGTGCAAGTCAAATATTATATGCAAGCTTATTATCTATTTTCAATGCTGAAGTTATAAGCTATTATTAAAGCGCTTGCATTTGTTGTATTTGCATCTTTATCCATAAAAAGTTTGACTCACTCCAAATATGTACCATTAATTATACTAAATATCTTGTATCCCTATTAGCACGGTTTTGAACTTTGACATCCGTTCAACATCTATAATGATTTTAGTATTATACCCTCTGCTTCCACCCCTGATCTGGATGCCTCTATCAAACTAATATAGTTATCTTGTAAAGGGTTACCGTGACATGGCAAGGAGCTATAGTAGCTGAAAGCTTCCAGTCCAAGTCTTCTCCCAGGGGAGCATGCACAAAACTGGCAATCAAAGCATTGCTCTTTCTCTCACTAACAACACTGTGTGCAAGCGGGCCCTCAGGTGAAGACAATCCGCAATACTTCAGTGACATATCACAGCAGATGCTCTTAGAATATAACTTTGTCGCCACATGGAGATGCTCAAACCTACCACAAAGGACCTCCACCCCATCTATATTGATGATACGGGCTGCAGCTTGAGTAATGGAAACATCTAGGAGGAAGACGATCATGTTTGGAGAAAGCTTGCCCATCGGAGAAAGGGTGTCATCTTCTTGTTGATGGTAGCTTATCAGTTTGTTGATCGCTTGCCATTCTTCCTTTGTTAGCTTTTCTTCATCACCTAGCACTGGCTCGAGTGATGTGTCTTGTTGTCCTGAAGCAGTCTCTCCAGAAGACCTATAAAGAAAGAATTTTTAAGTGGCTTTTGTTCTTACAATTTGATGAGATCTAAGAAGTAGGTACGACAAATGACCTGTTACAATAAGTTACTTTAATAATACAATTAAAAATAAAAAAATACATTACCATCCTAAAGGCCACCAGCTTTTCTTGGAGGAAGCCTTCTTCCTTGACAACTTCACTGACTCAACCTTGGCATGGGCCAGCAACCTAAGAAGCATAAATGAGAGACGGGCATTTTGCGAATTTGTACATCAGAATTATTATACCACATAGGGATCAAATCAAAAGATTTATTGATTGCCGATTAAGTAATTGTCAATTGACCGATTAGCATGAGTTCGAATTGAACTCCAGTTCACTGGAGCTGATCAATCTTAAGTAAGCAAGTGGTCTGTGAAGAATTAACCAATAAAATATGGAAGCTTTTTAAATGAGATCAGAAAATCAACACCCTGCTTATTTTCATAAGAACTGGAAGTCAAGTGTTACTGGAAAGCAGGCTGTAGATCTATTGATTTTTGTTATAGGATTTTTCTCTTCTTAATGAACCCAGTTAAATTGTACATTTCTGCAATTTGAATAGCAGAGGATAAAGGCCCTTTATTAATAACTTGGGACCTACCTCCAGAGTATGATGACCTTTGAGTCAAGAACTCTTTCAATCTGCCTAAGCTCAGACACATCTGTAGTTGCCGGCTGTTGGAGTGAAGTTGCATATAGTTGCACATATCGCCGACGGAGCTGACAATGGTCCTTGATTCTCTCCCAAGAAAAGAAGTAGCTAAGACCCAAAAAACACAAAAAAAGTACGGGCCTACATTATTTACCAAAAGGAGAAAGAAAAAGAATAATGGATAAGGACTGTTTTGCACTTGGTACTTTAAATTCCAGTTTTGGCAGATTGTACAATCCTTGTGATGCTTTGGCTACTGGTGAGAATAGAATTAAAATAGAATTATGACCAATTTCCTCGTGCAAATCAAAATACAATTATGACCACCTCAGTTGTAGTGCAACGCGATCAAAAATTTTCAGGCCTCAAAAAAGAATGAAGAACATAATAGATGAGATAATCAATTTTATTTTATTAATATACATGCACTCATACCATGATTTCTTCTGACACAAGCTTGCCAACATAGCATACCGCCACCAACCACGAGGATCATCTAAAACTGGCACCACAGGCCTCAAGTGAGACACCTCAACACGTGTTTTGAATCTTGAAAAGGTCTCTAACAACTTTATTCCGTTATAATATTGAGCCTGATAAAAAAATTTGAGAACAGATTCTTTAAATTGAATGTTTGAACTCATACTAGGCTAACAAATTGCCGAGATGATAGAAGGAACGGAAAACTACCTCAGTGACAGTTGAAGAAACATCGGTTAGGAGGAGTGATGCCTTCACAAAAGGATTATTTGGGTCACCTCTTTCGTCTTTCCCGAGCCGTTGATACTTAAGGACACCATTTATAGGCGAAACCAAGTATTGTCGGTTAGATGCCCAAACTGAATTTGACCCAGGTGAGCATTCATCTATCCCATCTTGAAAAATCTACAGCCATAAAAAATCAGAAGAATAGCATGCATTCACAAAAAACTAAAATGCATGAGACAATTTTACATCAATTTCAAGTTAGCAAAACAAATAGCACGAAGAAAAGCTAACCTCACTCCATTCAGCAGGACTCAAGTCCTCCCACTTCTTATCAATTTTCCAAGGAGTAGAGTCTGAATCGTGATATACAGCCAATCTATGCAGTTGCACTGACTATAAAAGGAATTAGATAATTCAAGTCTGCAAATACACTGTCACTATCTATGCCAGTATTAAGGTTTGCAACCATACTAACAGGTTAAAGTCATATGAACACAACAATTATAAATAACTTTGAATGTGGTCTGTCACTATTTTATCAAAAGGACCCTTAAATTCCTTGACCCCCCCCCCCCCTCCTCACTCCCCTACCTCCAAATTTTAAAATACCACCTAATATTCTTTATTCTTTGATTTTAAAATGCAATTTTTTTAAAATACCACCTAATTTTAAAATGCAGTTGACTTTAAAAGGTTCGACAATAGAGTAATCAACCAGGAAAATGCAATTTTTTTTATTTTATTTTGACCGAATTAGAGGTAATTTGATTAAAAAAGTTGATATGTTTGACTAATTTACTATTAGAAGGCTACCTGCTTTCTCCAACCATAAAAGATTGAAATTACAGCTTTAAAGAGTTGAGTTTTCATGCTTGTAGGGTTTTATGATATTGTCATCTTGTAAAATTGATCTTAATTTCTGATTTGAAATTAATTTATCAAAAAATAAGAGAACAATTTTAGTGCAAAAAACTAATAATATCACTAGCTAACTAAAGGCATGAACCATTTTTAATCTCCAGCAATTATTAAGGGGCTTTAATAGAGTATAGTTACTGTTAAGGTTGTTAGCAGTTACTGTGATTAGATTAGTTACACAGTAACTAATTCAGTTAGTGTTACAGCTGTAATTAGAAGGACTTAAGAGAATGTTCTAGATTGATCTGTAAGCCTATATAAAGAGGCATATACTACTCTTGTAATCAATTAAGAAAGAATGAAATAAAAACATTCTGTTACCTCTCTATCTCTCTATTCTTGTTACTGTTTTATGGTATCAGAGCAATGGCAACTGATCCTGATCCTACCTTCTCTAATCCTTCTCCTACCTCCTCCGTCTCTAATGGCAGTCAAGAACCACCTCTTGTCATGTTAAATCTCCCTATCTCTACCAAGCTGGATCGGGACAATTATCTCTCATGGCAGTCCCAAATTGTTCCCATTCTCCATGCCTATGGTCTTTTTCGATTTCTTGAATCAGCCGCTCCTTCTCCAACGATTGAAGCGACCAATGGCAATTCACAAATCAATCCACAGTTCCTTCCCTGGTACAAACAAGATCAGATGTTACTCGGCTGGTTAAGATCCTCTCTGACTCGCGAAATCCTCGCTCAAGTCGTCTCTGCCAAGACTTCCGCTGACTTATGGTGTTCTCTTCAACAATCATTCTCCGCTACATCCAGGGCAAGATTAGCCGAGCTTCGCCGAAAGCTCCAAAACACCACAAAGGGGGGATCGTCGTGTTTGGAGTTCATTCAGAAGATTCGCGCAGTTGCTGATGAACTCGCGTTCATAGGAGAGCCTATTTCTGACGAGGATCTTCAGATGTACATACTTCAAGGTCTCGGCCCGGAGTTCGATCCGTTTGTGGTAGCTGTTCAGACATCGGCCTCTCGATCTATCGCCGATCTCACCTCCCTTCTCTACAGCCATGAAGCATTGCTGCTTTCTAGGTCTCACTCTCGATCTCCGAGTAGCGACTCTCTTCCCTCTGCGCAGAACCCGATTGCGATGTACTCCAACAAAACGGGTTCTAAACCCGGTAAGGGTGGTTTCCGCCCGAAAGGAGGTGGTCACTCATCGCAACATCCTCAGCGCTACACAGGTGCTTCTAACGGGGCTCCCAGACCAAATGGGCCGAATCTCCAAAGGCCTCCTAGGCCGAACCCAGACAAAGATTGCATTTGTCAGATTTGTTATAAAAGAGGCCACCAGGCCCGCAACTGTTGGTATAGGGCTGATCTTACCAATTATCCAGAGATGCCTCAACCTCAGTTTCAGGCCCATTTAGCTCAGCCGCAGCCCTTTCAAGCCAATAGTGCCCAGCCTTCCTCTCTTCCCTCGGGTCCAGATTGGTACCTCGATTCGGGAGCTACACACCATGTTACAAATGATGTAAACAACCTCTCATCCTTTATGCCATACGAAGGATTTGACAAGCTCCATATCGGTAATGGTGAGGGTATGAATATTAGCCACATTGGCTCCTCTTCTCTACATTTTTCGAATTATACAATCTCATTAAAAGATGTCCTACTTGTGCCTTCCTTTGCTAAAAACCTTTTAAGCCTCTCCAAATTATTAAAAGATAACCCTATTCTCATTGAGTTTTTCTCTCATGTTTGTGTGATTAAGGACCTCCACACTTTGAAGGTTCTTCTTCAAGTCAAGCTTGAGAATGGTCTCTATTCACTCCCTCCTCAAACCAAACCCCAAGCCTTCTTTGGTGAAAGAACTTCGATCGACACTTGGCATGCTCGACTAGGACATCCCTCCTCTTCTACTACCACAAAAATAATACATTCACACTCTTTACCTTGTACTCGAAATAAAATGTCATTATGTCATGATTGCTTAGTGGCTAAGGCACATCGTTTGCCTTTTATTTCTAGCTCTTCTATTTCTTCTTTTCCACTTGAGATTGTATATTCGGATGTGTGGGGTCCCTCACCAATTAAATCAAGAAACGGTTTTCGTTACTATGTGGTGTTTATTGATGATTTTTCTCGCTATACTTGGATCTATTTTTTGCATTCCAAGGATGAGGTTTTACGTGTGTTCTCTTCTTTTAAGGGTCAAGTTGAGAATTTGCTCCAACACACAATCAAAGTTTTAAGAACCGATGGTGGAACGGAATATATGCCTA